>OX439483.1:324740152-325142870 GCA_949320155.1 Melangyna quadrimaculata
AGGTAGTATACTTACTCTATGCCCTAATCTATCACGGATTATTTAGCGCCCCGCATGAAGGCAGTCAAAATCTTTTCCCTTACCACAAGTCTTAAGGGGCCTGCCACCCAACTAAAGGCTCTCCCAAACCAATGCGAAACATTCGTTACGGCGAAGAAACATACCTCAGTTAAAATTAATTCATATGTTTCTCCGCCGCGTTCGTGTGGGCACTCTCATATATCACTATGTAAATAAATTTTGACATGCGAATGTTTCTCCGCCGCAACGAATATTCCGCATTGGTTTGGGAGAGCCTTAATTCTCATGGAACAAGGAATGAAAATAGGCGGAACTGGCATGGCAGTTGATCTCTAGTGCTGTATTTCATCACCAAGAAATACGTCACTGATATTCATTACAGACGAGTATACCGCGACGACGATATTGATTTTGTTGTTTAAAATTAAGGTTAAATATGAATTTAGAATAAAAATGAATGAAGGTATACCTACTAAATAATTTCAATTCACAGACAAAGTTTTGACCTTCAAGGTCAAGGACAAACCTATGTTCATCGAGCCAACTTTGTTCGAAAATACCGACCATTATGTTAGGATCATTGGCTATGACAAGTCCATGAACTTCGAGCTTGACATACAACCGGACGAAAAGAACAAAACGTCCACACCTAGTAGTAGTGATAAAGAAAGTAGGAAATAAATCTTAATTTATTTGTTTTATTAAAATAAAAGAAATAAAACCAACAAAACACAATTACACAGGTCATATCGTTGTAAAGGTTCAAAAATGATTATTTTCTATTCGTAGCGTCCTGGTCCCAGCTTTGAAAGAACTGTTTGATGCTTTGACCTTCGATTTCAGACTGCATCGCTTCCGATTGTTTGATTTTTGGGGTGCTAAAGATTTTGCTCTTGCCGTTGCTCTTGTTCTCTTGAGGTGAGTTTTTAATGCCATTAAAAAAGGTTTTGTGTTAAGTTCTTTGGTGACTTGATTTATTTTCTGATGGAACTGGTCAATTTTCGAAACGTGTTCCGGTTCACGAAGCCTCTTCAGATGTATCCGTGGCTTGGAAGCTGTAATCGAATTGGTCAACAAAAAATTTATTTTGATTTTTTAATAAAAAAAAATTAAACTAAGACCATATGACGTTAAGGAAAAATTATTTGGATTTTTCAGCTTTATTTGGAAGTTGAACACTCGGATCTATTATGACTTTCCCTCGGCCCCATATTGTCCACATCTGTGGTGTTTGGTATTATCATGATAAGTCAATAAAAGCAAATTCCTCGGACGTAGTTTACATCGAGCTAAAGCCAAAACGAGTTGACCAATTTGCTTCGAATTTGGTAAAAATATGCATTGAATTGAAAATTAATATTTCCCTTATTTTTGATAGATTTTGCAACTTCTTAGTAGACATTTAAATGCCTTTACTTTACGTTTATGGTATTATCATGTCTATTCTAAATGCCACAGATACATGTATATACAAGATTACGAATTTCATGTCGAGACAAACATTTACTCCCCAACAAAATTTTGTCCGAGGTTATGGAACCATACCATACTTCTCAGAAAAATAGATAAAACATAATCAGCCCAATTCTAAATGAAAATTCCCGAGGAAATGCTTCCCTTTTCCCTATAGACCAAAATGTATATACATGTATGTGTAGAAATACGCAGTATTAAGGCTCTCCCAAAGCAATGCGGAACATTCGTTGCGACGAAGAAACATTCGCATATTATAATTTATTTACATGGTGATATATGAGAGCGCCCACACCAACGTGGCGGAGAAACATATGAATTAATTCTGACTGACGAATGTTTCTTCGCCGCAACGAATATTTCGGGCGTTCGAAAACGGTAATTTTTTTCTGATTTTGGGGTCGAAGTGACAACCACTCAAATTAATATATAAACCATAGAGAATGGTGTACTGATGTCAAAAAAGTCGGTCCAAGACGTTTTACTTTCAACATTCCCCTTGCCAGATGCCTGCCAAAATGTGCGAAAATCAACTTTTGGGGTGGAATTAATAAGCACAAAAATGCTACACCAAAACAACAGAAATATCCCCCTGATTATAAAAAAGTGTGTCCAGGACGTTTTGGTTTCAGCCTTGTGTTTGCCAGACGCACGTTAACTTTTATCAATTGCACTTTTGAAATTAAAACCTTAATAACTTTTTTCCTATGAGATATACCCAAAAGAATGGTACGCCAACAAATCAGAAACACTCTCCTGATTATAAAAATGTGTGTCCAAGACGTTTTGGTTTCAGCCTTGTGCTTACCAGACGCACGTTAACTTTTATCAAATGCACTTTTGAACTTAAAACCTTAATAACTTTTTTCCTATGAGATATAACCAAAAGAATGGTACGCCAAAAAATCAGAAACACTCTCCTGATTATGAAAAGGTGTGCCCAAGACGTTCTGGTTTCAGCCTTGTGCTTGCCAGACGCACTTTAACTTTTATCAAATGCATTTTATCAATGACATTTTGGTTATCACTCCACTCCCAAAATTTGCTGCCGGCTCTTAGACTACTACTCTCCTATTATAAACTATAAATTCCCGGGAATTTCGTTCCCTTAACTTTATTTTAAGCAAACTTCGAATATGAGAAATAATACTACGAGAAAGAAACTGGCATTCTGAATGTCCAAAAAATGGAAAATGTAAATATATTTGATGTGGGGAGCATTTTAATCTTGGGAGAAAAAATCTCCTGGGGAGTTTTTTTTTTTCCGGGGAATAGGTATTTAGAATTGGGCTGAGTATTTACCTGGCAGAGTTGGAAAACAGTCTTCGAAGGCAGGCATTTCTAATTTGGGAAGTTCTAGATCCGGTTCTTGGTCGGATTCCTGTTCTTCTTCTTCATCGGACGAATGCAAGTTTCCATTTTCAACGCTTTGAAAAAACCAACGAAATGCTCCTCAATTGCAATGCCCTTAGACAAAGTCGCCTCAAACTAGCTGGAGATGATTTCAAAAAATACGTCAAACTGCTGAATAAAATGTAAAAAGACTTGGACTACATTTTCAAGAAAATTCGAATAATTAAAACCAAATTAAGTACACAGTATCCGACTGCGTATGTCCAAGCCCAGCCTCAGACGACGAACATACTTCGAGTGTTGTCGAGATACCAAAGCAAGCAAAACAAATTTCGGAGAAGAAATCCAAGGACACGACCGTTGAATACGTTCAGATGGACGAGGCCGTAGAAAATGGCAAACCCGTCGAGAATGATCTTATTAAGTGTAGTGTGCTCAATTGAGTCGGCAAATCCGAATTATTCCTTCGATTGTACTTTGGAAGATACTGGTTAAGCTCTTGTAAGATATTAAGGGGGAAAGTGATTTATGTAAAAATAATTTTAGATTCCTATTTATTTGTTGTTGTTTTAAGTTAGTTTATTTAAGAAATTTAATCTCATTCCCATTGCAATAGATCTTATAGCTTAGTAAAAAAAAAAAACATTTCCATTGAAAATAAATAAAAATAATTCAATTAAAACATGAAACTTCGGTTTCTTCGTTGGGACTTCTTCATCGGTAGTTTTACCAGGGGATTCTGGCATGATTGCGTGCCTAAGAGTATGCTCCCCTGCTTTTTGGTTAAACATTCCAAGATTATTTTTGTACAAATCAGCAGCATCGCCTTGTAATGGATCATCTGGATTGGGATTGGCCAACAAGAGCTGAATAATGGAAAGTAAGATTGATTCCAAATTAATTGCTGTTGCTGGATTGTACCTATAAGTTGGAGACATCTTTAACAGGTCAAGACATATCAAGCCACCTAGGCATAAGGAGTTGAGTTTGAATACTTGCCGGTGGCATAAGGAGAACCACCCGGTCCAGGAACTTTGGCTATTAAGTTGGAGAAGTTTCAATCTTCTTTGGGAATGCAAGTTATGCCTATAAATTAAAATTAAGAAAAGCAGTATATTACAAAAAAATAGAACGAGTTACCATGTGTATCTTCGGTGTTTTCGATTTGTTGCAGTTCCACGGGTATTCTATTGGATTCGATTTTGGAATAGGTACATTGTTTTCGCACTTTTTAGAGGCAACAATTTCACTTTAAGTTTGTTAATTTTTTTATTTTGATTTCAAATCTGGCGCCGCACTAAACAAAAATTATACGGAATTATTGACATTTACAGTGTTAGATTCAGAAATAGACCATCTTGCTCGGGTTTCGGTGGTTTGAGCTCTTGCAACGTTGCAACACAAGACGGGTACGGGTTCTTGGACTTGCCATGTTTTTAAGTAAATATTCTTTGGAATTTTTTTTAGGTATTTAGTTGAGTCAGTTGCAGAATTTGGAGCTTTTCTTTTGGTTTTGTTATAAAAATAATTCTGTCTGGCTACTTTTTACTTTCATAAAAAACACAGCCTTGGCAAATATTTTTTTAACCATTCATATTTTATTTATGGGTTATTGAATTAATATTGGATGTGATATTTTAATTGAATTTTCATTATTATCGTTCGTGAAATCAACAAGATGCAGATTTTAATGTAAACTTTTTGCAAAAATTAAAAACGTCAGGTAAGTTAAATTTGTTGACGTAAAAAAGACCCGTTTGGTAATTGATGATTTGTCTGTTTTTGCTGTGAATTTTTCTAACAAATTCAGAAAAAAGTTAAAGATACCAAACACAACCCGTTGCAAGGTACATTTAAACGTCATCTTCAAATGGAGTAAAAAAAAACTGTTATACATATAGGGAATACACACCAGTGGCGTGGAGTCCATATAACACGATTCCTACCGTCTTCCCTTTTAAAGATTGCACAAAAATACTATCAAATAAACATAAACATAAGCTATGCACCCTATCAACCAATTGAATTATAAAATTCGCACAAACACACAAACATAAGCTATCGAATAAACACCGTCGTCAATTCATTCTTCTCTTCGCTCTTTGCTCAACTGCTGAACATACGCTCTCTTTGAAAGAATTAATTTTGAAATAAAACACGTCTTTCACCGTCTTATAAAATTAGTTTTGTATCCCTTTCTTCCCTTAGCATTTTTGTTTCTAGATCCTCTTTGTCCAACACGCAACAACATAGGAAAAAATAAGACGCTTATCCTCGTGTTATAGTCCCGGTCTACATTGAACGATTTTTCCCGTGCTGAATGGAAAAATCGGCCGAAACTGCAAGGATCATGTCGGCTGTACCTCTCAATCGCACACGATTACAACAAAAATTTTTGGTCGGCACTGGAAAAATCGTTCAATGTAGACCGGGACATACAGGTACTGGCACTTGGTATCGAATGGAATGTTTTGTATTTCTTTGCTTATCTCCGTTTCTCTTAATATTTGTTCTGTTAGGTGAAAAATAACACGCTCTTCTTCGACTTATTTCTTATTTGCTATGGAAGTTGTTAAATACAGTTTCTATTTATGTTTGCTTGTTTTTGGTTAAGCTTAGTGGTCCAGGAAAGATTTAAATGCGTAATTTAGTATCGGTAAGCGGTGAAGAATTAATAATTCATAAAATATTATTTTAGGTATAATTGCAGAATTTAATCTTCTAGAGCATATCAAAAGTCTCTGGCTTTTGATATAAAGGCATTTAAAGAGGGGCAAAGGGAAGAAGGTATGGTTTTTCAATCTGAAATATTTGGTATGGTTAAATGTAAGAATTTACCACATGATTTTATGGTACTTTTTAACTATGGATATAAAAAAAAACTGTTCTTTTTAATGGGACTTTCTTGGAAAGAAAAAATGGTAGATTTGGAATAAAAGTTTCATTGGGGTGTTGTTAAACACGAAACAAAAGAGTTCCTAAAAATATCTGTAATACAATAGTGTTTATTTAGTAAGTTGTGAAGTTGAAGGTTTGTTCATTATTTTTTGTTTGATAGCTGTGTATTTACTTTAGAGCTAGGTTTTTAGTCTTCGTTTTTTATTTATTTTTTATTTTTTTTTTTAAGCATAGATTGTTGCTTAACAGATTTTCTCTTGGAGGAATCAAATGAATTAAGCGAACTATGTATCTTTTATTAATAAATAAATCGTTTTAATGAAAGGCCACTCTATGCGTCCTTGCTTGTTTTTTTTTTTTGTTCATGATGCAAAGAGGTAAGTTTTGTTTACTTTCGCAGATCAATCATTTTCGTTACGACTTCCCATTTCAAATTATTGACGCCACGCCACTGATACACACTGATCTCTATAATACACTGGATAGTGGATTCCATATACGTATAACAGTTTTTTTGACTCCATTTGAAGATGAGACAAGGGTACTTGGTACCTAATTTGACGTCTATCCAAGAACAAGAAAAAAGTAATTGGACGTAATTTTTTTGTCTATTGAATCCAATTGAATTATAAAATTCGCACAAACACACAAACATAAGCTATCGAATAAACACCGTCGTCAATTCATTCTTCTCTTCGCTCTTTGCTCAACTGCTGAACATACGCTCTCTTTGAAAGAATTAATTTTGAAATAAAACACGTCTTTCACCGTCTTATAAAATTAGTTTTGTATCCCTTTCTTCCCTTAGCATTTTTGTTTCTAGATCCTCTTTGTCCAACACGCAACAACATAGGAAAAAATAAGACGCTTATCCTCGTGTTATAGTCCCGGTCTACATTGAACGATTTTTCCCGTGCTGAATGGAAAAATCGGCCGAAACTGCAAGGATCATGTCGGCTGTACCTCTCAATCGCACACGATTACAACAAAAATTTTTGGTCGGCACTGGAAAAATCGTTCAATGTAGACCGGGACATACAGGTACTGGCACTTGGTATCGAATGGAATGTTTTGTATTTCTTTGCTTATCTCCGTTTCTCTTAATATTTGTTCTGTTAGGTGAAAAATAACACGCTCTTCTTCGACTTATTTCTTATTTGCTATGGAAGTTGTTAAATACAGTTTCTATTTATGTTTGCTTGTTTTTGGTTAAGCTTAGTGGTCCAGGAAAGATTTAAATGCGTAATTTAGTATCGGTAAGCGGTGAAGAATTAATAATTCATAAAATATTATTTTAGGTATAATTGCAGAATTTAATCTTCTAGAGCATATCAAAAGTCTCTGGCTTTTGATATAAAGGCATTTAAAGAGGGGCAAAGGGAAGAAGGTATGGTTTTTCAATCTGAAATATTTGGTATGGTTAAATGTAAGAATTTACCACATGATTTTATGGTACTTTTTAACTATGGATATAAAAAAAAACTGTTCTTTTTAATGGGACTTTCTTGGAAAGAAAAAATGGTAGATTTGGAATAAAAGTTTCATTGGGGTGTTGTTAAACACGAAACAAAAGAGTTCCTAAAAATATCTGTAATACAATAGTGTTTATTTAGTAAGTTGTGAAGTTGAAGGTTTGTTCATTATTTTTTTTTTGATAGCTGTGTATTTACTTTAGAGCTAGGTTTTTAGTCTTCGTTTTTTATTTATTTTTTATTTTTTTTTTTAAGCATAGATTGTTGCTTAACAGATTTTCTCTTGGAGGAATCAAATGAATTAAGCGAACTATGTATCTTTTATTAATAAATAAATCGTTTTAATGAAAGGCCACTCTATGCGTCCTTGCTTGTTTTTTTTTTTTGTTCATGATGCAAAGAGGTAAGTTTTGTTTACTTTCGCAGATCAATCATTTTCGTTACGACTTCCCATTTCAAATTATTGACGCCACGCCACTGATACACACTGATCTCTATAATACACTGGATAGTGGATTCCATATACGTATAACAGTTTTTTTGACTCCATTTGAAGATGAGACAAGGGTACTTGGTACCTAATTTGACGTCTATCCAAGAACAAGAAAAAAGTAATTGGACGTAATTTTTTTGTCTATTGTGTGAACAAATCAAAACAGTAAACAAAGTGAGTGAAAGATTTTTGTGTTTTGATTTATTTAGAGTAAAGTATAAAATTATTTAAAAAAATTAATGTATAATAGAGATCATTGGATATTGTTTATAGTGTTATAAGTATTTTAAAAAAATTAATGTATAATAGAGATCATTGGATATTACGTTCTATTAATTATTATTTATTTATTTACATTCTCGGATGAGTGTAGAGTTTGTCTCCATGGGAGACAGGTCATCTGTTTACTCTGCCTCTATGGTAAAGCTTCTATCCAGACACATTCTGCACTAATCCGATTACGTTTAGTCGCTTACATTGCTCAACTTCCAAATTGGAGTGCATAGTGAAAATCGTACTCGAAAAAATCGTACTATGGGCGCATTTATTGCGTATCAAAGTTTCAAAATCTTGCCAAATTTAACAAGTATAATTTGTTATTTTTGTTACTATGGCGGAAAGCGCGAAATCTAACCGACGGATTTTTATGATTTTACCCTTAACTTAAAGTTTTAAGTTCATGCTTTAAAACAAGCCTATAAACAATTTATTATAGATATTGTATCCATCGCGATTGTAGTTTTTAGAAGGCAAACTTGAGTGATTCCGTTTTTTTGCACGCGAGTGTATATTCAAGAAGATTAACTAGTTAGTGCACAGCCCATGTCACTGAGATAGTCTATTTTGTTTAGGTTCATGTCTTTGTTCATTGGTAATTTTCTTTCCAATTGGAAAAATTCTTGGCAATTTGGAGAGAATGGTCCTAAGGAAAGAGGAAACTCACCAGACAGCATTATTACAAGTATAACAAACACCACACGGCCAATTATCTGCCGAATGTGCATGATACAGTTTGACTAGCACCATATTCGGCAACTTTCCATGTTTATTTTAAAAATAGTCAAAATACCAAAGTCCGAGACATATATACATATGTATTGCAATTTCTAACAGCCAATGGTACCCGCAAGTTTCTACTGAAAATTACACTATATTAATTTAGTTGATTAATTATCAAACTCGAGCAGTTGTTTCGAAAATCTGTTGTGGACGCCCAAACCTTAGTTATTCTACGGACCCGTTCAGCACGGCATTATGGATGACGTCTGGAGGAACTACATTTTATCAAAACTTAATTAAAATGACTCACCAATTTGAGAAGGTCAATGACCTTTACCTGCACGAGGATTTGAGGGATGGGAAGCTTGATGTGGAAAAGGATTAGGAATTATCCAATAAAAATAACCCAAAATATTTGTCAGCGATAGGAATCCTATTGTCGTCGTCCGTCGGCATGATAAGAAACCACCTCGCTCCAGTTCAAGTGCCCGCGGTCGTCACTCAAGGCCATTTCAATTAATTTTCGAGTGTTGTGTTGTTGAGCGATTGAGAGAAATAGGTTTAGTCTGAAAAAAAAATAAATCAAAGAAATAAGAAAATGGAATAATTGAAGGAGTCAAACGTGGTTACCCTGAGTAGGTGATTTAAAAGTAGTAGATAAGATCAATTGTCTATAATGGTCGTCATCACTAAACCGAATATGTCTACGGCTAATCCTTTTCCAGAGTCAAGGCCCTCTGCTATTCGATGAATAGCGAACGCCATGACTGTACAACGCTAGCAAACCAACCGTACCTACCTTTAACGGAATGTCCAAATGCCCGGCTTGTGTTAGCGTGGGTAGCTCCCCACAATAACGGTTTGGGCATCCCCCCTCGGTAACAACCACCTTTCCAGTTAGACTCAGCCTCCTCGATCTTCGGCCGCTGCGAGCAATGCCCGAGTTTCGTTGCGACTGAACTATTTCATCATGAATTACATTCGATCTAGGAATTTTGTTTCTCCAGTTTCGAGTTTAATCAAATAACTCCAAGGAATATCAACAATTAGTTGGTTTTTACTCGTGTCACCCAAGATGGTGATTTGCATCCGCAATGCTCTGAAAAGGAATAAGTACAATGAACAAGAACAATGTTTTTTTTTAATTCTAAATAAAAGAAAAGGACGCCGCAGAAAAAGCGAAAGCTATCGACTGTTCCTTTGAACCACTGGCAATGCACGACCGTAGTTTTTCGTCTGTCCAATAAAATCAAAGGATTCCTGAGCGTAGCCAAACTCAATGCATATGTAGATGTATCTACCTAGGTTGCCTAGAAAATGAGCAGGACAATCAAGAAAAGTTAACGAAACTGAAATAAATGTAAAAACAATTAGGACATAACTAAATTAAAATTAAAATACTTAAAACACATACTTACAATACAAGAACTTTTATGAGGCAGACATCTTGTGTTGGGTGTTAGGCGGCTTTTGGCTTGTTCCTTGTTGGGAAATGAATGAAATTGAAATTGTGAATGGAAAATAATTACCCATATCAAATATGACAGATAGTCGCGTTCCGGGTGTGAGCAAAATAAAATTTTAGGGAAATTTTTGGGAAATTCTAAGGGTATGTTTTGATATGGCGCGACGGTGAAGCCGCTGCTAGGACGCGCGTCATTTCTAAATTTATGAGTGAAACTTTGACAAATAGGAAGAGAAAAGCATTTAGGTAGAAGGAATTGGAAATTAAGGGTGGGTTTCACTGGAACTGAACCAACTTTAAGTATGCATGATGCAAAGAGGTAAGTTTTGTTTACTTTCGCAGATCAATCATTTTCGTTACGACTTCCCATTTCAAATTATTGACGCCACGCCACTGATACACACTGATCTCTATAATACACTGGATAGTGGATTCCATATACGTATAACAGTTTTTTTGACTCCATTTGAAGATGAGACAAGGGTACTTGGTACCTAATTTGACGTCTATCCAAGAACAAGAAAAAAGTAATTGGACGTAATTTTTTTGTCTATTGTGTGAACAAATCAAAACAGTAAACAAAGTGAGTGAAAGATTTTTGTGTTTTGATTTATTTAGAGTAAAGTATAAAATTATTTAAAAAAATTAATGTATAATAGAGATCATTGGATATTGTTTATAGTGTTATAAGTATTTTAAAAAAATTAATGTATAATAGAGATCATTGGATATTACGTTCTATTAATTATTATTTATTTATTTACATTCTCGGATGAGTGTAGAGTTTGTCTCCATGGGAGACAGGTCATCTGTTTACTCTGCCTCTATGGTAAAGCTTCTATCCAGACACATTCTGCACTAATCCGATTACGTTTAGTCGCTTACATTGCTCAACTTCCAAATTGGAGTGCATAGTGAAAATCGTACTCGAAAAAATCGTACTATGGGCGCATTTATTGCGTATCAAAGTTTCAAAATCTTGCCAAATTTAACAAGTATAATTTGTTATTTTTGTTACTATGGCGGAAAGCGCGAAATCTAACCGACGGATTTTTATGATTTTACCCTTAACTTAAAGTTTTAAGTTCATGCTTTAAAACAAGCCTATAAACAATTTATTATAGATATTGTATCCATCGCGATTGTAGTTTTTAGAAGGCAAACTTGAGTGATTCCGTTTTTTTGCACGCGAGTGTATATTCAAGAAGATTAACTAGTTAGTGCACAGCCCATGTCACTGAGATAGTCTATTTTGTTTAGGTTCATGTCTTTGTTCATTGGTAATTTTCTTTCCAATTGGAAAAATTCTTGGCAATTTGGAGAGAATGGTCCTAAGGAAAGAGGAAACTCACCAGACATCATTATTACAAGTATAACAAACACCACACGGCCAATTATCTGCCGAATGTGCATGATACAGTTTGACTAGCACCATATTCGGCAACTTTCCATGTTTATTTTAAAAATAGTCAAAATACCAAAGTCCGAGACATATATACATATGTATTGCAATTTCTAACAGCCAATGGTACCCGCAAGTTTCTACTGAAAATTACACTCTATTAATTTAGTTGATTAATTATCAAACTCGAGCAGTTGTTTCGAAAATCTGTTGTGGACGCCCAAACCTTAGTTATTCTACGGACCCGTTCAGCACGGCATTATGGATGACGTCTGGAGGAACTACATTTTATCAAAACTTAATTAAAATGACTCACCAATTTGAGAAGGTCAATGACCTTTACCTGCACGAGGATTTGAGGGATGGGAAGCTTGATGTGGAAAAGGATTAGGAATTATCCAATAAAAATAACCCAAAATATTTGTCAGCGATAGGAATCCTATTGTCGTCGTCCGTCGGCATGATAAGAAACCACCTCGCTCCAGTTCAAGTGCCCGCGGTCGTCACTCAAGGCCATTTCAATTAATTTTCGAGTGTTGTGTTGTTGAGCGATTGAGAGAAATAGGTTTAGTCTGAAAAAAAAAATAAATCAAAGAAATAAGAAAATGGAATAATTGAAGGAGTCAAACGTGGTTACCCTGAGTAGGTGATTTAAAAGTAGTAGATAAGATCAATTGTCTATAATGGTCGTCATCACTAAACTGAATATGTCTACGGCTAATCCTTTTCCAGAGTCAAGGCCCTCTGCTATTCGATGAATAGCGAACGCCATGACTGTACAACGCTAGCAAACCAACCGTACCTACCTTTAACGGAATGTCCAAATGCCCGGCTTGTGTTAGCGTGGGTAGCTCCCCACAATAACGGTTTGGGCATCCCCCCTCGGTAACAACCACCTTTCCAGTTAGACTCAGCCTCCTCGATCTTCGGCCGCTGCGAGCAATGCCCGAGTTTCGTTGCGACTGAACTATTTCATCATGAATTACATTCGATCTAGGTATTTTGTTTCTCCAGTTTCGAGTTTAATCAAATAACTCCAAGGAATATCAACAATTAGTTGGTTTTTACTCGTGTCACCCAAGATGGTGATTTGCATCCGCAATGCTCTGAAAAGGAATAAGTACAATGAACAAGAACAATGTTTTTTTTTTAATTCTAAATAAAAGAAAAGGACGCCGCAGAAAAAGCGAAAGCTATCGACTGTTCCTTTGAACCACTGGCAATGCACGACCGTAGTTTTTCGTCTGTCCAATAAAATCAAAGGATTCCTGAGCGTAGCCAAACTCAATGCATATGTAGATGTATCTACCTAGGTTGCCTAGAAAATGAGCAGGACAATCAAGAAAAGTTAACGAAACTGAAATAAATGTAAAAACAATTAGGACATAACTAAATTAAAATTAAAATACTTAAAACACATACTTACAATACAAGAACTTTTATGAGGCAGACATCTTGTGTTGGGTGTTAGGCGGCTTTTGGCTTGTTCCTTGTTGAGAAATGAATGAAATTGAAATTGTGAATGGAAAATAATTACCCATATCAAATATGACAGATGGTCGCGTTCCGGGTGTGAGCAAAATAAAATTTTAGGGAAATTTTTGGGAAATTCTAAGGGTATGTTTTGATATGGCGCGACGGTGAAGCCGCTGCTAGGACGTCGTCATTTCTAAATTTATGAGTGAAACTTTGACAAATAGGAAGAGAAAAGCATTTAGGTAGAAGGAATTGGAAATTAAGGGTGGGTTTCACTGGAACTGAACCAACTTTAAGTATTGCCTTGGACACGCAGGAATACTTTTCGGGCGACCCGTGTCTTCATGCTTTAATTGGAGTATATCCAAGAAAAGCACGAATTTTGTTGTGGACGCCCAAACCTTAGTTATTCTACGGACCCGTTCAGCACGGCATTATGGATGACGTCTGGAGGAACTAGGCTAAAGTGCGAACTGAACCCTAAATTTTGGTTAAGGATTCCGCACCCTCTATCAATGAAACTAAGAACTAGAGGAGAGAAGAGTACAGCTGAAATGTCAACTGAAGGATGAATTCGGAAAAATAATACAATGACATTATTTTAAAGAAAAAAAAAAAAATAACTAGCGGATGGATGGAATCGTATGACCCGAATGATGTGGGACGAAGAAAAACCGAATCAAAGTGGGATGTTCCTCGTACGGCAAAATTATGCTTCGACGATAACCCAAAGTCACTTGTAAAATTACCTCCGAAGATCGAACCAAGGCTGTGTACGACTTTTGACTCGGCTGTCACTCGGTATCCACATACCTTAATCCTAATACGGGAAAATAAGTTTTATACGGAATACCTACGTGGTGAATTCTTTTTTTTTGTTATACTAGGTACTTACTTAAATACTGAAGTTTTTCTTTTTGTTAATGAATTAAATTCGTTATGCTAAGGTATATTTCGATTTTTTTTTAATTGGAGTGTTATATACTTACGTGATCCATAGTGATCGGGAGAATTTTATACCAACACGAATCAGGCAATTACTTTTTCAAAAAGAAGAGAAAAAGAGAAACAACACTAGGGTGAGTTTTAAATCTAAGCGTCTTTTTATTAAAAATTGGTGCTAAAGTGAACCCAAAATCTATATAGGTTTCACCCAACCACCTTCCTTTGAATTTCGGCGGTCCCAGATTTACAGCGATAGACTGGGCCGCCGCCACCTTAATTTTTTTGGGACCATCGATTGTCGAGCCTCGTTTTGTGGTACTTCGTTTTCATGGGGCAATCTGGACTCGCTAAAATATAAATAGTTACATTGTTCTGTAAAATTTTTTTTTGGAAAGAAAACGGTGAAGTTTTAGTTTTTTTTGCTTTCCTGTATTAAAGTTGTGGTGTTAAGCAAATAACAAATAATTATAATTTTCCATAAATACCTGATTGTAAGTGATAGGTAGAGTGTTTACTAAGTTTTTTTTTTGTCCGCGCTTCTTAGGTAAAGAGTTGATGTCATTACAGTCCACCTCCAAAGAGCTCTATCGAGGTGGGGAATTTTATATTCGAAAATCCAACCAGAATTTATTAGGTGCCGAAAAGGGTACTATTTACATCATCCCTTGGGAAACGCCTTAGTCACATTAGTTTTTTTTTATTTTTTTTATTGTTTTTCTTTGTTTTCATTTTTTAACTAAATTGTAATCTTTTTATACTCGAACCTGCAAAAATAATCAAAATTTAAAAAAAAAGAAAAAAAAATAGTTAATAACACCACTTCATATTAGATTCAATACAATGTTCGTTTTATTCTTAATGTTTCCTTGCATATATATAGGCCTTTATGTTATATTTAAATAAAACTTCATTTAGCCGTCTATTTTGATGAAATTTTGGCTTTTCATTGTTCCTTTTTGAGCTAAACATGGCTGTTTGAAGACCAACTTTTCAGGGGTGTGGATGGTAGCCGTTTTTTAGTCGGTGAAGATGGAGTGTCCGGAAGCTGGTCATCGACCTTTCTATTTGGGGAAATCCTAATCAGATGCCGATGGATTTCAGGGTAGGGTGGGTATGGCATCGCTGCGCCGTCATCAGCAGCGCCTTGAAGTGGTGATCGTCCGTCCGTGGTCTATTTAGTCTTTTTTTTTTTGATTATTTTTCTCTTTTTGGCCTGATAAGTGTTTTGCTTGCGGGTGAGGTAAGGTTTCGGGGGCAAGATCCCCCCCCCCATTCCGGCGAGTTCAGCTGAGCAACGACAAGCAGGCCGCGTCCCTCGGAACCTAGCATTCTGATCCTTTTCCAAACTCTTCCATTTTTTTTTTGCTGTTTCCTACCTATTCCTTTTTTTTACCCTACCTCCACACTAATTCTAATTTTAACCGAAAGTTATCCCTTTAGTGTTGAAAAGCCAATAACTAAAACAAGCGAGTTTGAATTTTTGTCATGCTTTTGCTTGACACTCGAGCTCGTAAGATTTGTTATTCACTAGGCCAACATCATAAGCAACTTAGCGATAAATCAGAAACAACGCATTTTATGCAGTCTGATGTATATTTTGACCAATAAAAGAGCCCAAACAAAAAGATCGTACATACGTTGCTTCGTTTTCGAAAATTGCATTTCTTACTTCTTAGCTATTTTTTTTAGTTTGTTATTGATCGACAAAATGGGCAAATTCTATAAAAATTTTTCACAAATGATCTTTTTTTTAAATTCTAATTTCACCACCTTCGTTCTCCATTTTTGGACATTTAACAGTTTCTTTGTTTCAGAGGAAAAAATCCAACATAATGATAAAGAAGAAAGCTTTCTGTAGCAATAAATAATTATGTTATATTCTCTATATTAAACATTAAATAGTAAAATTTACAATTAATATAAGCCAATAAGAAAAAATAATAATACAATTATATATACATAGGTCTAGAGTTTGATTACATTTATTTACACAAGACACTACAACGACCCTATACAAATTAACATATAGGCACTAATAAAATCTAATAAAATAACAAAAACAATAACACCAAAAACAAAAGATACTTTTGTCCATATTTTTACTTTAATTATAAAATTAAGGCCAACGAAATGAATAAAAACATGATTTTAATTTTTGTTTTTTTTTTCAGACGAAAAAAAAACAGATTTGAAAACAAAAAAGAGAAATTTAAATGTTATGTTTAGATAATTGTAATTAATTGATGTGAATCAACGGAGGGTGATGATTTATTAGTTTCTGTTGCTGCTAGGGTTGTTGTTGTTGGATTATGTGGCTACCGCTATTGGTAGTCTGTCCTGCTAATTGTCACTTTGTATCACCTTATAGCTGGTAACGTGGCTTGTTGCAGATGAATGGTAAATTTTTGTATTGAATCATAATGCTGCAATACTTAAACAAAATAATAATTATTGGAAAATTAAAAAATTAAAATTATCTTGATTTGTCGTTTCATTGTAATACAGATCAGCGTTATAAAGTACACGACCAATATTGGCCAAACACTGGAACATTTAAGAAATCGAATAACGTGTATAAATCGGACAATTAAGTGTAATTTTCGTAATGGAGATCCAGAATGGTCGGATGAAGGTTAAGAATTCTTCGTTAACTATAGTTGGCAATGTGGGACCTTGATGATCTGAAGTTGAAAATAGAATTTTAGTACAAAAACACAATTAGGTGAAGAATCTGGAAAAGTTAATTAGCAACTCAGTGATCTGTTTTTAGACTAGAAATTTACAAGTAATGGTTCCAACTGAAATCGCTAAAAGCATAGGTTAATGACAGTTCAGAATTTAGTACATTCAAACTAGGTTTCGATATAATAAAATTTGTAACAGCTTGAACTTTGTATTTTATAGTTTGTTTAAAGGGAAAGGTGCTCAATTCGTCCATAATTGATCTTTATGTTTGTTTTCCACACTTTCGAAAGTACTTGAAAAAATTTCATGTTCGTCAAGGATAAAATTTTCTGGTTAAAGGTTACGATGGGCAAGGCCTCTCGAATGCAATTACTACACCCCATATAGTAGTTGTTTGCATTCTCTTTCACGATGTGGCAAACCGATATCTACATATTTATCTTTCTAAATAATTTTCATTCTCTTCATGACTTGCATATTCCCTATAAGTATATAGTATTGCATTAGACACTATTTAACAAGGTTTACTTTAATTTATTTGAGTTCCTAGGATATTTAGTTTTTGGTGCCTTAATCACTTCACTATAAAAATACAATAATTTTTCGTTTCTATATTCCATATAAAGGATCGTCGAAACTATTGCGTAAAGCTTCACCATTTTCACCATAATTTTTGCAGTTTAACTGTTTTTTGTTGCACTTTTAAAAATTTTTGAAAATAAATAGTTAGCCTATGTTCATTCCCTACATCCAAACTCTTTTCATTCCAATCATTTCAGTATTTTCTTAGATAAAGTCTTTCACATTTATAATATTATTAAGATTAAGATATAAACATATATATTTAAATTTAAGGTCTTGAAACATTATTGATTATATAACAGAACAAAGAGAAAGGTTGGATACAGTATTGATTTTGAAGCATTAAATTTTACGCGTTTTGGATTCCTGGAAACTATTATTTAAATTTTTTAGAAACTTGGTTGTATGAAAAGTGTAATAACAAGCATTTAAAAAATATTGAATTAGCCTAACCAGGGTAACAGGAAAAAAATAAAATAATAATAATAATAACTTTAACTTTATGCTTTAAGACCTCAGATCTTTTAAATGTAATTCACGGCAAAAGTAAGAAGGAATAGAACGAAAGGAAAGAATTTTTTGTTGTTACAGTGGAAGGAGAATTAGAATTGTTATTTAAGGTATTAGATTTGGTCCTAAATATAATGAAGAAAAAAAAAACATCGAAGGAAAAAAACGCTATGTACTAACAAAGTTTAATAAAATCGAACTATTTAATTAGGCTGTATTCGAACAGACAAAATAACGAAACTTCTATCTTCTTGTAAAGCCAAGTTTGATGAAGATCTTTAATTAAATTTCATTAACGAATTTGTTATATATGAACTGTTTGCTTTTAGAAATTCTATAAGATTACAATTAATTTAAAAAAAGAGAATTCATTTTAAACTGTAAATTATTTTGTTAGATAGAAAACTTACCAATAACATGAATTTCGCTATTATTCATTGACGATCGATTTTTAGACGCAGGCTGTGGAATCGTTATCGTTTGCCGCTGACACACCACTTTGATTACTTGTCCACTGCTGCAGCTATTATTAGTCATGCTGCCACTGCCAGCGTTGTTCTTTTTACCGTGCATTGCTTTTTTGGCAACCGTGCTGTGGGCAGTGTGCGTCTAAAACTTTTTGTACATACCAAAGGTCGCCGTACACACTGTATATTTATAGGATATGTGTGAAGGTTTAAGATTCATGATAGTCTCGGGATACATGGTTGAGGAGCTTCCGTTGATACATCTTTAAAAAATAATTAAAAATAATAATAGATTTTTAAGATTAAACAAAAAAAGTGACAAATTTACGCTTCCACACACAGGACATCGAGCAGCATCCTTGCCTTTATTGGCGGCCTCTTGTATTGAGCTTGTAACCAAGCCAAGCAAACGTGTCTCGAGACCTTAGTCGGTGAAAAATCTTAATTGACATTTCTGACAATTTAACGGCGGCCGATTGTAGATCATTTTCGGCTGAATCTAGAACAACCGTCATGTTGTTAATTTATTAAACTTGCATGTTCAAGATCGTTAATGTTACCATCACATATTTCACATATAACAAAATGTGCTTTGTTCCCACTTAGATTTTGTCCAGGTTTTATTCCTGAAGGTGCCATTTTATTAGCAGCAGCTGCTTAAGCTTGTGATTGAGCCTGTTGCGAGCTACTTTGACGAGGTGTAAGTTGCACAGACATTTGCTGCCTAAAATATTTAAGACATTTTATTAAAGTTTTTGTTTTTATTTTTTTATTCAAAAAACTAATAAGATAGCTTTGACAAACAAAATTACAAAAAAAAAATAAAAACACATATGGGTGTAATTTATACAGTAGATGACGGATATAAGAAAGTCTCATATAAAAAAAACACTTATCCCATAAAGATACGTGTTAAATAAGATTCATATAATAAAAACGTTTATAAGAAAAACACTGATATAAGAAACTTATTCCGATACAAATTGCATTCACTACATAGAAAATTAAACTTTTATAAGAAATTTTCCCGTGCAAACTTTCAAATGATGTGCCGTTTAATTTTCACAACATTTCTGAACCCACCATCATTTAATGACCAAAGAAATGACAGATTGAAGATCAGCGAGAAAGAAAAAAGCCCAGTGGATACATTTTATTTCTTATGTGTTTTTATTTATGCAAGAAATATTCTTTCTTACATACATTTTACTAATATAAGAAATTTTCTTTCTTATGTACAATGTTTTATATAAGAAAACACGGATATAAGAAAGGAATTCTTTGGATTTTTTGAGTTTCTTATCTCCGTCATCTACTGTACTAGCTTTTAGTTTTGATTAACTTTTGTAACTATTGTTGTTTATGGACGTACCTGCAGCGTAAAGGTATTTTGGGTACCTGAACCACTGATCTCTAAATACATATACATTAGGATGTCCGTTATTTCCCAAACTCATTTTCACACTCGAGTATCAAGCAATTTATCAACATGCACAAATACCAAAACCACCATTGTTAGAAATAAGATAAGTACTTCGATTTGTCACCAAAATAAGCGGAGGTACATTGCCAGTTTGCGCGTGATCAAAGCTGTTGGATCCTAAGACAAGATTTTCAATGGCACTGGCTTTTAAGTTAGAGTTTATTGAATTATTGAGGCTTTTAAAATGTTACCCTTTAAGGTTTGTATTAAGTGGTTGCTCGTCGCTACTTTCTATTCTCCATACAAATCGTATCTGAACTATATTCTTTGTTTGCTTGTGTATTTTAAAACCGGTTACCGTACAAAAAACAAAAACTATCTTTTTGTCGTTGTTTCACTAACTTGAATAAACAATCTTTAATAAATTCGTCCTTACATAAGTTTCTTAATTTTCAGTTTTATCTTTATACTACGTTTTCACAGACCACTAAACCAAGATTTGAAGAGATTAACCCTTTATCTTTTTGAAACCTCGAAGATTATGAAACAAATTTATTTCGTAAATCTAGTAGGTTCCAAAACCATCTTGTTTAATCCAAGTCAACTCACCTTAATTAATTGTCCATTTGCAATTTGGTAGCTATTTGGTAATACCATACCATTTGGCCGAATTGGAGTTCTTCGCAGCATATTTCCACCGAGTCGGAGTCGTCTTTACCGGTGGTGGCTGCTGTCGACCTCGCAACAATTTCTTGTTGGCATTATTACTGGCTATGGTGGCTCGAATGTTACTAGCTTGTTGTGCCTGCTGTTGTTGTATTGTTGTCAATGCTGCGGCTTGTGCCGCAGGAAAAAAAATTTATTTCAATAGTGAAAAACCAAATTTAAAAATATACCTGATAAGCAGTAGGAGTTCCCACCAGCCCATGCCTTGGTTTTATTCGGGGTATCTTAGTTGGAGCCTCCCAATCGTGGTGGCGGTGTCAGATTCTGGGCGGAATTTCCGTTGTCCTCGAATCCTTTAATATTGTGTATCGCTTCTATATGTTAGACAACCTCCGAAGAGTTTCTCACTTCTTATGTGCAGAAAATGCACTTATTACATAGTGCCATTTAGGAGTCTCATAATGATGTGCCATTTCCAAGGCACTCAGATTTAAAGTGATAAAACTCGAAACGTTTGATGTTAAACTTTTTTTCAGCTTGAACAAACTCCTGCACACCAGATTAACATTAATGTCTATAAAGAACTTACCCAATGGGCTCTCAAGTAATTATGTATTCCCATTTGGGATTTGTTGGCATCTGCTGGTGACGGCATACTTGAAACACCAACTTTTGGCTTTATCACGACTTTGATGGATTTCAGATCATCGTTCGCCTCTTTTATAAGGACTCCGCATCTGACTCATCCAAATCGTCGTCAGCTGTAACTTCAGACTCTGGCCAGGAGTCGTCGTCACAACCACGTTTCCTCTTCTTTTTTTTTATTCGTATATTCTTGGGTTTCTTTGCCATCTTCGTCCAAATCAAAGTCAAGATCATCTGGTTGGGCATTGGATTCACTACTTTGTTTCGATTTGGGTAACAATTAAGGCGTAGCACGCACAATATTACTAACTGGATATTTAACTGGATTATTAATTGGATATAAACTAAAGATTAATTATTTAATAAATCGAGGAGATACAAATGAAAAAAACAAAACTCAACCAAAAAGAAAAGAAATAAATTTGAGTCAACAAAAACTTCCATCTTGTCTGTGTCTGTCATTTTGAGTTTTGACGTTTAAAAAAAGAGTTATACTGTTATAAAAAATCTGTTATATTAGGTACCATGTTACATTATAACAGCTTCAAATGGCGTCAATTTTTTTGTATGGATACGCTATCCAGTTATATATAGAGATCAGTGGGAATACACTATGTCCCGATCTACATTGCCCGATATTTCCACGAAGATTTTTCCAGAAATCGTGTGAAATGTACACACAGAACGATTTTTTCCATGAGATTTTTTCATTGTCTTCTTCATTTATTTTATTTCTGTGCTCTTTATTTTGCATTGATATTCACTCACACCATCAACCCAATGGCACACTGACACCGAACACACACACAAAACTGGAAAGAGGGCGAAAGAGAACATAAACAGACTGGAAAAATCGTTCGAGTTTTGTGGTACAAACGATTTGATCCCTACCCCTCACTTTTCACTCCCTTCACCAACGAACAAAAGATCGGCACTGGAAAAATCGTTCAATGTAGACCGGGACTATCCAGTGTATTATAGAGATCAGTGGCCAAATGAACTATTTGACATCTTCCAGTCACAAAAAAAAGTATTGGCCTCGTTCACTAACCAATGGCCGCATTCGGAAACGCAAACAAAGGTATCTGGATTTGTTCGTGTTGTTGTAATGCCTTATACTTCGTTTTCACTGGGCCAAATGAGGTAATTGCAAATTCTCAAATCACATCCGGAACTACCTCATTTCCTTTACTAATTCTCGTTCTCAAATGAGCTAATTTCAACAGAACGAAGCTAATTACAACAACACGAACAAATCTAGATACCTTTGGCGACGTACCCGAACACAGCCATTGTGTAGTTTTATGTTCATTTGACACCGCAGGCAGCTAGGGATGAGCTTTGTTCATCGATGTTGGGAAAACATCGATGTTAGACGAAAAAACATCGATGTGAAACATCCCAACATCGATGTTAAGATTAAGCACATCGCATTTAAAATAGCTAACAAATTTTCAAAATAATTCATAAATCTATTTTTATGCCTTTAAGCATTTCAAATCCTAAAGGCCTGCTAGGGATGAGCGTCATTAGAAAAACATCGATGTCAACATCGAAGAACCACCATCGATGTCAAAAATTATCGAATCAGAAAAATAAAATAGAATAGATAGAACATCTAATCAGTCGTAGGTAAAACATCTTGTGTAGACGGCGTCTTTCCTTTGTGAACATCGATGATTTTAATGTTTAAACATCGAAGTTAAATTTGTTAACATGAATGAAAGTCTAAAGCCAACCAAACTTATCTATCATGTAGTGTTGCTATCGCTACAATGTTATTCATATCCATCCAACCACATTTGTCTTTCAATGTGTGATTGTGTGGTGTATATTATTTGGACTGATAGCGACACACGACCCCACAACACACCGGCTTTATAAAGTCATATATACAAAATATCATTTGTAAACGATGCCTTTAGCTTTCTGAACATGATTTTATAGCCTTGTTTTTTTGCAGGTCCAAATAGAATTGGACCAAAAAACAACATCTTAACTATCTAAATAATTTTCGGTTCTTAACTTAAGTTCAGTACCAAATTGAATTACCATTTTGCTATCAATAGTTTGTTTGGAAACGTCAAAATATCTTAACCAAACAAATCAAAATACTTTTTATAAATAAAAAAGGACTATCATTATTTTATAAATTATTTTTTTTTCTCTGATTAGTGATTTGATATTGGGTTTTTTTCCTTTTTATTTTACATTATTCTTTTGTGTACATGACCATCGAAGATCAAACAAATTTGATGGAAGCAATTATAGCGGTTGTAATGTTTTTCTTTTTTATAAGCATGAGGTCAAAGCCAAAAGATTTCAAATGTAACGAGTGCTTAAAGGCAAACAAAAATTATAATTATGAATTATTTTGCAATTTAATAGCTGTTATGAAGTCGATGTGCTCAATCTTAACATCGATGTTGCGATGTTTCACACATATTTTAACGTCGATATGTTTTTTCGCCTGCTGCTGTCAAATGAACATAAAACTACACAATGGCCGCGTTAGGATATGTCGCTAAAGGTATCTAGATTTGTTCGTGTTGTTGTAATTAGCTTCGTTTTGTTGAAATTAGTTCATTTGAGAACGAGAATTTGTAGGAGAAATGAGGTCATTTCGGATATGATTTGGAAATTTACAAAGAAATTACCTCATTTGGCGCAGTGAAAACGTAGTATTATGCTGGATTTACATGTATTTTCGTCTGCAAATATGAAGAAAAGTAGAGCGCGACAGATGCATGTCAAAACTCCGAGCGGGTGAAAGAGAACCATCAAGAAGATAAACATGTTCGTCTTCATATCTGCATTATGGAACTTCCTATAATCTTCATGCACGAAGATCTCCTGCATATTGGTGTTCCCTCTCTATCCAATAAATGTACATTTTAATTTTGCATCCCCTTTGTTTGCAGAAGTCAGACGAAGATACATGTAAATCCAGCATTAGGCATTAGAACATCACGAACAAATCCAGATACCTTTGTTTACGTATCCGAACGCGGTCATTGGTTAGTGAACGGGGACAATAATTTTTTTTGCGACTGGAAGACGTCAAATAGTTGACTTGGCGCGTACTTGTCATCTTCAATTGGAGTCAAACAAAACTGTTATATTTGTAAGGAATACACTTTCCAGTGTATTATAGAGATCAGTGGTTGGTTCAGATAATTTGACGTTTCCGAACAAACTATCGATAGCAAAATGGTAAATCGATTTGGTTGTATACTTTTTCTATCTAAACTTAAGTTAAGAACCGAAAATTATTTGAACTTGGCTTTGTTCATATATGTTGTATTCACGTTAGTTAAGATTTCGTTTTTTGGTCCAATTCTATCTGGATCTGCAAAAATGTTCAGAAAGCTAAAGGCACCGTTTACAAATGATATTTTGTATATAAGACTTGTTAAGCCGGTGAGTCGTGTGTCGCTGTCAGTCCATATAATATACACAACACAACCACACTTAATACGAGACAGATGTGGTTTTATGGATATGAATAACATTGTAGCGATAGCAACACTACATGAGACAAGTCTGGTTGGCTTTAGACGTTCATTCACGTTAAAAAAATTTAACATCGATGTTTAAACATTAAAATCATCGATGTTCAGAAAGGAAAGACGCCGTCTACACATGATTTTTTACCTACGACTTAATACGTTCATTCATGCCAAATAACTTAAGATCGATGATCAAGAATCAAAACATCTTATATTTGTCGAAAACGAAAAAGAAAATTACGTTCAAAATTAGCGCTACGAAACAATAAAGGTATTTTGAACTTAAGGTTAGATCGCACACAACTGTAGGGGAACTACATTTCACGATGCGGCAAAACATTATTTCTATGAAATTTTAAGCGGCAACTGAACTTCATAAAATTTTATACAAATTATTGTGAATCGCAGTTCCGCTACAGTGCAGTTCCGCCTTATGCGGTCATACCTCTATTATAAAATGTATTTTTAATCGATTTTTGAACTTGATTCTATTATTCAAACAAATATATTAAAAAATATCGATGTTAAAAACGATTTTTCTGATTCCATAATTTTTGCCATCGATGTTGGTTCTTCGATGTTGACATCGATGTTTTTCAATGTCGCTCATCCCTAGTAGGCACTCTATATTTTGTTATAACTATAACAGTTCTTCAAATGGAGTCAACCTCTTTGTACGAATACGCTATACAGTGTATTGTAATATTTTACTACGGGTTCGCAAATAAAACTTATTTCCTTTAATGAAACTGAAACAACAATTACTTCACAAAATAAAACGCTTTTATTTCAAATACTTTTGTTTCTAATACTTTTATTATAACCAAGCACAAGTATGCAACTCTTTATTCACACTGACATTTATTCGTTCACTTTCAAAATCAAACTGCCCTTTTCGGACTGGTGGCCCTGTATTTATATCTGCTTCTTTGGTTCTTTTTCAAAAGGTTTCGTTCAATTTCCACGATCCACTTTTAGTATGACGAAATAAGGAACGAGCCTGTACACCAACCGTGGATTTAGTTATTTATTTCATTCAAAGCTGGCGCGCAAACTTTTACTAATAAATGTTGTCTGCATAACTGGGCATATTCATCACATTGCCCCTCTCTTAGGATTGATCGTCCCGAGTAAATCCATTATTCCCGTTCCCACCGTTATAACGACGTAAACGGTCGCACTGAACTACTTTAAGCTTGCCCCTTACTCCTCTCTGAATACGGTAAAGCACATCATTGATTCGCTTCATAATGGTATATGGGCCTTCCCAGTTTTCTTGAAGTTTTGGTGACAGTCCCTTTTG
The DNA here is from genome assembly GCA_949320155.1 of Melangyna quadrimaculata. Lineage (NCBI taxonomy): Eukaryota > Metazoa > Arthropoda > Insecta > Diptera > Syrphidae > Melangyna > Melangyna quadrimaculata. The sequence goes on from OX439483.1 coordinate 324,765,940, forward strand.
TCGATGAGGATTGTAAAACCACACCAGGTCTCCTGCTTGGAATCCCATCGTTGTTGCACGGGCGTCGTACCGTGTTTTCATCCTACCACTAGCTGTTTTTATGTTTTTCCCTGTCCGTTGATGAATGTCAATGAGTCTTTCTTTGATGTTATCCACATATTCCTCTGACCTTTCCGGTTCCATGGTACGTCATCCAAATTTTACTTCTTTGGGCAGCCGTATTGTTGTGCCAAACAGGATCTCCGATGGTGTTTGCCCTGTTGAACAATGAACCGCACTTCGATAGGCCATCAAGAACAATAGAATATGGCAGTCCCAGTCTCGTTGGTAGTCACCTACAACCTTGGACAGATGTTCTTTAAGAGTCCTGTTGAATCGTTCTACCATCCCAACAGATTGTGGATGAAGCGGTGTTGTCCTAGTCTTCTTGATGCCAAGGAAAGAGCAAACCTCATGAAATATGTTAGATTCGAAGTTCCTTCCTTGGTCAGAATGCAGTTCCAAAGGTACGCCGAACCTGCTCACCCAATTGAAGATAATCTGATCAACAACTGTTTAAACTTCTTGAGTAATCCATGAAATGGACCTGCGACATCTACCGCTATTCTCTCGAAAGGTGTGCCCACATTGTACTGCTGCAATTGACTTTGGAGCTCCCTACCTGGCCCCTTAGTAGCAGCACAAGTATCACATTTTCTGCACCATTTTTCGACATCTTCTCTTGCATGTAGCCAGTAGAACCGTTGTCGTATCTTCTCCAGCGTTTTATTGACTCCCTCTGATGCTCCATCATGCATCTCTTGAAGAACGTCATTAACCTTTGACCTAGGCACTATCAACTGCATCACATAAGACTTGCCATCTGCAGATTCCCATTTGCGCCTCAGTACTCCTTATTGCACATGAAGTGATTCCCACTGTGCCCAATATGCTTTGAGAGCTGGACTTCTCTATCGGAGATGTCATCCCATTCTCGTTTTTCTTCGTGTTCCTTCCCTGCAAGAATGGGCTCTATATCCGAGTCTTCTTGTTAGGCAGTCCTCAGTTCTTCATTGCTCCAACCACAAATGGGATCGGCTCTTATTCGTTGGATGGCAACCGCTTCCTTTTCTTCTTGACGCCTGCAATGCTTACAGTCCTGTTTACACGGTCGTCGAGACAATGCATCTGCGTTTGAGTGCAGCTTTCCTCTTCGATGTTGAATTTGGTAGTCTTATGTCTGCAGTCTCTCAATCAATCTTGCTACTTGACCTTCTGGATTTTTGAAGTTCAGAGGCCAATGAAGCGTACCATGATCTGTTTGAAGGAGGAACTTCTGTTCGTAGATGTATTTATGGAAGTGCTTTGATGCCAAAATCAAAGCTAGAAGTTCCTCGCTGGTCACGCAATAATTGCGCTCTGGCCTGGAGAGTACCTTGCTGTAGTAGGCGACGACTTTTTCTTCTTGCGACTTGCGACAATACAGCTCCGATTCCAACATTACTGGCATCGGCGTCGATTATGAAAAGTTTGCCTGGAGTCGGAAAGGTCAGCACAGGAGCATAACACAAGCGTAGCTTGAGCTCCTGAAAACTTTTCTCGCACTCACCTGACCATTTGAACGGCTTCCCCTTTTCAGTAAGCTGATGTAAGCTTTTAGCTATTTCAGCAAAGTCATTTACAAAGCGCCGATAATATCTGGCTATACCAAGAAATCTACGGAGTTGGTGTTTATCATGTGGTGTTGGCCAATTCTTCACAATGTCAACTTTTTCCGGATCAGTCTCCTTCCATTGCATCCAAAGTATCGTTGATTCTGGCAGAGGGTAGCTGTCTTTCTTTGTCACATCATTCAGTCTACGGTAGTCCACACAAAACCGGGTGCATCCATCTTTCTTTTTGACAAGAACCACTGGTGACGCCCAAGGGCTTTTGGAATTTTCGATTAGTCCATCTTTCTTCATTGTCGAAATCATTTCTTCAACTTCGGCTTGTTTGGCTAATGGGAGACGTCTTGCTGGTTGTCGAATCGGTCTCGCATCACCTGTGTCGATACGATGCTGTACCAGTTGTGTGCCACCATACTGCCCACTCGGTGAAGAAAATATATCAGCATACTCATGAAGAAGGCTTCCAGCAACACTTAGCTGATGTTGACTTAGATTGGATGGCTTGAGAATTTAGGCTTTCATGGAGCTGAATTTTCCGGGGTCCATAGGTTCTTCTGCGTTCATTTTTGTGATTTTAGTTATTGCGGTCACAGATTCGCATTTTCCAATTATTTCTCCTTTCTTGAGCTTGACTTCGTACGGTTTGATGTTCAGAATGCGTACGGGTACCATGTTGTTCCTTGGTTCCACTATAGTCTTCCTTAAGATGATGTTTTGGGAAGATTGCTCAGTCTCTGGTTGAGGTATCGATGGCTACCTAGATCGCCCTCTATTTTCGTCCAAACAAACACTTCTGAAGAGGCAGGCAAGCATATGTCTTCTTTGATGACAGTTCTTAGAGTTGATGAGTTTGCGTTGCCATAAACCATGAAATCTCTACATTTTGGTACTTCAACACTTGCTTACCGATATCCAGAATCACTCCGTGCTCTTTTATAAAGTCGATTCCAATTATGCACTCATCACATGTATCTGCTACCAAAAACATATGCGAAAACTCTAATTCTGCAAAAAAGATTTTAAGACAAACTTCTCCATATACTCTTGCTGCCTCACCTGTCGCAGTTTTAAGATGGTAGCTATTGGTGTTATGTTATGGAGGCTGTGGCACCGGTGTCAATTGTAGCCAACTGTTTCTTGCCATTTAATGTTGCATCCACTGTCAGACTTTTATTGTTCCGTTTAGTCCGCGAGACTTGTATGGTGGTTCTGGGGCCATCATACCAGAAATCAGCTTCTGCTCCTCAAAGTTGGTTCTTACTCGTTTCCCGACTGGGAAACAGAGCGAGCAGGAGCGTTGATGTTATTGCTCACCTGTTTGCGGGTATTATTTCTGTTTCCACAGTGCTGAAAGGCGACTCTTTTTGGTGGCAATCTGCACTGGCGCTGGAGATGTCCGTTTTTGTTGCAATTCCAGCATCGAGCAGGTCCTTCTCGCTGACTTCTACGGAATTCAGCTCTCTGGTAAGAACATTTCTCAACTTCAAGTTTTCTTACCCGATGAACTCCTAAGGAAGCCTGTTCTGATGCTTCCATAGTCAGAGTGAACGCTAATGCTTAAGGAAGCGTGCGTTTTCCAGCAGTTCGAATTGCTCGCTGGAGGTCGATGTCGGAAACTGCACGGACAAAAGCCTCCGTTGCTAGCTGGTTGCCAACCGTTCAATGTCTGCTTGGAGTTGTTGCAGACTTTCACCTCTTTTCTGGACTCTGGTATTGAGCTGGACGTGGAAAAATTCTTGCATATGGCTATCGCCGAAGCGTTTGTCGATGGCCTGAACAAGAGCACTGAAGTTTCTGTTCTGGTCTGCTGGTATGTGTCGCAAAAGTTCATCAGCAGAACCTCTAAGGGCAAGCGTCAGGGCAATATACTTGTCTTCGTCATCCCAGCCATTTGTTGTTGCGGCTGCCTCAAACTGCTTCTTGTAGATTGACCAAGAAGGCTGTCCATCAAAGGTTGGTGGATGCATTTCTTTCTTCTTAGGAAAATCGCAACTGCCCTCTCTTACCTTCATTTTCCTAACCTTATCTAATTCATTGGCAAAGTTCTGCATTTTGTCTTCAAATTTCTCGGACTGTTTTTCGACGTTTGCAACAAGTTCATCAAGAGCCATGAATTTATTTTCAAATGAATTAAGCTTACTTTCAATCAGGTTTTTCTGGTCGTCAAGAAGGTTCCTATGCTCGTTGCGTTGTTCTTCAAGAAGATTCTTTTGTTCATTTCGCTGTTCTTCTAATCGTACAAGCAGATTCTTTTGGTCATTTCGCTGTTCTTCTAGAAGACTTTTTTGCTCCTTTCGTTGGTCTTCAAACTGGGCGAGCAGCTGAGCTATCATATTGGTCATGTCTAAGGTTGTACTTACTTGCTCTTCTTGCATCTCAATCTCAAATAGAAACGTGCCTGGATTTTCATCGTGTTGCCTTAAATTTCCTGCGGACGGATAATGAGGTCATTTTTGGTTCCAGCGAATACCTCGTCTGTTTAGTTCAGCTTTCACTTTCAAAATCAAACTGCCCTTTTCGGACTCGTGGCCCTGTATTTATATCCGCTTCTTTGGTTCTTTTCCAAAAGGTTTCGTTCAATTTTCACGATCCACTTTTAGTCTGACGAAATAACGAACGAGCCTGGACACCAACTGTGGATTTAGTTATTTATTTATTTCAACGATGGCGCGCAAACTTGTACTAATAAATGTTGTCGTTGGCTGCATAACTGGGCATATTCACCACAGTATTATAGAGATCAGTGATCCATGGACTTATTATACGTCCATGCACTGATCTCTATTAAACACTGGCCACTTTCGGGTGTTAAGCAGATATGTATCTGAGATACGTTAGAATCTGATATGTTTTCGAACGACCAGAACCGGATACGTTACCAAACCAAACAAAACCAAGAAAATTAACAGATGCGATGTCAGCTGTTAGTATAATCCAAACAAATCCGAAAATGTTTGGGATACCTTTAGACTTCTTTTTGACATCAGCTGTTTTTTCCTTAGGCATTACAACAACACAAACAAATCCAGATACCTTTGGTTACGTATCCGAACGCGGCCACTGGATAGTGGATTCCCTACAGAGTATAACAGTTTTTTTGGATCATTTTGAAGATGACATTCCGAGGGTTGTGTCACATTTTGACGTGTATTCCTGCCATAATAAACCACAGAGGAGGACATTTTTTTTCTTTCCGATTGAATAGCTAAAGTATACCTACATTTACCAAATAAAATTCATTTAAATATATTCAAGTTTAGAAATTTACTTTAGCAAAATGTAATCAAGTGAAATTGAGTGCTTTTGTTTTGTCCGACACTGTATGTACATACATACATATAAAAAAACATTAAGCTGATATTTTCGGCAGGTATGTGTGATGACTAAGTCTTCTGATTAATAAAAACAACTGCTCAGTTTGGATTCTATTTACTGTACGTGTTACTATGACAGTATGGCTTTAAAATCATATTATATCGTTATTAATAACTTGTTTATAAAAGTAATAACAATAAATCGTAAAATCTGGATTTAATTTTCTTGGAAAATGGTAGTAAATAAAAGAAACAAGTTTAAGAAAAAATTCAGTAATCTTTTTTTCAGTATTGAAAATATTTAATTTTATATTTTTTTCTTGAAGAACACGATTCACATACATACTTTTTGAATAATTTATATAATTTGATTTAAATATTTTTTTTATTTAATTTTGTCTTAAAACAGTAAAACAAAAAAGGCTCGTTAAACAAAAGGATTTAAATGAAGATGGTTAAGCAATACGCAATAGTTTAGACCTTTACATACATACTACATACTATTAACTTCAAGCAGAATTTTTCATTCGTGCAAGTCCGAAACGTCTTGTTTCCATAATTCATTCCGAACTATTTTAAACTGTTATTCTTGGATAATCTTGGTACCATCGGTGGCCTAAATTTTATAGGCGCCTGCCTGGCGACCAAACGTACCCTTAGCTGAGAAAAGACCCAAAAAGAGGCTTAACCCACGAACCAGGTCACCCAAAGTACTGGTGTCCAACAAAAACTGTTGAGAAAATTCCAGAATGAATTATGAAAACGAAAAATTTCGGGCTTTTACGAATGTCGCTGAAAAATTCAAAATTTTACTGATAAATTCTAGAATAAAATTCTTATTTTGGATTTACAGTTACATATATGTATGTATTTTTAACATATATAATCTACATAAAGCATCTCCATTAACTAATGTCCATCTCATAGCCTAACCCTGAGGCTACACGGGCAAGTACTGGAAAGCAAGTTGCTATACAAACACATTTTTTTACTGATACATACAAACCTAAGCAACTTGCTGGTCAACTGGTATGGAATTTCTGAAGCCAGTAGAGAAGCAAGTTGAAAGACAAGTGGACTCGTTCAGACTTGTATATAAAGCGATATCTGGATAGCTTTTCGTGAAATATTTGAATTGAATATTCTTTCTGCCACAACTTTTAATGAGAGGAGGGACCAAGAAATTTAAACATTTCCAAAATAGGCAGCAACTGTCAAATATGATTGAAAAATGGCTAAGATTATGATGTTTTATACAAAATCTCTTTAAAATCCTAATATTTTGAGAGTATATTTTTTGCTTGGGAAAAATGAGAGTTTTGGCGATTTCGGGTGACATTTGGAACATTCTGTTACCGATTTGTCAAGGCATAGGCTGTCAAATTAAACTGAAAGATTGCTACGGAAATGATGCATTGAAAAAACTTAAAAAAATCTGAATTTTTTTAGATTCAATTTTTTGCGCGGGAAAAGGCGATTTTAGCTCCTTTGGGTGACATTTGAAACGAAATATTCCTCATACGACATAATTTAGTTTCTTAGCTATCTGTCAAGCTATGAATTTGCAAATTCCAATAAAGGATGCCTATGATAATGATGGATTAAAAATCATCCAAAAAATCCGATTTTTTAAAGAATTATTATAAAAAAATCGAAATTTTGGAAATTAAATTTTTAAATTAAAAAAACCGAAATTTATGATTCAGATGAACTACATACCCATGTGGGATTGCGACTTTGTGGTTTTATTTTCATTTTCGTCATTTAAGTACGATTTACCATATTTTAAGCAATTTCAATCAAAATGAAAGATCGAACCCTAGAAAGGCTAGCAGAACATAGCCAATAAAAAACTTGAAAGCAACTTGCCTGGCAAGTTGCTTGCCGCCTACGTCACAGCATATTCACCTATAGGAATTAGACAGTCAATTTATGTATCCAACTTGCTTGCCAGTACTTGCCCGTGTAGCCTCAGGGTAAACTATAGCTTTACGCAATTTTTCTATACATACCCAATTTCCATCTAAATCCTAATTTTTGTAATTTAATTGTCTTTTGTTGCACTGTTTTAACTTTTTGAAAATAAGTAATAAGCCTATGCTCATTCCCTGCATCCAAGCTCTCGTTGATGTTTTTTCATTACACAAAGTTAACGGGAACCGTTCATTCCAATTTCATAAAATGCTGCTGCTAAAAAAGAAATTAAATCCTGTACCCATATTTCAGGGCCGTCAACTACAGCTGCAGCTTTGCGAAATAAAGCTGCTTATTAAAAAAAAAATAAAAAATATTATTATCGGGCAGAATTTTGTATTAAAAAAATGGAACAAAAAACAATTTAAATATAAAAAAGTGATTTAAATGACATCGGTTAAATGAAACTTTGATCTTTTCTTTTGAAGGGGTTAGAAACGTTTTATTTTCATAATTCATCCCGGACATTATTAAAATTTTCTTGGAACGACACAAAACAGAGTTAAAAGTCTCAGAACCCACAAAGCGTGTTACGTAATGCATTGGTGTCCAACAAAAATAGTTGAAATTAGTCTAGAATGAACCAAGAAAAATATATACAATCGACTCCGCTCAACTGGATTACCATTATTGCAGAACATTTGTTTCAGTTAAGCGGAGTTTTCAGTAAACCGAACTTGGGTTAACTGAAATTTATTTCAAATAAGCGGAGTTTTGCCAAAACAAAATAAATTTCATTTAGTATGAAAATCAAAAAAAAAAAAAAAAATGTAGCTATGATTTTTTGTATTGTGTCAAAATAGTTATATTTCCATTATGAAACAACAACAACAAAGGTGTTTACATTTTCAATCACAAAACGAACATGAATTTTACATATTTAAAAAAAAAACGGTCGTTTCACTTATGCGGAGTTGAATAAGCGAAAATGTTCATTTGAGGCTAACTATTTTGTTTCAATTATCCGGAGTTTTCAATTAAGCGGAGTTCAGTTATGCGGAGCAGTTTGTGTGAAAAACTCTTAAAAAGCCTCCGGAACAAATTTCTTGTTTCAGATAACCGATGTTTTCAGTTAAGCGGAGTGCAGTTAAGCGGAGTTGACTGTATTTCATCTCCATTAACTAATGTCCGTCTCATAGTCTAAACTATTGCGTACAGCTTCAACATTTCCATTTTAACCCAATTTTTGCATATTAATTGTTTTTTGTAGCAGTTTTAAATTTTTGAAAATAAATAATAAGTTTAGTTACGTTTCATCTGAATTTTCAGCAAGAAATTTCCATCTGAAATTTCAGCTGACAGCTTTTCTATACACAAAAAAGGCTCTCCATACAAAACATTTATCACATTTATAATATTAAATATATATATATATATATATATATTAACCCCCGTATTTATAAAGAAAAAATAGCTATTTCAGCTACCGTGTTTAGGAAAACTACACCATGGAATAAGAATTTTCCGGACTCAAACTAAAGGAAATTGCTTAACTGCTCCCTTTGAGTCCGGAACATTCTTATTCCATGGTGTAGTTTTCCTAAACACGGGAGCTGAAATAACTATTTTTTCTTTATAAATAAGGGAATAAGATTATTAAAATCTAAATTAAATCGATTTATGGAAATGATCGTGTGGTACGGAAATGACACTTAACAAGTAAAGATAAATAATTTGTTACGTTTTCTATCTCAGATTTATGGTCATGAATGAAAGAATACAAGATTACGACACTTCGGATTTTTCGCTTTGTTATTGTAATTTTTAACACGCTTCGTGGCTCAAGTTGAGACAAAAAAGAACAAACTTTGGTATAATTTGTACGAGATATAGGGGCGCGAAAACTTTAAGTTACTTGAACATGTTATTAAAGTGATTTTTTTACCATTATTTTTTTTTTAATGTTGTGGGCTATATTTTGATGACATAAAAACAACAATAAAAATAATAATTCAAGAAGGAAATATATCTGATATTTAATTTTTTTCATCGCACTCTCTATTTTTTTGACCATTAATATAATTTAAAACAATTGAATAATAATTAAAAAACATTTTTCGGTAACATTTTTGTGTTTTTAAAATGAAGAACTATATTATTCATAAAACAATTCGCGAACAAAAAATCATCTTTATACAAATTTTTTTGGCTGTCACATCTGTTGTTTTTCTCCAAAAACGTAGGAAGTGGCGTAATTTTGTATTCTTTCATTCATGGTCTGGAGTTGCCACCTACCACTAAACCGACGTGGGCTAGTGTGGAAGGCCTTTAATGAGATTTGTTTGGTGTTTCCACTGCCTGAAAATATCAAAACATTCAAGTGGTGTTTCATTTGTTTGGTATGAAGTGGTAGTGAGATTGGTAGTTTTTGTTTACATTTCCATCTGTCAATAAAATAAAATGGCGTTTAAATGGGTCGGTTCCACAACAATTCTCCGAAAAAAAGTTTGTTTGACTAGACAAGAAGATTTTAATGAGATACGTTTACTACGTTTCCACCAACCACTAAACCGAGATTTAGGTAATGAGATTTGTTTGGTGTTTCCACTGCACAAAAATGGGATTATGGCAAAACATTCAAGTGGTGTTTCATTTTTTTTATATGAAGTGGAAGTGAGATAGATAGTTTTTGTTTACATTTCCATCCGTCAATAAACGAAAATAGGTCGGTTCCACAAATATTCTTCGAAAAAAAAGTTTATTTTATTGAACATACTAATGTTTCCAAGTAGATTTGAATGAGTTTTATTTGAAATCTTCATTTGAGGAGATTAAAATTTGTATGGAAAATCTTCGATATTTCAATGTGATTTGTGATAATCTAGCTAGATCTCGGTTTAGTGTCTGGTGGAAACGTAGTATTATTTGAAATCTACATTTGAGGAAATTACAATTTGTAAGGTTAATCTCCGAGATTTTAAGGAGATTTGTGTAACTCTTGCTAAATCTCGGTTTTGTGCCCGGTGAAAACGTAGTATTAAAATATAGATGTTTCATAAAATAAAAAGGTATGATCACAAATGAAAATATGACATTTTGAGGTTTACCAGAGTTGTGAAATTTTTAAAAGGAGCATGGATGTAAGAAATCAGGATTTAAAAATATTTTCAAATTGCAAAATATGTTTTTCATTAAATTTTTCATGCGGAGACTTGAAGATCCTTTTTGAGAGATGGGTAGCACAATCGTCCTTTCCACAGTAAAAGAGCCAAATGCTACTATAGTAGCCATTCCGACAGCAGTGATCTTAAGTCATTACCGTAACCATTTTCTCATCGCCATAACCCAATAAAGTCGACGGAAATGTCGCGATGGAAATGACTAAAATCGATGTTTTTTAGCTTCTTAGACAAGAAAAACAGAAAGTAGCTTCAACTTCCCCGTACCCTTCCTCTCCTTTTCTACACCTCCCTCCCCTCCCTCGGCGGTACGGCGATGATACTGTCCGGCGCTACCTTCTCTCCTCTCCTAAAGCTTCCCCACGGTACGGCGATGACGCTGTTAACGGAGTATCCGGATACCTGGCGACTTCCGGATTAACTAGCCTTATCTGTACATGCGAATCTCTGTACAGATGGACCACCCTTTCTTCGCTACTCGTGGGTACAAAATGAACAAAAAAAACAAAAAGTTCTGATCTGCATCTTGCTTGCAACACAAGTGTAATTTATCAAACTCTTGCCTAACGTAGAGATGAATTAGAAATTAGTTCTTTTTGTACTGCTGTCAACTTAGACATTGTTGGTACGTTAAGGAACGTGAGTGAGATGAATGAATCATGTATAAGTACAGAGACAGACAAAGTAGTCGATGATGAGATTTCTGTGAAAGCACAAAATGCTGACAATGTCTTGGCCTGTGCTGTTGTCGACGATTTTAAAACGATAAGTGTTAAAGCTAATCCAAATGCACCTACTTTGTATAGCTTTAAGTCTGGTGTAAATATGGATGCGGATATCCTAAAGAAGAATATTTTTAGTAAGCTGAGATGGTTTCATTTGTCTAGCTTTACGAAAGAAACATCAACTGAAAATATTACTTCCTATATTGAATCAAAGATTGGAATTGAGGCATCCATTTTCCCGTGTTACAAGTTAGTTTTGCGCAATTGTGATGAGGAAAAGCTAAGATTTGTTAATTTTAAAATAGGCATTCCGTTGGAATATGTCAATTCGATTTTTAACTCTGAGCTCTGGTCTAGGGGGATTCGCATTCGCTCATTTAACTACATGCCAAAAAAACGATCGGCCACCGGAAACTGGAGTAGCGACTTAGTTTATAAATCCTCATTATATTCCTATGTTGATAATAATGTTCCTGCTGGTGCTGTTGCTGTTGATGAAAATTATGTTGCTGTTGATCAGTTTGTAGCTGATGTTGTTGTTGCTGATTCTACGGTTGCCATTGATAATGTAGTTATTGATGAATTAGTTGTGGTTAAGCCTGCTCTTCCGGAAGCTTTTATATACAATATTGATAATGCTGTTGATGATTTTGTTGCTGCTGATGTTGTTATTGTTGCGGATTCCGTTGTTTCCTATAATACTAATCATAGAGAAAATACTACCGTATAATTGCAGTATAATTGTGTTCTCACGAAGTTTAAGATACAGCTTGCGTTGTTTTCGTCCCTTCGAGTGTGACTGAATAATAGCTGTGACATCGCATTTCTTCGCTTGGAATGCTTCTTCAGAATCGAAGAGGGTCTTAGGGAACCAAATGAAAATCTTTTTTCACATTGTACCGCAGCTAGAAATAAACACAACAAACTTTTTAATGACATTAAAAATATTCTTTTATACAAGTAAATAAACTTTTATTGATATTAAAATAAAAACTACATGATTTTAGATTTCACATAATTTATTTTACTTAGAACTGTCAGATTTTTGACAAAACGAAAACAACAAAAAAAACTTACCTGTCAGTTTGAGCAAATTTCGCCATTTTGTTTTTTAATCCACCACTCACATGGATTCACGGATAGGAAAAAAAGAGTAGATTAAGAGAGTTTTCTCTTACTCACCTCAAATAAATTTTGCGGGTGTTTAAGGCAAGGGGGGTACGAGTCGGGCCTCTAGGTAGTATACTTACTCTATGATACTAATGCTGATGTTGTTCTTGTTGCGAATTCAGTTGTTGCTTCTAATAATAATGCTAATGTTGATGATGCTTTTTTCGATATGATAGTTTCAATATCTATTATCAAAATGTAGGAGGAGTAAGAACTAAATTGAATAGGTTATACTTTTACTTTGCTTCCCAAGATTATGACATAATTGTTTTAACGGAAACCTGGCTGAATGATAGTCATCTCACAAGTGAAATTTTTAATGCTAATCAATTTACTGTATATAGTAAGGATCGCTGTTCGATGACAACAGGATTTGATAGAGGTGGTGGAGTATTAATTGCAATTAGATCTAAACTTATTTCGAGTCAGATCGAATTATTATCTAGTCAAATGTCACACAATCTTGATATTGATCAATTAATTGTTAAAATTTCATTTGGTAAAAAAATGTAAATTTATATATAAGCGTGAGCTATATTCGCCCAGGTAGTCCTCTAGAGCTTTATAATTTGCATTTATATAATTGTAGGTCGGTATTATGTAATTTGGGTCCCTCTGACCATGCTATTTGTTTGGGAGATTATAATATTGGTAATGTAGTTTGGAATTTGATGATGAAGACAATTGTTTAGTTCCATTTAATGTTACAACTGACACAGAAAGTTCAGTCATTGATTTATATAGTCAGTTTAACTTAACGCAATTGAATAATATTCCAAATATGCTTAATCGCATTCTTGATTTAGTTTTTGTTAATAAAGAACTTGAAGTTTATATAGAAAAAACAACTTTCCAGTTGTAGATAATACTATGCATCATGTATGTCTATTAATTAACTGTAAGTTATTGGTTTATATCTCAAACTCTCATGACATGATTGAGTCCTATGATTTTAAACGCGGTAACTCTGATGCAATGAATATATTTCTAGATTCTATAGATTGGGCAAACATATTTCTAAATTCTGAATTGACTCTTGCATATGAACTATTCAAATTTTATTTAAAAACAGCTTATGATAGTAGTATTCCTAGAAAAATTGTAAAAACAAATTCCAATCCTCCTTGATTTAACAAAAGGCTGTCAAATCTAAAAATTAAAAAAATAAGGCCTACAAGAAACACAAAAAGGATAGAAGTATTTGGGTAAACCACCAAAAGTATCTAAGTTTACAGAAAGAATTTGATGTGCTAAACAAGTTTTTATTCAACGATTTCATATTAAATTTTGAATCACAAATCAAGGTAGATAGCAAACGTTTTTGGAATTTTGTAAATACAAAGAAAAAATCAACAGGATAACCGAAGTGTATGGAGTTTTCTGGCAGCATATCTAGTGACTTATCAACGATCTGCAATTTTTTTGCTGATTATTTTGAGTCGGTGTACTCGCATACGGCACCTAGTGTACTTCCGGAGTTTTCTCCTGCTAATGTAGTTGATGTTGGAAGCATTTATGTAAGTCGAATGGAAGTTTATGAAGCTTTACAAAATATAGACGATAAAAAAGGTGCTGGACCTGACGGCATATCTCCTAAGGTCATACAAAAATGTGCAAAGTCTCTTGCTTTACCACTATGCTTGGTTTTTAATGTCTCTACTTACTGGTCAGTTCATTGATGAATGGAAAACATCTTTCATCTCCCCTATTTTTAAATCAGGGTCAAGACAGAAAGTTTTTAACTATAGACCAATTTGTAAGTTATCTGTTATTCCAAAAATTTTTAAGAAGATTGTTTGCGAAAAACTTTATTTTATTACAAAAAATGTAATTGCTGAAACTCAACATGGTTTTGTATCGGGCAGATCCACGGCTACAAACCTCACAATTTTGTGTTACTCCGTAGTCAAAGGATTTGCTAGTGGGTTACAGACAGATATAGTTTTCACAGATTTTGCTAAGGCCGTTGATAGGGTAAATCATGAGGTTCTTGTCCATAAATTGTCGGTTCTGGGATTTTATTCTCTTTTTTTAAAGTGGATATGCTCATATTTGAGTGGATCCAATTCGTTAAAATAGGTGAATTTAAGTCTAATGCGATTAATGTGACTTCAGGAGTCCCCCAAGGAAGTCACATTGCACCTTTGTTTTTTATACTTTTCATAAATGATATCCCGGATTCTTTCAAATTTTCAAACTATTTGCTGTATGCTGATGATGTAAAAATTTTCAAAATCATTAAATCTGTCGAAGACTGTCTCCTATTGCAAAGTGATCTGGAGAAGCTTGCGTTATGGTGTAGTAACAATTTACTCTTTTTGAATTCTCTAAGTGTCAAAGTTTTACGTGTTTTAGGAGCAACTCTCCTATATCATTTGATTATTCAATCAACAATAGTGTTCTTGAAAAAGTAATTCAAAAGAAAGACCTCGGGGTTATATTCGATCGTAAGTTGTCTTTTAATTACCATATTGATTAATAGTTAATAAAGCGTATAAGATGTTAAGTTTTGTAAGAAGGAACACGAAGGAATTTTCCGATCCCTACACACTCAAATGTCTTTACTCTGCCTTTGTCAGATCTAATCTCGAATATTGTAGTGTTGTTACAAAAAACATTCCTCTAGGATAGAAAGAGTACAGAAAAGTTTCACTAGATATGCCTTTAATAAGCTTAACTGGAATATACCCAGACCTACATATACAGTAAGGTGTCAGCTTTTTGAAATGCAAATGCTAGAGATGAGAAGAAGATATTTTTCAATAATGATGATCAAAGATACTTTAAGTAATCATATAAATTGCTCATACCTACTTGAGCGAATGAACGTTTATTTCCCTAGTAGAAGCTCCGCTTGTGTTTTTATCTACGTGATGATTTTTATAGAAGCAATTATGGAAGAAATGAACCTATATCCCGTTGCATCAAAGAAACCAATAGCGTTTTACACTGTATAGATATTTTTCAAGTCTGTTCAAGAGATTCTTTTAAAAGAAATGTCATGATTGCTTTAATGTCCTGTTAACTTAATCCTTATTTTATTAATTTTATTTATTATTATTTTATTAACACTTACTGTACATATTAATTCATATAATTATCTATATTATATTTATCTATATTTAAGCGTAATCTAAAAGATGTTATACACTCTAATTGATGAAATAAACATAAACTAAACTAAACTAAAAAATAAGAAAGATATTTTTGAGACCGGTTCTACTTCTAAACCGGGCGGCAGCACGGCGTCAACGCTGTTTGCCATTTCTCCTGTGTTATGTATCAGTGGGGAGGTTGCGGCTAACCACGGCCCCTCATCTGATGCACTTCGCAGCGAGGGAAGTAAAAAGGTAGCTATACCTAAATTCAGTAGTAGTGGGGTTGTGAACAACGGCCCCGCTACTACTATTGGGAGTAAACCTCCTCAAAATCCGTCTCGTGAGGGCACCCAACCGGGGGTTGTGAAACATGGCCCCTATAGCGCAGTGGGGGTTTCTCTACCGAGCACGGATCACAAAAAGCGACGGTATAGACCATCAAAGAATGTCTATAGGGAAAAGCGTTAGGCTGCGAGGATATTAAAAGACTCTGATGAGACTAGAGGTATTCCGCAGCAAGACGCCAGGATTCAATGCGTCGACTCTATGTCAAAGCGGGAAAGGTCTGCGGAGGGTGCCACACCGGTACCCAAACAGCCTCGAGTGCACAACACCAGCACTCCCTCGAATCCAAACAGCGGACCCGCTGTTTCCTATAAGGATATTGTCAAACGCATCGTTTGTGACAATCAGAGATCTTGTGATCTGTACAAGCTTGCTGTTAGTAGGCTAGGTGAAATCTGGCCAGGTGTGAAACTCGAGGTTGTTGCCAAGGAAGATATTCCATGCAGGCCAAGAGCTTGCACTTGGATTTCAGCTGAACCTTCCAGCATGGATGATATTCTCCAGATGATCAAAATAAGCAATCCCTCCCCGCCGACTCATAACTGGAAAGTCGCAAAGCTGGAGGAGCCAAGGGGTCTTTATAGGAGCGCGGTAGTCGTGGTCAATAAAGAATCCCTTGCCCCCTGGCGCAGACTCAAGGTGTGATTCGGTTTGGTTTTGAGACGATCACATTAAGGATTTATAAAAAAAGATGAGGTAGACGCTGAATGCGAGCCCCCACAATCTCTTGAGGCTGAACCTGTGGTCGGGGACCCTGGTGCTTCTATTACCTTTCCTAGTTTGGAAGATAATACATCAGGGACTTCCTCGATTGCTGGTCAGTCCTCTACTAATGTTGACAGTCAGACCGGAATGGAGACTGAAGATTTTATTTTGATTCCTCTGACGGAAGATGAGCTCTTGTGCTCTTCCTCTGAAGAGGATCACAACGATACAGTGGTGGAGGCTGGTCTGCCTAAATGTAGCCAAAATGCTCCAGTTAGTCCAGATTAGCCTCCAACACTCTATTAAGGCTTCGGCCTCTCTTCTTCTCCGTCTATCCAGGGGGAATGAAGACATCGTTCTGATCCAAGAACCATGGATTGTCAAATCCTTGGTTAGGGGACTCGGAACTCCTGGAAAATACGTACTGTATGCGTCAGATAAAGTTGAATCTAGATCTTGCATATTAGTAAAAAGTAGCATTAATGTATATTTACTCCCTCATTTCAGTGATGGAGATATAACCGCAGTCAGGCTAAAAACGGCAAATGGCATGTACTGGCTGTCGGCGTATCTCGGCCATGACCACCTTGGCCCTCTTCCCGGTACCACACTGGAGAGTATAGTCCCTGAAGCTGAACGGCAGAAGATCCGCCTAATAAATGGAAGTGATGCTAACACCCATCATACAGTATGGGGCAGCAATGACATCAATGACAGAGGTGAGTCTCTTTTCGATTATATCTTAAGTACTAACCTAATAGTAAGTAACGTTGGGAACGAACCCACATTTGTTACTAAAAACCGACAAGAGGTACTAGACATAACTCTAGTCTCAGACACTATTCATCAATCAATAATGAATTGGAAAATTTCGAAAGAACATTCGTTCTCCGATCACAGATACATTCAGTTTAGTCTGAATGTTGAAATTCCCATTATCCGACCAGAATTTCGAAAATATAGGAAAACTGATTGGTCCAAATATAGGAAAACACTTGATAGTTTAATCAAACCTGAACTTCTAAGTCCTCCCTCTAACACGACTGAACTTGACACTAAAGTTGATCTCACATTAGCCATGAACAAGTCAATGGCCATCTCCTGTCCACTTACCCAAAAAAGGCGAAAAGGAAAACCACATTGGTGGGTTTCAGGGCTTGAGAATCTTAGAAAAAACTGCAGAAAGCTCTTCAATAGAGCAAAAAACACAAGAGCAGTTTCAGACTGGGAATCCTATAAAGAGGCCCTAAAATCATATAAAAAAGAATTAAGGAAATCTAAACGCGCTTTTTGGAGGGTCTTCTGTGGTAGAGTAGAAGAAACCTCCGAAGCATCAAGACTTAGGAAAATCCTCTCAACACTTCCAGTAGTGCCCAGCTGTTTGAAAAACGCTGACGGTTCGTGGACAAATACTTGCGAAGAATCGCTCAACCTGCTTTTAGATACTCATTTACCAGGTAGCTCCCAAACTGTAAACAGTACTGGTCACATTAGATCTAATAATAACTTATCTTTCCACAAGGTTTGATAACTAGGGAAAAATTGCAATGGGCTATCAACAGCTTCAAACCTTACATGTCTCCAGGGCCAGACGGCATAATACCAGCTGAACTTCAAATGAGCTCATGTAAAATGCTGCTTATTTTAGAAATAGTCTTCAATGGCAGCTTGAACTTGGCCCATATTAAGTTAATGTAGTCTTTATACCCAAAGCAGGTTCAACCACTTCAAAGATCTCAGACCTATCATCATTCCTTCTAAAAACTTTTGAACCATTGATTGATATTTATTACGTGCTAGTATTGACACAAGACTCTTGTCTCAGGCTCAATACGCGTACTGCAAAGGGAAAGCGGTGGAAACAGCACTAAATACCTTGGTACGCACCATCGAATATTCCCTCCACCATAAAGAATATACAATGGTTGGTTTTCTAGATAGATAGGCGCAAGATTATCAACTCAAAACTGGGCGACTTATCTGCAAAAAGATCGGTCAGTAGAGGTAAGCCGCAAGGCGGTGTTCTATCTCCTCTTCTCTGGAACTTGGTAGTAAATGATCTGCTGACAAGCCTGGAGGCGGAGAGCTACAGAGTGATTGCCTATTAAAGGATCTCTTACAGAATGCCTTAAACAAGCTAATAAACTGGCAGAACGGTGTGGACTAGGTGTCAACCCCCACAAAACTGAACTTGTCCTCTTCTCCAGGAAATATAAAATTCCACACATAGATCCTCCTACCATTAAAGGAATTCCACTAACATTCTCCGACAAAGCTAATTATCTGGGTCTATTTTAGATAAGAAGTTAAGTTGGAAACCTAATATAGAAGAGAGAGTCAAGAAGGCCACAGTAGCAATCTGACACCCCTTGATATATTTAGTAAACAAACGGCAGCAAGTACGGCAATCCGTCTTAAAGCCTCTTCACAGTGGACCAATAATGAAATAGGCCACTCAGCTGTACTGAACTAATACAGATCACTTCTACGTATAATTGACTACACCATCCCACAATTCCGTTTCGATAAAAAATTTTCAAATCGCCATACCTTCCAGATCCACATGGGAGGACGTGACATTTTTGGGAGACGAATCGATTCATTTCTATACGGACGGCTCAAAAACCGATGATGGGGTTGGTGGAGGCGTGTACTCAGAAAGACTTAATTTAAGTCTCTCATTTCGTCTTCCAGACCATTGTAGCGTGTTCCAGGCAGAACTTTTGGCGATAAAGGAAGTTTTATCTTGGCTCAAGGAAAACGTGATATCGACTTCTGATATCCGCATCTTCTCAGACAGCCAAGCTGCCATAAAATCTCTCGACTGTGTCTCTACAAACTCTATAACAGCCCTTAACTGTCGATCAATTCTTATAGAGATGGCACAGCAATTCATAGGGATATTCCGGGTAATTGTAAAGCTGATGAACTCGCCAAAGGTGGAACAAGACTACCTTTTTTACCTGAAAAGGTAAATATCGGTATGCCTATAGCTACATGCAAATTTTTGCTGAAGCAAGATGCTTTAAGGAGAACAAACCTTAGGTGGAACAACTTAACCACTCGCCTGGCGAAAAAACAGATCTAGATCTAGATGTGAGGCACTCTTAGTGTTTGATATCTTTGAACAGATTGCATATCAGCTCCGTAGTTGGTGTCATAACCGGGCACTGTCTTATATGCAATCACGCAAAGCGGCTTGGAGTTTTCGCAAACGACTTTTGCAGAAGATGTATGGACGAGGAGGAGGAAGAATCTGTTCCTCATATTCTCTACACATGCCCAGCCCTATCCCAAAGACGAAGGCCCCATCTCGGAGTCTTCTTCTTCAATGATCCTAGTGATCTGATAAATATAGACATAAGTAGTCTCGCACGCTTCATTAGAAGCTCCAACTGGTTTTAACGAGTGGGGAGAAAATCTCTCTAGATTCACGTGGTATCACAACGGACCAACTTATGGTCTATGTGTGTCAGTTCTTGCTGGCAGCCACTTCAAGCTAACCTAACCTTACTGCAACATATTCTCACAAGACTGTTACAAATTACTTTTTTTTTAATATCACTAACTAAAATTATATGCACCTTACTTTTAAATAACACACGAATCTGATGTCCCACTGATTGAATATATTTCAAAGAGAGCATGAATGAGTTTCTTCATTTCTAGTCTAAATCCTATAAACTGACGGCCGTTTATTTGAATTTATAAGCATTTAACATCTTTTTACGGAAATGATGCAAATACATAGAGACAAAATGTTTGAAAGATTGTAAGTTAATTGTTTCAAATAAATAAATTTAATTTTTAGGGAAATTGTATTTAACTACTTCTTAATCCTGGAACTCATTTTTCTCCATACCTTATTTCGATAAACTACAATTCGCAGTATGTATCAAAGGGGGAGGGGTTGGAAGATCGGTTACGAACCAGAATATTAAGTTATTATTGTTATTATTGTACTATTCGTACTAGAATGTCAGCTTATTGGGCTTGACCATTCCGTCAATTTCATTGAATTTTTGAACAACAACAACAACTTAAAGGCGCTACCGCCAATTGTTTGGCTGGAGATATAGCTGGTTCGTAACCGATCTTCCAACCTCTGCCCCTTTGATACGTACTGCGAATTGTAGTCTATCGAAATAAGGTATGGAGAAAAATGGAGGCGGAACAAGACAGCATACTTAAAGGCACTTATAAAAATGTTGATGCTCCAAATGCATTTGATAAACAAATAACACATCTCGAACTGTGACTTCAGTGGTCCAAGGCGGTGGAGTGCGTAGTGCTCACGACTGCTAAGACTGAGCAAATCTAATATACGTGGGTTCGAATCCTATGGCGTGCATACAAAGTTTTTCAAATAAAATCGAATTAAAGCTCAGCACCACAAAAAGGAGACTGATGAGTGCAAAAGTGGCAAAGCACGAAATAGCTATATCTCCAGCCAAACAATTGGTGGTAGCGCCTTTAAGTTGTTGTTGTTGTTCAAAAATTCAATGAAATTGACGGAATAAGGAATGGTCAAACCCAATAAGCTGACATTCTAGTACGAATAGTACAATAATAACATTGTTGTTTTTGCCCAGTTCATTTAACCTCTGCAAGCATTCCCATACCAGTTTTGAGCTAATGGCATAGGAGCTTAAAGCTTTAAGCGCGGCTTGGCTATCTGACAAGATGGCAATGTTCCGATTTCGGTAGTTTCTTTCAAGTTTACGTTCTGCACATTTCCCTATGGCGTTTACTTCCGCCTGGAAAATGCTTGTCCCATCGGTACAGATAGTTTGGTTCTTGGCCCAAATGTACCAGCCCCAGTCCCTTCAGACGTTCTTGATCCATCAATATACTATTTGATGGCGTTTGCTTTAAGATTGTAGTTCGTTGTTTCGCCTACCCACTCTGCCTTGATACTTAACTTTGTTTGAACATTTTTCTCAGTTATATTTTTTTATCATGGCATCTCTTGAAATGTCAATAAAGTTTGTTACTGTCGAGATGCATTGCCTTTCTTTGTTATCATGCAATTTCCGGTCCCAGTTCTCTTCTTGGCATATCTCATAATTGCTCCCTGAGCAGTACTATCTATGACCACGTATAGTGGTGTAAGGTGAAGGATAACCTCCAAAGCTGCTGTGGGGCATTGCTCCAGTTGTGCATATGCATGAGAGCCATTGAATTTTTTCAGGGGCATTCCTAGTTGTTTGTAGTTCGGTTCTTTTGTGCCATGAAAAAGCACCATAGGTCATAATAGGCCTTACCATCATAGTGTACATCCATCTTAGGATACTTGGTTTGCAACCCCATGATTTGCCTGCAAGTCTCTTACATATCATAAGGGCTTTTGTGGCTTTCCCAACAGTTATTTCTTAGTGTTTATTCCAAAGAAGTTTTCTATCTTGTGTGATACCTAGGTATTTTACCTCCTTCGTTGTTTTAATGACTTTACCAGCTAAACTAATAGGTTTCGTTCGCGGCAGAAGCATTTTGTTGGTAAATGGTACGATAGTCGTTTTTGAAGGGTTAATATTTAGCTCTACAGATTGACACCATTTACTTGTCCTCAGTCCTCTTTGTAATATTTCATGGAGATTTTTTTCGAACTTCCCAAGGGCTTTTATTACGATGTCATCGGCAAAGCCAATGCAGCGTATGCCTTGAGAATTAAGACTTTCTAATAGCTCATCCACTACAAGACTCCACAGCAAGGGTGACAGTACCCCTCCCTGCGGACAGTCTCTTGTTCTGGTGATTTTCTGGACACTCTGCCCTGTGTGTGCCTCTGCCGTTCTTGTTCTCAGCATTTCACTAATCCATCTTGTTATGGTGATGGGTACACACTTTCTTACTTGATCTTTGTTAAATGCATCATAAGAGATGTTATCAAAAGCACCTTCAATGTCTAGGAAGGCACATAGTGCAGTTTCTTTATTCTTTAAAACAATTTGTAGGGTGTTAGTGAGGTCGTACAGAGCAGTTTCTGTGGATCTGCCTGCTCTATATGCATGCTGTCGATTGTTGAGAGGCATTGTATTTAGTACTTCTGATCTTATGAAATTGTCAATTATTTTCTCCAAAGTCTTCAGTAAGACTTATCGTCCTGAACGACTTTGGATGGGTTGTATTTTTTTTTCCCTAATTTAGGAATAAAGATTACCTTAGCCCTTTTCCAACAAAAAACTAAAAAGTTTTTTTCAGGACTACTGCCTCTTGCGAGGAATTGACAAATCGTCCAAGAGTATCACTTGTCACGAATCAGTGCTTCTCGTCTAGCCGTTCGGATTCGGCATCAAATTGTAGGTCCCTTCCATTCCTGTCGAAAGGCACACACAGGTATGGTTGCGAGTTGTTAGTCACTAGGACCTGGTTCTTCATGAGCCGTTGTGCCACCCGATTTATTTTATTTTTGTAGCCCTTTTCCATAGACTTGGTATATACCCAAGTGCTATATGCTACTACGAAGTATGCTAATTAATTGGGGCATAAGTTCCTCTTTACCTTTTTTGTAAAAGAGCTGGAAAGATACCATCCACCCCCGGTGACTTAAAGGGTTGAAAGGTACTTAACGTCCAATCAAGCCTTTTGCTTGAGCAGATAGTTTTAGCTATCTTCCAGGCTTCCCGGTTGGGTTTGAACGGTATCCTCTCTATTTTATCCCCTCCCATTGGTAGACTTCCTGGAAAGTGAGTGTTTAGCAAAAGGGAAGACCGTTGCTCCACACTTTCGGTGAAGCTGCCATCAGGGTAACGAAGTGCTAAGGAACTTATTGATTTTTCTTTTGCTAATACTTTATGTAGTCTAGCCGCTACAGGGGTATATGAAATACCCTCACAGAAAATTGCAAAACTTTTTCTTTTAGCCTTTCTTATTTCCCCATTATATTTGGTCAACTCTGCAGAGTAGTAAAGCCACTCTCCAGTTCTTTTTGCCTCATTGAAGAGTTTTCTTACCTTGGATCTAAGTTTCGATAGATCGTTGTTGCATTATGGAGCATCTTTCTGCTTCTTAATGGTTTTAAGGGGGCAACTGAGTTCATATGCCTCATTGATTGCCCCACTTAACTCATTAACTATCTGTTCTAATTCAAGGTTACTGTTTGTTGTTCTAACTAGACCTATTAGCTCAAGGTTTGTCTTGAGAATGTTTTTCTAAAGATTGCAGTTTGTTTTCTTTGGGTTCCTTCCAGAGAAATTCTCTGTTGAAAGGCCTTCTAAGGTAAACAAGATTATTCTGTGATCAGCCATTGATGGTTCATTTGAGACTCTCCAATCCCTTACTAAGCTGCTTAAGTTCCGGGTACCGAGCGTTTAGTCTAAAACTTCTTCTCTAGTTCTAGTTACAAAAAAGGGGGTATTCCCCACGTTAAATATATCTAGATTTTTTCCGAAAATAAAGTCAAAAAGGTACTCACCCCTTCGGTTGATAACGGTACTACCCCATGTTGTATGGTGGGCGTTTGCATCGCACCCCACCAACAAAGGTAGTTTCCTAGTGTTGCAGTAGTCCACAAGCCTTTGCACCTCCAGCGGTGGAATGTTGTCTTCATCACCTGGGAAGTAGGCTGATGCCACACCATTGTGCAGGAGCTGCCCTCGATGTCGATCTGAGCTTGGATTGGAACTAGATACTGTGTCATAAATTCTGAAAGACAAATAAATTTTATATTATTTCTTATTTTTATGCATGTTCTGGGTTAGTCTTGTCTCATGTCCCAGATAAGTGTAGAGTCCTTACTTGTTAGGCCTCTTACTTGACCCCCGTAAATCCAGGGTTCTTGAATCAGTACTAGCCCCAGGTTTTCCACCATAAAATTCCGTACTGTAACTGCTGATGCCGCCTTAGCATGGTGAACGTTTACTTGGGCTACCCTGGTACTGATCCCACGTCGTATAATTTTTGGTCTGAGTTGGAGGCAAAGGCCTCCTCATCTGCTAACAGATGCTCTTCTTCTTCCTCAGTCAGAAGCATTAAGGTTTTGTCTTGGCAGGGAGAGAGGTCTATGCCCTCTACTCCTCCACCAGCCTGAATCAATTGTATATTTTCCAGTATCTGTACCTGGTCTTTTTCGTGCTTTTCAGAAGGGTGGGGTTGTGGTGCTACGATTAAGGTTGTAAGGGAAGGAAATGTTGGTGATGGTGTGAAGGTTAATGGGATTGGGATGGTAACAGGACAGGGAGTGGATGGGCAGGTGGGGCTGGAGGTTCTGGTAGGATCCGTATGTAGATTGTTTGGAAGAGCTGGGAATTGTTCGCCTGTTTCAGATACGTTGGGGTCGAAGAAAGAGCTAGGGACCGCTGATTTTTTGAGGCCTATAATGGATATCTTGCCAAATAACGTCTGCTGACCGTCCGTCAATACTGATAACCATTAGCTTTCCCTTTCCCTCCGGTTTACTCTTTACTATTCTCCAGGCTTGGACAGCTAATCCTTCATTCTGTGCCTGGATTAGAGATAATGACTTCTTGTCTTCCTGTCCCATGCTTCTGGGAAGGAAAACTGTAATGGTGTGCATTTTGGGAATGTCATCTCCGAGACAAGCCACCAGTGCAGTTCCCTTCCAAGTGCTCAACTTTGAAGCCTTCTTTGTCAGCCAGTCGGCTGTTTGTTGCCCATCACAGTCGACAACTAACAGGCCAGCTCTGAAGTGAATCCCATTGAACTTGAGTTTGTGTTCCCATCCAATGGACACCTCTTCAATTATTGCCTCTTCCAGTATCGTCTATTCTTCGGAACTGAGAGTCTCTTGAGGGTACCTCTTGGGCAGGACAGCAATTCTAACTATTTGGGCTGCCTTTGCATAGGAAGTTGGCTTATGTTCATTGCTTCTTTTTATTTTCGGTGTTTTGTCCCGCCTTTGCAGTGGCTAGCATTCTCGGTTTTTTAACCTCTTGCCTTAGGGGAGGAGATAAATGGTTGCTCTTCCTCTTACTCTGTTCTTGGCTTTTGGAGGGACCGCTGTTGTTTGCTGTCTTTCTTTCGTCCAGCTTCTTCCTGGCTTCCTCGGGGGTCATTCCTTCGTTTAGGAACCGGAAGTACCATTTAGTTCCCGCTCCATTAAGTCCTTTCCTAAACGAGTCATTCAGATCACCTGGTACACTACCTTTTGGAAGAGGAAGAGTTTGACGGTCTTGTTTTGTCGGTGGTATTTTCGGTGGTTTCGACTTTTCTATCTTTTCGATAGTGCCATCTTTGACCATGGGCACACACACATCGCTCACTTGACCGGGAGGTTTACTCTCTTGGGTCGTAGCCACTGTGTTGTGAGAGACGTTTTTTTTGACCGGTAGGTGTTCTCCCTTGACCAATGGACGACGCTCCTTCTTCTGTCCGGTGTAGTACAGTCCTAGAGGGCGCCCTCTTGAGGTACTTACTACAACCCGGTCTCGGATCTTCACCATGGAGGATTCTCTCCATGCGGTCCCCATACTCACTCGCGGTGACATCCCGCGGAGTGTTAAATTTTGTGTGGTTTTTGTTGTTTTTTTGTTTAATTTGCTTCATAATTTTGTTCCCACTAGTAGCTAGAGAAGGGTTGGTCCGCCATATCAGAGCTCCGCATGATATGGTAAGGTCATAGTTACTCTTTGATTCGACCTGGTTTCAAAAAGGTTTGGACCATAAAAACAATATTTTTTTTATTACATATCTGCAAATATTTAAAATTTAGAAGTGGATCAGTTAGAAACGTTGCTTGTGCTGTTATTGACTTCAAAATAAATAAGTTTCTTTAATTTGTTGAAATATTTTTGGTCGGGGCCACGAAAAGGAGCTTTTAGTGGAGAATCACCCATATTTGAACACTCTGAGCGTGCTTAACACTTTCGTAGTATTGTTGCTTTTCAGGCGCTTCTTTTCGTAATCGACTTTCTTTTGTATCAGTTCTGCCCAGTGCTCTGGAACATCGGTGTGCTATGTAAACAAATCACCTTTGCAACCAGAAACAACAACAAAAGTACTCGATTAGACAAAGAGAAAGGCAGGGCGTAGTCACGATTATTAAAAACAAATATGTTTGTTCGTAAAATTAAGTTATTTGAATCTTCTTGTGAAGCAATTGTTAAAAAAAAATTGTTTACAAAAGAGGCAAGGTATGAATGAAGATCATGCTCGATCACTCTAAATTAGTTCTATTTTTAAGAAGAGTTTACTTTAAAAGGGTGCTAACCTTTTTTTTAAATGGAGGATAAAAGTTTGTTTTTGCCCGAAATTACATTAAAAAATTATTTTTAGAAAGAAACTTACGTGAAACATCAAATGATGTTGATTAACCTGCGCGTACCTAATACAAAAAAATAAAATGAAGATTTATATCACTTAAGTGCGTTATAGGTGACTCCTTTTGATAATTAGGAAAACTAATTTTCGTTGGCGTATTACGTTGACTTAAGTGAGCGCTTTTGACTGTTATAATTCTTTTTTACTAAAGCAAAAGTGAACAAAACTAATCGAAAAATAGCAAACCGCAATTATTGGTGCAACACATAATTTCTTGGTATTATCTTTTTTTCTTACGATCACTTTAGTGGACCTTTGACATTTCTTTATTTACTTATAATAAAAAGGAAAATTAATGTTTTATTTAAATCCATAAGAAACTCTAGCACCCTAAACTTCTACCTGACTACGCACATGATATCGTTCTGACTGACGCCTTGCATCCATTTCGGAAAACAACAACAAAAAAGCACGTTTGTTTACATATTTCATCTGAAAAATAAAGCAAATTAGTAATAAGTTTCGATATATTTTACGTTTGATTTGCAAACTAGAATGTTTAGTTATTCTATTGTAATTATAATACAAACAACCGTTCATATAAAATTATTTTGTTACAATAATGTTTCTACGAGCTGTTTTTTTTTTCTCTTATGGGAAATGCATTGAACGTCAAATGGAAAAGAAATCTATCTCGTTTGTTAGTTTCACGCGCTGGCTGCTAGGTGCCGTGACTCCATGTGCCAAAAGAGATCACTGTGTTTAATAAAGATCAGTGATAGAGACCAGTAATCTCTATTGAGACTTGGTAAGTTGCGTTCAACGCTGCCTGCATGTCACAAAGTATACCCTGTATGTGATACCAATTTTTTTTCGATTTAGCTTTCAATGCATTTTCCATAAGAGAAAACCAAAAACAGCTCTAAGAAAAATTAGTTTTACCACATTATTTTATATGAACAAGCATACAAAACACAATTACAATACAGTAATAAAATATGTAAGTTTGTAAATCAAGAGGAAAATATTATTGAAACTTAATACTTATTTGCTGTATTTTGTAGACAAAAATGTAAATAAACCTGTGTTGTTGTTGTTGTTTTCTAAAATCAAAATGATATCATGTGCTTAGAGGGAAGAGCTTTTAGGAATCTAGAGTTACCCATGGATTTAAATGAAATAGTATTTTTACGTATTTTTTTCAGTTATAGAAGAATTGTGGTCGATGCACTTAAGCGGTCGCGCGAAAGAATATAAATGTTGTATCGCCTATAATTTAATATTAAAACTCCTCTCTTCTGTGGGTTTTGGGTCGGGTGTTGAAGTGTCAAAATCTGAGTATGCCAATCGATTTAGAAGGGTGGTATTACCTAGTGTTTTGCCCAGCGCTCTAGCACCAACAGAAACCGAGAAATTTCACTTTGAAATTTGTCCAGTGTCGAAATGTCAAAATCTGAGTATGCCAATCGATTAAGAAGGGTGGTATTACTTACTAACTTAGATCCTTGACCCCTCTAAGGAGCACAGGGCGTCAACTACCGCTAGACGCCATCTCGTTCTGGAAATGTATTTTAGCTCTCCCCAACTTTTACCGAGCTTTTGTGATTCCTTGTCGACTGTTCTGCGCCAAGATTTTCTTTGGCCTCCAGGTCTTCTGCAATCTTGGATGAGTGGATCCCACTCCATTACATGTCTTGCAATAGAGGTTGCACCACAACGTAGGGTGTGACCAATCCACTGCCACTTTCTTTTCCTAATAACGATGTCAATAGGACTTTGGCCCGTTCTCCGAAGGAGTTCTTGGTTGCAGATGGTGTTCGGCCAAAAAATCCTTAGGATGTTTCGGAGACATCTATTTTCGAAAGTTTGTAGCTTCCTTGTGACAGAGGCGGTCACTTTCCATGTACTACATCCATATAGTAGTACTGACTCTACGTTCGACCGGAACAGTCGCAGCTTGGTCTTCGTACTGTAGACGTTGCTCCTCCAAACTTTAGACAGCATGCCGAAAGCAGCTTTAGCTTTGCCGATTCGGCAGTTAACATCTTCATCCGTACCACCGCGGTCTTTTGAGACAACACTACCGAGGTACAGGAAGTTGTCCACTGCTTCAACCTGTAGTCCCGCAACGACGACTTGAGAAGAAGATTCAGAAATGTTGAGGATTTTTGTTTTCCCGTTGTTGATCCTAAAACCGACTTTGTTTGCCTCGCATTCCAGATTAGTCACCATATGATGAAGATCCATAATGTTGTGCGAGAGCAAACAAATATCGTCAGCGTAATCAAGATGTTGCAGGAACGAAAACATCGTCCATCGAATTCCACGCGCTTGCTCGGCTAGAGCTGCATGAAAGACATCCCCTATAACCACCAGGGAAAAGTAGTGGAGATAACAAACATTCTTGACGAACTCCGCTATGGATATCGAAGTCCTCTGATACCTTTCCGTTGTGTAAGACTTGACACGATACACCCTCGTAGGTAGCCTTTATAATGGCGATAATCTTCTCGGGTACTCCTCTCCTACGTAAAGCTGACCAAATGAAATCTCGATTCAACCTATCGAAAGCCTTTTCGAAGTCGATGAAGAGCAAATGAAGAGGGGAGCGGAACTCCACGCATTGTTCTATTATGATCCTCAAGGTGTTGATGTGATCAATGCAGGATGAGCCTGCACGAAATCCCATTTGCTCTTTGTCGAGAGTAGAATCGAGATGTTCTTTGATTCGTTCCAAGATTATTTTCGCCATTATCTTTGCCACCGCGGGGAGGACACAGATCCCTCTCAGTTTCCGCAATCCGTAAGATTTCCCTTTTTTGGTAGTTTCACTATCATCCCTTTTATCCATTCAATGGGGAAACTTTCGTTCTCCCATGCCTGTGCTATTAAGGGGTGTAGCAACTTCGCTGATGTTTGTGGATCTGCTTGGTAGAGCTCAGAGGGAATGCCGTCCAAACCTACCGCTTTGTTGTTCTTGAGGGATTTGATTGCTGATGTTATCTCGGCTAAACTGGGAGGGCAGGTGCGAATACGGGAACTAGTTTCTACGAATAGCTCATTTGGGTTAGGGGCTGGTACACCTCCGCTATCGCCTATGTGGTTGAGCACGCTAGCAAAATGTTCCTTCCATCTCCTGAGCTGATCCTCATCCGTAACTAGCAGGGTGCCGTCTACATCCTTGACGAGGTGTTGTTGTTTCCAACCAATTCCTTGGTTATCTTGTAGACGGTACCACTGTCGCACCTAGATGCTGCTTCCTCTGCCTGTTCTGCGAGGACATTTATGCGCATCCTTTTGTCACGTCTGACACTACGCTGCAATTCTTTCCTTTTCCTACGGTACTGAGACTCGATGTTAAATCTCTCACCTACTGGGGCAGCCGCAAGTTGGGATCTAATCGCGTTCCTTTCTACAATCTTACTCCATGTATCTGCAGAAAGCCATGTGCTTTGGCTTCTCTGCCTTATACCCACAGACTCAGTTGCGGCAGTTGCAAAGGCCTTTTTCACATTGCTCCAGTGTTGGTCTGCATTTTCTGGCGTGGCAATGCTGATAACTTCTGCTTCTGCGGCGAGGCGGTCCTTATATATTTGGCGCACTGTAGGATCCCGTAATCTGTCGGTATTGTACCTGGGTGTACGCAGGAAGTTTTGCCGATTTCCATGTACTGAAGCAAATCGAAGTCGAACGTAGGCAAGCATAAGATGGTGATCGCGAGCTAACCCTACATCAGCACCGCGTCTGTTTCGGACGTCGAGAAGACAATTTTTAAAGCGCTTGCTAATAGCAAAGTGATCGATTAAGTTCGCTGTACATTGACGATCTGTGGATAATCAACTTATCTTGTGCGAGATCCTATGCTCGAACAGAGTACCTCCAATGACTACCGCGCTAAGTTGGCTGTAAAATTCGTTCTTCTCGGCGTCCGACGCTTCCTCAGTTGGGGCATAGCACTGGATGATGGTGATTTTTCTTAATTTACTCTGGAACCTGGCTGTCAATATCCTGTCGTTTCCAGGTTATAAGACTTTGCCGAGCCTTTGGAGTCAACATTAAACCTACGCCGGAACATCGGGAGCTTCCAACTGGTTTTCCGGAATAAATAAAGAAAGTGCTTTTCGAAGGTGAATCCACCTGCCCTGCGCTCAACCATCTTACTTCACTCAGACCCAAGATGTCTAGGTTGTACCGTAGGTATTCTTTCTCAAGTTGGAGGAATTTGGCGTTGTTAGGGCCTTCTTCGCGGTTATCGAGAAGAGTTTTTACATTCCAGAATCCAATCTTTGTCCTTGTTCGATAGCCAAAAGTCGTCATCGTTTGATCATTCCTTATCCGAGGCTGTAGTTGCCGATTCGAAGCCGTTGATTTCTTTACATGTGGTAGGTTGCCAACCTGTCACACGACCCCCAGACCCGGAGGGCCGGATCCTTGTGTAGCCTTAGGACAGCAGGCCGGATAATCCGATACCAGTATCCCACTACGGGGATATGATTATTACCTACTGTTTCGCACAGCGCTCTAGCACCAACAGAAATTTCACTTTTTCAATTTGAAAAGTGTCGAAATGTCAAAATCTGAAGGCGTCAATCGATTTAGCTGGTGGATTTTACCTTCTGTCACGGCCAGCACTATAAGCACAGTGGAAACTGAAAAAATCCCACTCGACACTTTGCCAGTTGTTTATAGTCCGAAAAATCATACCTTTCACTTTGACAGTTTGTCGTTAGAGGTAAGATATAAAAAAAACGAGAAGACCCCAAGATTATGGCGAACAAAAAATTAAATTATGTATTTATTACGTTTTCATTTGGTAGTCCAGAGCTACTCTTTTTTTTATTCTTTCTGTTGCATTCCTATCGAATATTAAAAATCTGGAGTAGAAGGTGTAATTCCAAACCGTCAACACGAAACCCGATTACGCTCATCTGTTTCATTGCTAAAACTGCAGTGAAAAAAAAAATTTCATCCATTCAAATACAAAACTTCATTTTAACAACTAAAAAATATGTATGAATCAAACAATTCATATAAATTATTAATAATCCTAACTACGCCTCTGTCTTGATTTTTGTCTAACCAAGCATTATTGTTGTTGCTTTTCGTTGTGAAAGTAGTTTGTTTACATTTTTCATGTACAAAGTAAAGCATTTTATCTATCGGTTTCGATATATTTCACGCTTGATTTACAAACTCACATGTTTAGTTATTCTATTGCAATTGTAATATGAATACCCTTTCATATAAAAGTAACTAGAAAAAATAATGTTATTGAGGACCCTTTTTCGTTTTCTCTTATGGGAAACACATTGAAGATCAGTGACAGTGACCACAGTACACATTTAACCTGATTACACGATTCGTTTTTTCGGTTGTTTGCTCTTTCTTATTTTTGACAGGCACGAACGTTCATGATTACATGGTCGCGAAAATACGTGCGTACTTCCATTCGTTATTTTGACGTTCATGGAATTTGGGGTTGTTTTGTAAGAAAATAATCAGTCGTAATAAATAAAGTTTTTAATCACTTATTTCCCCAAAACAAACGTATATAAGGTGTATCCAATTACGAAAAACAATTTTTCAATTCAATAATTTTTGTTCAAATCGTTTTTTGCTAATACTACGTTTTCATCGGAGCCGAAATGAGGTAATTTTGAAATTTGGCAAGAAAGTGTTTTCATTATCAAATTTGCTCATTTCATTTGACATCTCATTTGATTTTGAATTTGGAATGGCAGTTTGCCATTTATTTTTGTTGTTGAGTATAGTGTATTGATATTGTGGTGAATATGCCCAGTTATGTAAACAACGACACATTAGTACAACTTTCCGCGCCATTTTTGAGTGAAATAAATAATTAAATCCATCACGGTTGGTGTCCAAGCTACTGGAATAATTGAACGAAACCCTTGTATATGAAGTCCATAACACTATCATGGTGAATGTCGAATGGACTGACATCTTCATTCAGTGGGCGAAAGAATTTCATTATATTCCACAACCCTATCTCACGGAGACATTTGAATTTTGTGGAGAATTATTCGCAAGAATAGGAAAGGAATAGCCTAATTTATAACAGTTAGAGTGAAATAGGTAGAAGGGATGTTTTTTGTTGGTTTACATTTTTTTGTCGGTTACTTGTCTATGCAAAGGTGCAGAGAATTAAAAAGTGTGAAATAAAATTTTTGGAATTCTCCTTGGTTTGTTGGGTTTTCTGCGGTTAAAGAGGAAGGGGTGGTTTTTTTTACAGCTTTGGGTGTCTTGTGTGCAAGAAGACAACGGTGACGGCGGCGGCGCGGCGCTCGGCGCGTGAAGGTCAAGGCATAATAGAAGGTAGATTTTTTGTTTTTTTTGCTTTCTAGATATATAGGTCTGTTGGTAAGAATATGAGTGATGCAATAATTTATGAGTTTGATGGCGATGATGTTTTTTGATGAGTATGGCTCGTGGTAGGTAGTTAGCTATGTATGTCGCTTTTTTATTTTAACCTAGAAAAGTAGGTATGGTTGTATATAATTTGTATTAATATCTAGGTAGAAACTTGTAGGTAGGTAGGTTCCTAGACCTACCCAAATTTTAATTGAATGTTTATGATTATTTTTCGCTGATTTTTGTCTTTTTAGGGTGTTAGTTTAGAAATTTGAAATAAATAGGAATGATGGCTACCATTATTAAGGATTTTCAGTGAGAAATTTGAACTTATAACTTACCACTATGTGACCATGTTGTTGAGTCTTAAGGGCATCTAGGTATTACCTAAATCGTTACTCTTGGTAATTAAAAATTGGAGAAATTTCTTTGAAATTCTCTGTTTGGTTCATGGTCGACAATCGCAAAAAATGTACAAAAAAAAAATTAACTTTTTTACAAACAAAAATTAGATTTTTTACAAAAAAATCAACTTTTTACAAAAAAAAAAACTTAAAAAAAAAAAAAAAATTAACTCTATTAAAATAATTAAATTTTGTACAAGGAAAAAATTAACTTTTTACAAAAAAAAACGAACTTTAATAAGCCCAAATTGAGTAAAATTTTAAGGGTTGCCACATCTTTAAAATGACTTCTTTTTTTAAGTGAAGCGTGAGGTAGTCAACTAATTTATATACATATATAGGTATTTACGCTCAGCCCTGACTCACATTAAATAACATAGCGCCTTTGGCGGCATGCTACCTACTAGTAAGTATGTAAATAATTTTCTATTTGTTAATCTAACGGGAACAAAGTGGGGCGTTTGAATAAAAAAATCAAAATTTGATTTTTATCGCTTTAAAAAAATTAAAACAAAAACTAGTGATACACAATTATATACCCATACACAAAATACTCGTAAATGGCCATAACTTGGGCAATTATTTTTTGATATTTATAAAGGAAGTATCAATTGAAAGGTTATAAAATACAAAAATTATATACAGGGTTTTTGTTTTTGAATCACCCTTTTTATGGTGTTATGAATTTTTGATCGATCCTAGCTCCGCGTCTATTAAAAAGAGGGGGTCAAAGATCACGAAGCATGGTATTTCGCTGATTTTGATCAAACAAAAATTGTCGACTAATGAAACATGACGTTAATATTTCAATTTATCATTGAAATATAGGATCAAAAGCGTGCTTACAAATATCTGGGGTGAAAGGTGTTTTTATAGTAGGGGTGGGGGGGGGGGTTGTAGATTGAAGAATGGGGTGTGGACTTATAATTAAAAAGTATATAAAATAGTATCAAAAAAGTGGACAAACGATGTGCCATATGCGTAGGTTACCTCAAAATAATTTTTTGTGGTTTGCATACCCCCTGACCGCTCCTCAAAAACCACCCGTATACCCTCTTCATGACTTCGTTATCATGACAAATATCACATTTGTTCACAATTTCATTGACACTATTTTATAAACTTTTTTCAATATAAATCCACACCCCATTCGTCATTCTGCAACCCCCCCCCTACCTTTAAAACACCCTTTCACCCCAGATATTTGTAGGCACGCTTTTGATCCTAATTTTCAATGATAAATTGAAATATCAACGTCATGTTTCATTGGTCGACGATTTTTGTTTGATCAGAATCAGCGAAATACCATTCCTCGTGACCTTTTACCCCCTCTTTTAATAGACGCGGAGCTAGGATCGATCGGGACTTTTACTCAAAAATTCATAACACCATATAAAAAGCTGATTCAAAAACAAAAACCCTGTATATAATTTTTCCGAACTTTGTAGGAATTTATGTCTAATTTTCCTGGATTATAATGTTTAAATGATCTTCTAGTTTTAAGTGTTTGACTAAAAAATAATTGAAGAAGTTTATAAAGAAAAAAATAGTATTTAGTCAGATAAAATTTTGAAAAAAAAAATTAATTCATTTTTTTCCAATTTTTTTTCTCTAGGTTAAGGTAATTGTTAAAAAAAAAGTATTTTTAAAATTGATTCAATATAGCCTTTAACGGCCTTTAGTCCATACAAATTGGCGTTTCGTCCCGGCGTTCTCACTTGGACTCTTCAGTTGACAGTGAGGGCCTTGTCAAGACGCAATTTTTATTAAGTTCAGTTCAGCTTACATCAACTTTACAGCGAAAATCAATTGTGAACTATATCCAACCCAATTAGAATTTCTAATCAAGAATTGTTGGAAATTTCGTTACCCGTGGCCTAGCATTGTTTACATACGAGTTTTTTTATAATACAAATTCTATATACTATTGAAATACATCAGCCAAGTAGAAGACTTAGCATTATTTAATTGGACTTGTTGAATTATTGATTCAATATAGCTTTTAACGGCCTTTAGCCCATACAAATTGGTGTTTCATCCCGGCGTTCTCACTTTTTAAAATTATTTTTCAGAAAAATTGTTTTAAGATTTTTAGATTTTGAAATTATAGATATACCTAAGGTCCTGTACCAAAACAACCGGTACAGTACCGAAAATTAACGCTGTGTACCGCGTACCAAGGAAATGCCTAGCTAAACACAAATATACCGAAATCAAATTTGTGTACCAAAATTTAAAAATAAATTGAGATCAAGTCTGATCTGTATATGTACCTAGGTAGGAACATATACAGGGTGTCCCTTTAACAATGGTCCAAACCAATAACTGGTGAAAGGCCAGGGCATACCCTATGAAAAATTTGGTAACTTTTCCATACCGAATCATAGCAGTTCTCGAGAAACGGCTATTTTTTTAAATTAAAAAAAAAAATCTTACTTTGAACCAGTTTTTTGCTTACCCTGTCCACAATTGATTTTTGTTTTCTTTTTTTTTTACAAATTTTGCATTAAAACATTGACTTAAAGTTCCATTAACTTTACTGAGTAAAATATTTTGCATTGGCATCACCATTTGTCTAAAATTCATTAGTTAATATTGAACTTTGCCTTTTTTAAATCCTCAAAAAATGATGTCAAAGTTGAAAATCAGACCTTACTATAAAACAATTTTTTTCTTAGAATATGACCGAAAATCACATGCCAAAGTATGGGTTATGAAAAACCGGACACCCTGTATACATACAAGTATGTGCATACCTACCTATAGCTGTGTATAATTCAATTTTCAGTGCACTATCCGTCTTGCAATTTACATTAATTTTCGCCTTCTGGTTGATTTGAAAAATAATAATGTTATCTACATACCTATGTAGTATACATACCTATAGGTAGTTTTAATTAAACGAACAAAGTTGTAGGTACATGGCGTAGCTAGGTATATATTTCAAAAACTGCTAGGTAGGTAGGTACCTACCTAACCTACACTCAAATAAAAAAAATTATTTGACAACTAAAACTTATAAAACCTACCTACCCACTATAATATCGCCCACTGGCTGAAATTCAACCATCACATTGACAGACTCTAGTGTCAAACAATTAAAAGTTACCTAGGTAGGTACCTTCATACCTACCTATATTCCTACTCGTATGATAAATTGTGAGTGCAAAGTCAAACCAAATAAACCTACCTACCTCCTTCCTACCCTGAAAATCAAACAAACAAATTTCAAGCCAAAAACAGGAAATCTGTTTTTATTTTCTGTACCCTAGGTATACAATTTACCTACCACCAAGAACCTACCTACCTCAACTTGCATACAAATTCTCACTTTTGTCATTAACTAAATATAAGTATTCCTCGGCATAATAAATTGTTAATTTCTTGTACAAAATTTCAGGTCAAACTCAAAATCATCCAACAATTTAGATATTAATAAAACCTGCCATTCATTATTTATACGAATATATTTATACCTATTTAGTTATATTTTCCTTTCCCACAAAAAAATATGCTCAAAATCTTGCACTTGCATCAAATTTCACGGCAAATAAGAAATCTTTGCCAGACAATTTAATATAAAAACTACCCTCAATAATACCTATGCGATGGCATATACAAATATATAAATATACTTCACAACATGACCATATTTTTCTTTCCCGCATTTAAATCAACCTACCCTTGATAATATACGAATGAAGGTATACCTATACGCATTATTCTTTCCCACAAAAAAAAAAAAAAAAAAAAAAACTATAGGTATTCCTTGATTCAAGGTTGATGACAACGACGACGACGCAAACGACTAACATAATGTATGTCTACTCTCTGCTTCTCTTGTTCTTCTCGCATATATCATATCAGTAAATTAAGAAAAAAAAATTACTTTGCACATTCAATCAAAAAGGATACGAACATTTTTTTTGTCATTCTCTTCACCTTTTTCTCATCATAGACGTTTAAAAAAAACCTTCTATTGGTAATCTCGCTTACTCCATTTGATTCTTATAAGAATCGAAAAAAATACACTTCTCTTGCTCTAACTACATAAGTCTCGATTGTCCGATAAATGCAAGTCTCCCAAAAATGGAAGTCTCCGCCGAAAATTGTCTCCCAAAAATGGATTTCTCCACGAGCTAAAGTGGCGCCACCACAGGCAGTGGGTTGCCTTAAAAAAAATTGTCCATGATATTACTATGGTTTTATATACAAGGACGAAACGAAAAAGAATCATCTAGCAGAATCCAGAACCCTAGAAAATTCTAGAACCCTTTATTTCGGATATAAATACAGGGTCACCAGTCCGAAAAGGGCAGTTTGAATTTGAAAGTGAATGAATAAATGTCAGTGTGAATAAAGAGTTGCATACCTGTGCTTGGTTATAATAAAAGAAAAGTATTTGAAATAAAAAGCGTTTTATTTTGTGAATTAATTGCAGTTTCAGTTTGAATAAAGGAAATAAGTTTTATTTGCGAACCCTTAGTAAAATACAACATTGGTGTCAGAAAAAGTGGAATAAATTTTATTTAATCTGTGAATTCAGATAATTGATGGTGAAAAAAAATTGATAAAGTGTAAAGATTAGTGAACAAATAAGAAAGGTGTTTGTGAAAAGTGACACACAAAAATATAAGAACAAAATAGAAAAAAAATGGGTAAAATTGTGAATGCATTGAATTGTGTTGAACTTAAAACAGAACTAAACAGACGAGGCCTTCCTATTGCTGGAACGAAAAATGACCTCATTATTCGTCTGCAGGAAGATTTAAGGCAACACGATGAAAATCCAGACACGTTTCTATTTGAAATTGAAATGCCGGAAGAGCAAGTAAGTACAACGATAGACATTAGCAATATGATGGCTCAGCTGCTAGCCCAGTTTGATGACCAACGAAAAGACCAAAAGAATCTTCTTGGGAAATTTGAAGAACAACGCAACGAGCAAAGGAACCTTTTAGACGACCAGAAAAACCTAATCGAAAATAAGCTAAATTCATTTGAAAATAACTTCATGGCTCTTGATGAACGTGTTGAAAACGTCGAAAAACAGTTCGAGAAATTTGAAGACAAAATTCAGAACTTTGCCATTGAGTTAGAAAAAGTTCGAAAAATAAAGGTTCGAGAAAGTTCTGGTGACTGCTCAAGGAAAAAGGAAATGCATCCACCAATCTTTGATGGACAAACTTCTTGGTCAATCTACAAGAAGCAGTTTGAGGCAGCCGCAACGACAAATGGCTGGGATGACGAAGACAAGTATATTGCCCTGACGCTTGCAATTAGATGTTCTGCTGCTGAACTTTTGCAAACCATACCAGCAGACCAGAACGGCAACTTCAGTGCTCTTGTTCAGGCTATTGACAAATGCTTCGGCGATAGCCATATGCAAGAACTCTTCCGCGTCCAGCTCAATATCAGAGTCCAGAAAAGAGGTGAAAGTCTGCAACAACTCCAAGCAGACATCGAACGGTTGGCACACCTAGCATACCCGACTGCAGGAGATGAAATTACCAACCAGCTAGCAACGGAGGCTTTTGTTAGTGCACTTTCCGACATCAACCTCCAGCGAGCAATTCGAACTGCTGGAAAACGCACGCTTTCTGAAGCATTAGCGTTCGCTCTGACTATAGAAGCATCAGAACAGGCTTCCTTTGGAGATCATCGGGTAAGAGAACTTGAAGTTGAGGAATGTTCTTGCCAGAGAGCTGAATTCCATAGAAGTCAGCGAGAAGGACCTGCTCAATGCTGGAATTGCAACAGAACCGGACATCTTCAGCGCCAGTGGAGATTGCCACCAAGAAGAGTCACCTGTCAACATTGTGGAAACAGAAATAATACCTGCGAATAGGTGAGCAATAACATCAACGCTCCTGCTCGCTCTGTTTCCCAGTCGGGAAACGAGTAAGAACCAACTACGAGGGGCAGAAGCTGGTTTCTGGTATCGATGGCCCTAGAACCACCATACAAGTCTCGCAGACTAAACGGAACAATAAAAGTCTGACAGTGGATGCAACATTAAATGGCAAGAAACAGTTGGCTACAATTGACACCGGTGCCACAGCCTCCATTGTAAGAAAAGACTTAGTCAAGATGACGTGGCTACATAACACAGGTGAGGCAGCAAGAGTATATGGAGAAGTTCGTCTTAAAATCCGTTTGGCAGAATTAGAGTTTTCGCATCTATTTTTAGTAGCAGACATATGTGATGAGTGTATAATTAGAATCGACTTCATGAAAGAGCACGGAGTGATTCTGGATATCGGTAAGCAAGTGTTGAAGTACCAAAATGTAGAGATTCCTATGGTTTATGGCAACGAAAACTCATCAACTCTAAGAACTGTCATCAAAGAAGACATATGCTTGCCTGCCTCTTCAGAAGTGTTTGTTTGGACGAAAATAGAGGGCGATCTAGGTAGCCATCGATACCTCATGGTGGAACCAGAGTCTGAGCAATCTTCCCAAAACATCATCTTAGGGAAGACTCTAGTGGAACCAAAGAACAACATGGTACCCGTACGGATTCTGAACATCAAACGGTACGAAGTCAAGCTCAAGAAAGGAGAAGTAATTGGAAAATGCGAATCTGTGACCGCAATATCTAAAATCACAGAAAATAACGCAGAAGAACCAATGGACCCCGGAAAATTCAGC
This sequence comes from Melangyna quadrimaculata, assembly GCA_949320155.1. NCBI lineage: Eukaryota > Metazoa > Arthropoda > Insecta > Diptera > Syrphidae > Melangyna > Melangyna quadrimaculata. The sequence goes on from OX439483.1 coordinate 324,805,684, forward strand.
TCCATGAAAGCCAAAATTCTTAAGCCATCCAATCTAAGTCAACATCAGCTTAGTGTTGCTGCAAGCCTTCTTCATGAGTACGCTGATATATTTTCTTCACCGAGTTGGCAGTATGGTCGAACACAACTGGTACAGCACCGAATCGACACAGGTGATGCGAGACCGATTCGACAACCAGCAAGACGTCTCCCATTAGCCAAACAAGCCGAAGTTGAAGAAATGATATCAACAATGAAGAAAGATGGTCTAATCGAAAATTCCAAAAGCCCTTGGGCGTCACCAGTTGTTCTTGTCAAAAAGAAAGATGGAAGCACCCGATTTTGTGTGGACTACCGTAGGCTGAACGATGTGACAAAGAAAGACAGCTATCCTCTGCCCAGAATCAGCGATACATTGGATGCAATGGAAGGAGGTCAGTGGTTCTCGACGTTAGACTTGAAGAGTGGCTACTGGCAGGTAGAAATCTATCTAGAAGATCGAGAGAAGACAGCTTTCTCAACCGGAAATGGTCTGTGGCAGTTTAAAGTGATGCCATTCGGACTGTGCAACGCTCCGGCAACATTTGAGCGTCTGATGGAGTGTGTTCTTCAAGGACTTACTTGGAAATCATGCCTTGTATATTTGGACGATGTCATCGTTTATGGAAAAACTTTTGACGAGCATTGTGAAAACCTTAAGGCTGTATTTCAAAGACTTCGAGAAGCACACTTAAAATTAAATCCAGATAAATGTGTGCTTTTCAAGACCAAAGTTAAATACCTGGGACATATCATCTCATCCCAAGGAGTAAAGACTGATCCTGAGAAAGTTGACACTGTGAAAAATTGGCCAACACCACAGGATAAACATCAGCTCCGTAGCTTTCTTGGTCTAGCGACATATTATCGGCGCTTTGTGAAGGACTTTGCTGGAATCGCTAAGAGCTTGCATCAACTTACTGAAAAGGGGAAGCCGTTCAAATGGTCAGGTGAGTGCGAGAAAAGTTTTCAGGAACTCAAGCTACGTTTGTGTAATGCTCCCGTGCTGACCTATCGGACTCCTGGAAAACTTTTCATCATCGATGCCGATGCCAGTAACGTCGGAATTGGAGCTGTGCTGTCGCAAGTCCATGAAGGAGAAGAAAAAGTCTCGCCTACTACAGTAAGGTGCTCTCGAGGCCAGAGCGCAATTATTGCGTCACCAGAAGGGAACTTATAGCTTTGATTTTGGCAACAAAGCACTTCCATAAGTACATCTATGGACAGAAGTTCCTCCTTCGAACAGACCATGGTGCGCTTAATTGGCTTCTGAACTTCAAAAATCCAGAAGGTCAAGTAGCAAGATGGATCGAGAGACTGCAGACATACGACTACGAAATTCAACATCGAAGAGGAAAGCTGCACTCAAACGCAGATGCATTGTCTCGACGACCGTGTAAACAGGACTGTAAGCATTGCAGGCGTCAAGAAGAAAAGGAAGCGGTTGCCATCCAACGAATAAGAGCCGAACCCAATTACGGTTGGAGCAATGAAGAACTGAGGACTGCCCAACAAGAAGACTCGGATATAGAACCCATTCTTTCATGGAAGGAACACAGAGAAAAACGAGAATGGGATGACATCTGCGATAGAAGTCCAGCTCTCAAAGCATATTGGGCATAGTGGAACTCACTTCATGTTCAAGAAGGAGTACTAAGGCGCAAATGGGAATCTGCAGATGGCAAGTCTTATCTGATGCAGTTGATAGTGCCTATGCCAAAGGTAAATGACGTTCTTCGAGAGATGCATGATGGAGCATCTGGAGGTCATTTGGGAGTCAATAAAACGCTGGAGAAGATACGACAACGGTTCTACTGGCTACATGCAAGAGATGATGTCGAAAAGTGGTGCCGAAAATGTGATACTTGTGCTGTTACCAAGGGACCCAGTAGAAAGCTTCAAAGTAAAATGCAACAGTACAATGTCGGCTGGGCACACCTTTCGAAAGAATAGCAGTAGATGTCGCAGGTCCGTTTCCGGAGACCAACAACGGAAACCGATACATCCTTGTAGTCATGGATTACTTCAGCAAGTGGCCTGAGGCATTTGCCATCCCAAATCAAGAAACTAAAACAGTTGTTGATCAGATTATCTTCAATTGGGTGAGCAGGTTCGGCGTACCTTTGGAACTGCATTCTGACCAAGGAAGGAACTTCGAATCTAACATCTTTCATGAGGTTTGCTCTTTCCTTGGCATCAAGAAGACGAGGACAACACCGCTTCATCCACAATCTGATGGGATGGTAGAACGATTCAACAGGACTCTTAAAGAACATCTGTCCAAGGTTGTAGGTGACTACCAACGAGACTGGGACCGCCATATTCCATTGTTCTTGATGGCCTATCGCAGTGCGGTTCATAGTTCAACAGGACATACACCATCGGAGATCCTGTTAGGCACAACAATACGGCTGCCCAGTGAAGTCAAATTTGGATGCTATACCATGGAACCGGAAAGGTCAGATGAATATGTGGATAACCTCAAAGAAAGACTCATTGACATTCATCAACGGACAAGGAAACACATAAAAACCGCTAACAACGATGGGATTCCAAGAAGAAGACCTGGTGTGGTTTTACAATCCTCACCGACAAAAGGGACTGTCACCAAAACTACAACAAAACTGGGAAGGCCCATATACCGTTGTGAAGCGAATCAATGATGTGGTTTACCGCATTCAGAGAGGAGTAAGGGGTAAGCTTAAAGTAGTACACTGCGACCGTTTACATCGTTATAACGGTGGGAATAATGGATTAAATCGGGACGATCAATCCTAGGAGGGGGGCAATGTGGTGAATATGCCCAGTTATGTAAAGAACCACAAATTAGTACAACTTTCCGCGCCCTCTTTGAGTGAAATAAATAATTAAATCCATGACGGTTGGTGTCCAGGCTACTGGAATAATTGAACGAAACGAAAAAGAATCATCTAGCAGAATCCAGAACCCTAGAAAATTCTAGAACCCTTTATTTCGGATATAAATACCGGCTTACCAGTCCGAAAAGGGCAGTTTGAATTTGAAAGTGTATGAATAAATGTCAGTGTGAATAAAGAGTTGCATACTTGTGCTTGGTTATAATAAAAGAAAAGTATTTGAAATAAAAAGCGTTTTATTTTGTGAATTAATTGCAGTTTCAGTTTGAATAAAGGAAATAAGTTTTATTTGCAAACCCTTAGTAAAATACAACAATATTTTCATGCAAAAGCTTTTAAGAGCTTTTGAAACTGATTCCCGCTGGATGCATTCACCTAATTTCCAACCTATTTCGTGCAAATGAGGTTGAAATTACCTCATTTCGAAATGTGATTTTGTATGGGAAATTATGTAATTTCGGATCTCATTTGGAAATTTGTAGTAGCCCGTAGCGTAATGGTTAGTGCGTTCGACTGTCACGCTGGAGGTCTGGGATCCCTTCCCAGCCTCGTCCACCTAAAAACTAAAAAAGTTTTTTTTTCAGGGCTACTGCCTCTTGCGAGGAATTGACAAATCCTCCAAGAGTATCACTTGTCACGAATAAGTGCTTCTCGTCTAGCCGTTCGGATTCGGCATACAATTGTAGGTCCCTTCCATTCCTGTCGAAAGGCGCACACAGGAATGGTTGCGAGTTGTTAGTCACTAGGCCCTGGTTCTTCATGAGCCGTTGTGCCACCCGATTTATTTATTTTTTTTTTGGAAATTTGCAAAGAAATAACCTCATTTGGCCCAGTGAAAAAATCAGAAACTTCAAAGTTTAACCAGAAAAAGTCTTGAAATTTTCATTCCTGCTATTGTTACTTCCTTCCCAGCAAACGTAAAACTACATAAATAACTGGTGAAATATGTACGTAAGAGAAGTACTTCTTTTCCACTGAAAAAAGATAGGGGCTCGAGAAAAAACTTAGTTTTATATCCCTATACATGAGAATACATGAAGCAGCTATCTCTTTCTATGAGCCAATGAGCCAAACAGAGTCACTGGGAAACAGTGTAACTTCTGCCGCTGCTGCTGGTGTGGGTACTTCAAACATGATTGGGCAGGTTGGCCCATTTGATATAAGATCCTCATGGGCGAGTTATTTGCAGCGTCTTCAATTTTTTTTGAAGCAAATGACATCGTGGACGAAAGTAAGAAGAGAGTCATGTTCTTTTGCGATTTGGGTATGCGGACTACGAAGTTTTAATTTCATTACTAACACCGAAGGGCCACGGGATTTTTCGTTTTCTGAGATGTGCCAGAAACTATCCGAGTATTTTGATCCTGCACCTAACGAAATTGTTGTAAGGTACAATTTCCATCGCAGAATCCAGAAGAAAGGAGAAACAATTGTAGAGTTCATCAGTGACTTACGAAGATTGAGTATACACTGTAATTTTAGTGAACTCGATAAGATGTTACGTGATCGCATAGTATGCGGTGTCTACGACGAGAGCATTCAGAGGCGTCTATTTGCGGAAACTTAAATCCAAACGAGCAATGGAATTGTGTGTGGCTGCGGAGACAGCTGGGATGAATGTGGCTGAGGTTCGAGCGAATGTTGCGGTTAAGGAAGAAGTGTTCGCAGTAAATAATGCGAAAAAGGATGAGCAAGTGTATCCTAAATGCTACCATTGTGGAGAGGCTCATCAAGGAACTGAATGTCGATTGAAGGAGGCCAAATGCTACTTTTGTAGGAAGACCGGACATAGGAGAACAAAGAAGAACAAAGACTGAGTCCGACGAGTCGGTTACGATAGCCATGTTGGGTGGTTCTGGTGCTAAAAAAGGTAAAATTATGGCAGACCTTTGGTTGAATGGTGTAGCAGTGATGATGAAGGTGGATTCAGGTGCGACGTGTACGATCATTAATTCGGAGACTTGGGAAAGAATCAAAAGTTTTCCAGGAAACTTAAAACCATCGAAGATGATGCTGACTACATGGAATTCCGATCGTGTGAAATTGCTCGGAGAGGCATTAGTGGATGTCAAGTTTTAGGGAGTTGCTAGTAAGTTGCCTGTTGTTGTTGCTGCTGAGAGAGGTTCGAATCTGTTTTTCTGAGCATGGAGTGCATAAAATTGATGCTTATAAAAACATTGACCAAGTGGTGATGATGTATCCTGTAGATTTTAGTGATGGTTTGGGTGCGTATAAAGGTCCTGAAGTAAATATAGAATTCACAGAAGGTGCTAAGCCAGTGTTCTTGAAATACAGACAAGTTCCTTTTGCTATTAAGCCAGCAGTGGAAGTTGAAATAGATCGGATGATTAAGGAACAAATACTAGAACCAGTGACGTACTCGGAGTTGGATACACCGGTGGTGCCAGTGCGTAAAAGAGATGGTACTATCCGTTTGTGTGGAGACTACCGAAGCACGGTAAATAGAGCTATAAATAAATTCTTATCCGATTCCTCCGATTAAAGAAATGTTAGCGCTAGTAGGTCAAGGCAAAGTTTATAGTAAATTAGATTTATCACATGCGGATCAACAACTGCGGGTGAGTGATGCATCAGCAAATATTTTGACATTGAATACGCATAAAGGGCTTTTCAAAGTAAGACGAATGCCATTTGGTGTGGCATGTGCCCCGATTCATTTTCAATGCCCAATGGATAAAATTCCCGCTGGTGTGAAAGAAGTTGGCGCGTATATTGATGACATTATTATTACGGGAAGAATGAAGCAGATCATCTGGAGCGGTTACTTGAGGTTTTAAGGCGGTTGAGCAAAGCTGGGTTGATAGTGAAGAAAGATAAATGTGAATTTGGTGTAACAAATTTAGAGTTTTTGAGATTTTAAGTGACGGCAGCTGGAAAGAGGGATAGGTAGGAAAATAGAAAAAAAGGAAGAGTTTGGAGAAGGATCAGAATGCTAGGTTCCGAGGGACGTGGCCTGCTTGTCGTTACTCAGCTGAACTCGCCGGAATGGGAAGGTCTTGCCCCCGAAACCTAACCTCACCCGCAAGCAAAACACTTATCAGGCCAGAAAGAGAAAAATAATCAAGAAAGACTAAATAGACCACGGACGGACGATCAACACTTCAAGGTGCTGCTGATGACAGTGCAGCGATGCCAAACCCACCCTACCGTGAAATCCAGTGGTATGATTAGGATTTCCCCAAATTTAGTTGATGACCAGCTTCCGGTCACACCATCTTCACCAAAGTTGTTCAGCTACCATCGGCACCCCTGAAAATTATATCTTCAATAAATCATGGTTTCTATATCCGAAACCAAAACAAACAAACCGAACTTCATTTCAAAATGGCGTGAAGATTTATTGAAATTCTAACAAAAAACTGATTTTTTAAATAAACCAATAAAAAATCGAATATTAGGATAATTATAAATATATGTAATTTAACAATTCCTGACGTTTCTTTTTTAGGAATTTTTAAGAACAATCTAAAACAACGATTGAAAGTAAAGAAAATGTGATGAGGTAATGTTCCCTGGCAGGACTATGAAGGACAATTACGCGATAAGAGTACCCTTTGTGGTACTAAAACGGAAAGGAAAAAAAAAACGTGTACAAAAGTTTCCCTACCTACAAGGAGCTATTTGGAGGTATACGGATAAATCAACAACACTCAAAAATTACACGCAAAGATCTTTCTAGGAACAAGACTTCTCACTTACAAACAAGCGTATGAGAGAAGTTAAATTTTGAAAGAAAAAAAGGAAGATTCAAATAATCCTAAATAAATAAAGAGATACCAAAATAATATTATCAAAAGTAATAATAGTATTAAAAAAAGAAGGATAATTTTATCAAAAAAATAATAATAGTATTGAAAAAAATAAACAAATTAATAGTATTGGAAATAATACTATTGGGAAAAAACTACTATTGAACAAATTTAAAAATTGAACATATAATAATATTGAAGAAAAAATTAATATTGTAGAGAAATTTACAGCCTTATTCTGGCAACCTCACTGATGCCTCACAAGTCACAATAACCTCATAACTTGAGGTGAACTCGATTTTGTGACTTTTTTCGTATTCTGGCAAAAACCTCACAACTTGTGAGCCTCATAAAAACTTAAAAATTATGATCTGCTCCTTGGCAGATCACAACTCACGTGTACTTGACATAATGATTGAAAAATATAAAAAAAAGGAAAATAAGAACAAACATGGAATTGAATTTGATTTTGATACATCTTTTGGAGGAAATTTCATCTATAAATAAAAAGTAAGAATTTACATAGGTAGGTATAACGGAATGTAGCAACGTTTGAGAAGAGTCATTCTTTTTACTTGGAAGGTTGTTGTGGCGTTGCATTTAATGGTGTGTCCAATGAGGTTGCGGTAGTTTTTGGAGCATGAACTCTTCCTTGCAGTCCTCGTCGCATTCACTTTTATGCAATATATTTATTACATAAAGTTAGAAAAATTAGGAACCGTGAAGTAGTTGATGAAACATGACTGTTATCAGAAAGCCAAATGGCCAAAAATCAGTGCTCATCCAATGCTATTGCTCCAAGACCCTGCAGTGCCCTCTCTTGAAATTCCTTTAATTTTTTGTTAGTTTGTGGACCGTTGACGTTCTGCCTTTAATTTCCTTTTTCGAGATCTTAGGGAAATTTTCCATTGCGAAAGTCTAAAAATACATGAATATTCCACATTATGCGTTACCAGATAGGATTTCTGGGTATCGCTTGGCCAGCTGCTCCCGCCACGACGCTTGTTTATTTGTCTGACTATCTTGAACATAAAATAAGAATTATAAGATATAAATATCAATTTCTAAACATTTAAATGAATTGCTCGCCAATAGATTTCATTATTATTAAATTTTAATACTTTCCAATTCAGATTTTTGTTTGCTTTCAAATTTGTTTGTTTTGACAAATCAGCTGGCAGACCTCACAGTTAAAAATTCACCTTCCTGTGGTGAGTTTCTTGTGAGGTTTCTAATGAGGGCTTCAACAGAATACGAAATTGTGACCGCTTCATAAGAAACCTTACAACAACAACCTCACAATAAATTGTGACTTGTGAGCGTCACAACGGCAGAATAGGGCTGTTAACTATAGTATTGAAAAATGTATACTATTGAAAATAAATACAGTATTGAAATGAAAAAAATTAAGAAAAATAAATTATAATTTTAAAATGAACAACTTCAACGCACAAACACAAACAAAATTGAACAATAATAAAAAACAATAGGTTAAGAAAAAAAAAAACTTTTAATTAAAGACGATCTTATCTTTTGGATGGGTTATCCTTTTAATTGGCCTTGGTTCTTTCTTTTTCTTTTGTATGTAGGAATCACTTTGACCTTGCGTTAACCTTTAGGCTAGATGACCAGGCGTTGTTTCTGAGCCTTCAAAAGGATGTTTAGCAAAATCACCCTCTATTGTTATGCCGATACCAAGAGTTGGGGATTATCCTCAATAGTCAGCTTAACCTCAACAAAAAAAATCATGTGGCGGCCCAGTGCTCCGCTGACAAACTAAGACCGCCCAAAATAAAATCGTACCAAACCTATACAAATGGCGATTTTCTTTTTTTTGGCTCTAAATAAACCTCTGAGCAGAGGCTGAGCGATCAGAGTAGAGCTCTGAGCAGATTATGATCAGAGCCCTCAGACTTATTTATGAAACACATTTGAGCACTGAACTGTCATTTCATAGGTGTGTTACTAAAATACATTTTCGTTTACCTGATTTAGACGGGCGACTGTCCTGGGAATCCATTTTTAATTTTTTGTATTTCTTTCGTCTCTCAAATCACTGAAAAAAATTTGGCTTCGCTCAGCGTTTCGCTCGATTTGCTCGGTCATTTTATTCTGAGCTAATCGATTAAGCTCTGAGCTAGCTCAGATGGAAAAAAGAAACGCACTTTTTGAGCTCTGATATGTCTGAGCTAAAAAAAAACATAGAAGTTTTGTTTGACAGTTTCGTGATCTGCTCAGAGTTAAAAAAGAAAAACGCCAAAAATTAACACTTAGCACTGATTCTGCAACAAAAGAACTTTTATTTTCAAAAAACTCACCCTATTAGATCTCGTACTTCGCTTATTTGGAGGATTTTTATAGGTAATAATTATTCTCACAGTAAGTTATCGTTTTTTTTTTTTTAAGTAATGGGACGCGAGGTATTTTAGGCTATACATACAAATTGAAATAAAAACACAGACAAAATATGACTTTGGCACAAGCTAATTTATAATTTTAGTTTCATCAAACCAAATTAAATTTCAACCAAGTTATATCAAAAAAACGTCACGCACTTTTTTCCTGCTTCGTTATTTGATTCGCCGACAAGGAAATTAAATACAGCTTGCACTCTGCGTATCACTGAGCGAGTACGTTGCTCATTCGTTGGATGACAAAATTGATATGTCATTCAATTTTAGATTTTACTTTGCCCTATATGGTAGACACTACCTGTTTTTTCTCTGAGGCAATTCCACCTCACATACCGTAGTAGTCATCCGATCCATTTCATCTAATCGAAGTCTTTTCTTATTTTCCTACCAACTGTCCATGTGTTGGTAAACAGTATTCCCCTTTCACATGAATTGTATCCAACTTGGATTTCTTATCTGTGACCTTTTGGAAGCATTAGAAGATCTTATACGATTTTCAGGAGCTTTGGCTACGACCTTACAGGGGGCGCTACTTGGTTTTAATCCCACGATCTCACTAGGTGGATTCCAATTTTTCACGGGGAATTATTATTTTAACTTTATCCCTAATAATAAAAAGATAAGCAAAATCACGATAAAAGTGGAGCTGCCCTCTTTTACACCATGGGCGAAAGAGATGCGCGACAAAACCCAAGTCTCCATTCTTTACTCTTTTATCTATGGGGCCTATTTCAGCGCTACTACATCAGTTACATCAACTACATCATACAACTACTTTCTACAACTACACCAGCTACATTTTTCTGTTTCACATATCACACTGGAAGTGTTGTATGATGTAGCTGGATGATGTAGACCTAGACCCCGACTACACCATTCTTTTTTTCGGTTGTTTTGTCTTTCGTCTTTAATGGTGGATTTACATGTATCTGCATTTGGTTTCTGCACAAAAAAAGGGATGCCAAATACAAAATGTATATTTGTTAGATAGAGAGAAAAGATCAAAATGCAGAAGAACTTTGTTTCTGCATTATAGGAAAGTGCCATAATGCTGAAATGAAGAAGAACATGTTCATGTTCTTAATGGTTCTCTTTCACTCGCTCGGATTTTTTGTATGCATCTGTCCTGCTCTACTTTTCTGCATTATACAGACGCAAATACATGTAAATCCACCATAAGTTAGCAAAAAACGATTTGGATACAAATGATTGAATTGGATAATAGTTTTTCGTAATTGAGTATAATTTATATACGACTATATTTGATCCTGTTAGATTGGGAAGATTGAGTACGGACTGGTGAGTACCACCGTGTTTACATTACAAACTGTGAGGTGCCTCAAAATGCATTGAAACAACAACAACTTCCATATTGAAAGAACAACATAGCAGACTCGTGAGTCCGGTGTTTATATTTTCTACATGCTTCACGAGACCTCTTACTCCGCACGTCTCTTTCCTACAAACTGGCGTAAGTCCGTGCACAAACTTCCCAATCTAAACAGGGTCTTTGAGAATGAAAAAACTATTTGTTTTATCACAAAATAACCCCAAAATCCATGAACGTCAAAATAACGAAAGAATGTTAATAATTCAAAATAAAGGCTTAACTACATAGGCCTACTTTTGTACAAAAGAACAAAAGTGAGAAATAAATATCTATTCTGAAGATACGTGAAGTGTAGTTCCGCTGAAGTTGAGTGCGGTCTTGCCTTAAGAGTTCAAAGAAGGCAAAATATATATTTAGAACTTCTGAAGAGAAATGTCAACAACAGCTGACTTCAAATTTACATTTTACGTTGAATTGTTCGATATAACATATCTCAGTGCAAAGTGAACGAGGCCATTTATATTGTTTTTTTTTTAGAAGTGAGATATTTGAACTTTGAAGAGACACAAATAAAAAAAAATTAAATCAAAAATGGATTTCGATATAAATATTTTCGACGAAGATTTTGAATTCAACATAAGAATTGAAAGAAGACCGAAAGTGTATTTACAACGAGTCAATTTTCACCGGCTATACAAAGAATCAAAAGATAAATCATACATTTTTTGAATTTCTTATGTTTAAATACAAAAAAAAAATACTTACATTCGTATATTTTCTTTTAAATGCAGCAATTTTATTCTGTTACAGCAATCACAGCAAATATTTTTATTGTGAAAATGTAACAAAAAAATTACAGTAAGTTGTACTACAACAATGTAGTATCAAAAGCTGTGAAACAGAATCATACTTTTTTCCAATATTTCCAGTCGATTCTCCAATGCTACATTGATGTACTACACCTGAAAAACCAATGTATGTTTGAAACAGAAATGATGTAATACAACTGTTATACTACTACATTGTAGCTGATGTAGTAGCGGAGAAATAGGCCCCTGATCTCTATAATACACTGGATAGTGGATTCATATAAAAATCTTGAAGCAACTTGAAGGAAAATTATAACAGTGCAAGGATACAACTGTTGACAGTTGTTAATTTGTTTTTTTAGTTTATAACAGTTTAAATTGTATTAAAATGGTGGTTTTTTTTTGAATTTTTTTATTAGCTGATGTTTTTCGCGAGTGAGTAAGTAAGTTATTTATAATAGATCATAAAAAAAAAGATTTTAATTGATTTTTTCATAGTTTTCTTCGATATAAAACACAAAACATTATAGAGATCATCAGTGATAGTGTCCCATTATCCTTACATGGTGAGATTGCTCTGGTGAAATGTACAGAACAGGGGCCTATTTCTCCGCTACTACATCAGCTACAATGTAGTAGTATAACAGTTGTATTACATCATTTCTGTTTCAAACATACATTGGTTTTTCAGGTGTAGTACATCAATGTAGCATTGGAGAATCGACTGGAAATATTGGAAAAAAGTATGATTCTGTTTCACAGCTTTTGATACTACATTGTTGTAGTACAACTAACTGTAATTTTTTGTTACATTTTCACAATAAAAATATTTGCTGTGATTGCTGTAACAGAATAAAATTGCTGCATTTAAAAGAAAATATACGAATGTAAGTATTTTTTTTTGTGTTTAAACATAAGAAATTCAAAAAATGTATGATTTATCTTTTGATTTTTTGTATAGTCGGTGAAAATTGACTCGTTGTAAATACACTTTCGGTCTTCTTTCAATTCTTATGTTGAATTCAAAATCTTCGTCGAAAATATTTATATCGAAATCCATTTTTGATTTAATTTTTTTTTATTTGTGTCTCTTCAAAGTTCAAATATCTCACTTCTAAAAAAAAACAATATAAATGGCCTCGTTCACTTTGCACTGAGATATGTTATATCGAACAATTCAACGTAAAATGTAAATTTGAAGTCAGCTGTTGTTGACATTTCTCTTCAGACGTTCTAAATATATATTTTGCCTTCTTTGAACTCTTAAGGCAAGACCGCACTCAACTTCAGCGGAACTACACTTCACGTATCTTCAGAATAGATATTTATTTCTCACTTTTGTTCTTTTGTACAAAAGTAGGCCTATGTAGTTAAGCCTTTATTTTGAATTATTAACATTCTTTCGTTATTTTGACGTTCATGGATTTTGGGGTTATTTTGTGATAAAACAAATAGTTTTTTCATTCTCAAAGACCCTGTTTAGATTGGGAAGTTTGTGCACGGACTTACGCCAGTTTGTAGGAAAGAGACGTGCGGAGTAAGAGGTCTTGTGAAGCATGTAGAAAATATAAACACCGGACTCACGAGTCTGCTTTGTTGTTCTTTCAATATGGAAGTTGTTGTTGTTTCAATGCATTTTGAGACACCTCACAGTTTGTAATGTAAACACGGTGGTACTCACCAGTCCGTACTCATTCTTCTCAATCTAAACAGGGTCAAATATACTCGTATATAAATTATACTCAATTACGAAAAACTATTATCCAATTCAATCATTTGTATCCAAATCGTATTTTGCTAACTTATGGTGGATTTACATGTATTTGCGTCTGTATAATGCAGAAAAGTAGAGCAGGACAGATGCATACAAAAAATCCGAGCGAGTGAAAGAGAACCATTAAGAACATGAACATGTTCTTCTTCATTTCAGCGTTATGGCACTTTCCTATCATGCAGAATTAAAGTTCTTCTGCATTTTGATCTTTTCTCTCTATCTAACAAATATAAATTTAGTATTTGGCATCCCTTTTTTTGTGCAGAAACCAAATGCAGATACATGTAAATCCACCATTAAAGACGAAAGACAAAACAACCGAAAAAAAGAATGGTGTAGTCGGGGTCTAGGTCTACATCATCCAGCTACATCATACAACACTTCCAGTGGGATATGTGAAACAGAAAAATGTAGCTGGTGTAGTTGTAGAAAGTAGTTGTATGATGTAGTTGATGTAACTGATGTAGTAGCGCTGAAATAGGCCCCAGGTTGGCTTAACACTAAACGCAAGAGATATGAATTCCATGACTCTGCAACTGAAGGCACCCAAATTGCTGGGGAAGAATATTCCATATCTGCGAAGAGAACAGTATTCGTATCCATCAACCAGCAGTGCAAGTACTGCGTCTGTTTATGTTGCAAAATAAATAGGAATAATCAAATGTCTGTGGTTTTTGAAATTCATAATTTTAGTTTAGATAAAGATATCGCGATGCCAAGATCGCTTGCCACTCGAGTCTTGAAACAGAATTAATGAATCTTGAAATCGTCCTTTGAAATCAAATCACACTTGTCAATATCTTCTGAGAGACCATCCCAACAATGATGTGTTCTGCAGATTCTTCAATGATACATTGTACCATAGGATCCGTTTTTTTGCCAAACGCTTAACACCTTCAACAAGTTTTGGAAAATCTTGTTGGTGCAGTTCTTCAGCCTCCAATTTAGAGCAGAATCTATCTTTCATGAACAAGACTGGCTAAGATAGTTTCAGTTTGTAAACACACGCATACAATATTTCGAGATACTTTTAATTTAATTAACAATTTTAATTTTATAACATTTTATAAGACGCGTACTACGGAAAACGAGCGCTCGGTATATATTTTATCTGTTAAATACGCAGAAACAATTCTTAAACTGAATTTCTTCAAAATGTATTTAAGTTTGAGAGAAATATTACAATTTTTAATGAACACTTATTAAAATTAATGGAAAACAATAGGAAATTAAACAATTTTATTTATGTTTTGTTTTCGTTTGCGTTTGTACTACAAACAAACCAAACCAGTGCTGTCAAACAAACAGCTGATATCAATGCACGATTTTTTGTGATGATAAAAAACTATCTCTTTCTTTCCTTCGGTAAAAAAAAGAGACAAAAGTGTGCAAGGATACAATTGTCAGATTCAATTTGCTTCAAAAAAAACTATTATACGTATAGGGAATCCACTATCCAGTGTATTATAGAGATCAGTGGGTAACACTGATCTCTATAATACACTGGATAGTGGATTCCCTATACGTATAACAGTTTTTTTTTGAAGCAAATTGAATCTGACAATTGTATCAGTGGGTAACACTGATCTCTATAATACACTGGATAGTGGATTCCCTATACGTATAACAGTTTTTTTTGAAGCAAATTGAATCTGACAATTGTATCCTTGCACAATTTTGTCTCTTTTTTTTACCGAAGGAAAGAAAGAGATAGTTTTTTATCATCACAAAAAATCGTGCATTGATATCAGCTGTTTGTTTGACAGCACTGGTTTGGTTTGTTTGTAGTACAAACGCAAACGAAAACAAAACATAAATAAAATTGTTTAATTTGCTATTGTTTTCCATTAATTTTAATAAGTATTCATTAAAAATTGTAATATTTCTCTAAATACATTTTAAAGAAATTCAGTTTAAGAATTGTTTCTGCGTATTTAACAGATAAAATATATACCGAGCGCTCGTTTTCCGTAGTACGCGTCTTATAAAATGTTATAAAATTAAAATTGTTAATTAAATTAAAAGTATCTCGAAATATTGTATGCGTGTGTTTACAAACTGAAACTATCTTAGCCAGTCTTGTTCATGAAAGATGGATTGTGCTCTAAATTGGAGGCTGAAGAACTGCACCAACAAGATTTTCCAAAACTTGTTGAAGGTGTTAAGCGTTTGGCAAAACAAAAAAACGGATCCTATGGTACAATGTATCATTGAAGAATCTGCAGAACACATCATTGTTGGGATGGTCTCTCAGAAGATATTGACAAGGGTGATTTGATTTCAAAGGACGATTTCAAGATTCATTAATTCTGTTTCAAAACTCGAGTGGCAAGCGATCTTGGCGTCGCGATATCTTTATTTAAACTAAAATTATTAATTTCAAAAACCATAGAAATTTGATTATTCCTATTTATTTTGCAACATCAACAGACGCAGTACTTGCACTGCTGGTTGATGGATACGAATACTGTTCTCTTTGCAGATATGGAATATTCTTTCCCAGCAATTTGGGTGCCTTCAGTTGCAGAGTCATGGAATTCATATCTCTTGCGTTTAGTGTTAAGCCAACCTGTTCTGTCCATTTCACCAGAGCAATCTCACCATGTTAGGATAATGGGACACTATCACTGATGATCTCTATAATGTTTTGTGTTTTATATCGAAGAAAACTATGAAAAAATCAATTAAAATCTTTTTTTTATGATCTATTATAAATAACTTACTTACTCACACGCGAAAAACATCAGCTTATAAAAAAATGTAAACAAAAACCACCATTTTAATACAATTTAAACTGTTATAAACTAAAAAAAAATGACAACTGTCAACAGTTGTATCCTTGCACTGTTATAATTTTCCTTCAATTTGCTTCAAGATTTTTATATGAATCCACTATCCAGTGTATTATAGAGATCAGTGTATGGTAATAGCACGGATAGAGATCAGTGGTGTTTATAGAGATCAGTGCTGTGGTTATACAAAGACTATTCTTCTTTTTCCTTGTTTGACAGTTAATTAGTTTCGCTTCGCTTTGTTCTTAGCTCATAAGCTCGGTGTTTTTTGCTGAACTTTCCTTTAAGGGCGCACGAATTTTAACACGCGAATACTTTTATTTAATAGACTTATGACTTAAAGTAATAAATATCACAATTTTAAAGTGAGGAAACTTTTATTTATATTTTTAATTAATTTTTAAAGTTTCAATTTTTCATACAAAATGTATGCAATTGACGACCACGAAGCACTGTTTTTTTTTTTTTCTTTTGACAGTTCTTTACCATCAGGGTATATACATGTGTAGTATGTGTACTGTGCCTTGCCATCACACAAGTAAAAGTATGTTACTCTGCTATGGTAAGTGTTGGGATATGTGGTTTTTTTTTGGGAGTTTTTGACAATATTTATTTTTTGTCGTTGATTTGTAAGAGGAATTCTTTGTTCTTTTTTGGGAAGTTTGCGGTCCTTCTAGAGCTCATAGGCACTTGCCAGACGACTGAGCATACCCTAAGCGGAGCGACGGAGTCGCGTGAGCGGGACTGAGGACCCGAAAAGGGGGTTTAAATCCTTAAACCCGCGAAGCGGGCCACCCAAGGTACTGCTTATTACAAAGAACTTTGATAATAGATCGACTGACAACATAGGCGCCTGCTAGACGACTGAGCATACCCTAAGCGGAGCGACGGAGTCGCGTGAGCGGGACTGAAAAAAAACTTTGATAACAGATCGACTGACAACATAGGCGCCTGCCAGATGACTTAGCATACCCTAAGCGGCGCGACGGAGACGCGTGAGCGGGACTGAGGACACGAAAAGGGAGTTAAAATCTCTAAACCCGCGAAGCGGGCCACCCAAACCTACTTTTTATCGAAAAAATAATATCATAATTCGCAGAAAACTTCCTAACAAAAAATCCCAAAATAATATCCCACACGCCATTCAACACTTATCATAGCAAAGTTGTTGAATAGTAGAACTGTCAAAATAATTGTATGATTTTTTTTATTTAGTGGCCTCAGATTTCATCAATTTTCTAACTTTAAATGTTTATTAAAAATTGAAATAAAAGTTTATTGATATTAAAATTATTGAATTAAATTATTTAATCTACCCAAAAAAAGTATTCGCCTGTGAAAATGTGTGCTATCTTAAGGGAAACTTGAGTAGTGTGAAAAAAGTGCCAAAATCGAAAAATTTAAACATTTTTTGGCTGAACTTTCCTTTAAGGGCGCACGAATTTTAACACGCGAATACTTTTATTTAATAGATTTATGACTAAAAGTAATAAATATCACAATTTTAAAGTGAGGAAACTTTTATTTATATTTTTAATTAATTTTTAAAGTTTCAATTTTTCATACAAAATGTATGCAATTGACGACCACGAAGCACTGTTTTTTTTTTCTTTTGACAGTTCTTTACCATCAGGGTATATACATGTGTAGTATGTGTACTGTGCTCTGCCATCACACAAGTAAGAGTATGTTACTGTGCTATGGTAAGTGTTGGGATATGTGGTTTTTGTTGGGATTTTTTTGGGAGCCACCCAAGGTATTGTTTACTACAAAAAACTTTGATAATAGATCGACTGACAACATAGGCGCCTGCCAGACGACTGAGCATACCCTAAGCGGAGCGACGGAGTCGCGTGAGCCGGAGTGAGGACCCGAAAAGGGGGTTAAAATCCTTAAACCCGCGAAGCGGGCCACCCAAGGTACTGTTTACTACAAAAAAAACTTTGATAATAGATCGACTGACAACATAGGCGCCTGCCAGACGACTGAGCATACCCTAAGCGGAGCGACGGAGTCGCGTGAGCGGGACTGAGGACCCGAAAAGGGGGTTAAAATCTTTAAACCTGCGAAGCGGGCCACCCAAGGTACTGTTTACTACAAAGAACTTTGATAATAGATCGACTGACAACATAGGCGCCTGCCAAACGACTGAGCATACCCTAAGCGGAGCGACGGAGTCGCGTGAGCGGGAATGAGGACCCGAAAAGAGAGTTAAAATCTCTAAACCCGCGAAGCGGGCCACCCAAACCTACTTTTTATCGAAAAAAAAAATATCCTAATTCGCAAAAAACTTCCCAACAAAAAATCCCAAAACAAAATCCCACACGCCATTCAACACTTATCATAGCTAAGTTGTTGAATAGTAGAACTGTCAAAATAATTGTGATTTTTTTTATTTAGTGGCCTCAGATTTCATCAATTTTATAACTTTAAATGTTTATTAAAAACTGAAATAAAAGTTTATTGATATTTAAATTATTGAATTAAATTATTTAATCTACCCAAAAAAAAGTATTCGCCTGTGAAAATGTGTGCTATCTTAAGGGAAACTTGAGTAGTGTGAAAAAAAAGTGCCAAAATCGAAAAATTTAAACATTTTTTAATCATATTTAGGGGGTTTTCCTCACCGTAATATTTTAAAGCTGTTCTATAGAGACCCCTAGCTCACTGTAAAAAAAAATCAAAATTCTAGCCGTGTGCCCTTAATGGAAAGTCGCCCCCATTTTTTAATCATATTTAGAGTGTTTTCCTCACCGTAATATTTTAAAGCTGTTCTATAGAGACCCCTAGCTCACTATAAAAAAAAAATCAAAATTCTAGCCGTGCGCCCATAATGGAAAGTCGCCTCGTGTTTTTTGTTTTCAAAATGTTCAGTATAAAACAAAAGCAATAAAATAATTCGAGTAAAAATGATTTGTAAATCCTCTAAGAATATATAATAACAATACAATGAATTAAAATGCAACTGGTTACATAAATAACTACACTTATATAATAATTTTTGTTCTTGTTAATGTTTCTTTAATATGTATCCTTGTTTTTACAGTTAATGCAGTGTACATTATGGAGCAGTGCACTTTGTTATTCGATAATTACGACCAATAACACGAAACGTTCGCTTGCGAAATACTTCTATCGTTAGGTACTCTGACACTTCTTCCATTATTTGTTTAAATAATTTCTATTTTCTTACCAAAATTTAGCAGTTTCTGGTTCTCATGTGTGTAACTTTCTTATTGAAAACTTTGGCACTAAGTTACAACAGTTGTTTTTGTTGTTTTACTTCCTATCCATGAATAGATGTGACAAAATAATACTTAAGGTTAGACCGCACACAACTGCAGCGGAACTACACTTCACGACGCGGCAACACATTATTTGTATGAAACTGTATGAGCTATATCGAACTAAGCGGCAACTGAACTTCATTAAATTTCATACAAATTATTTTGAAGCGCAGTTCCGCTGCAGTGCAGTTCCGCCTAGTGCGGTCTAACCTTTATCCAAACATGTGAATTTTACCAAAACATACACCAAGTCGCCTGCGAAAGACCCGGCAGGTAATCTGATAGTTCAAGGGAGTCACTCGCTCACTTTTACTACCTAAATCGATTTTCGATCAAAAGTGACTCATTTCATTCACCCGCCTCGATTTCGAATTAGCTAAATCTCGGCACTGGTTCTGAGCGCTCAGAATTATTTTTGAAACACACCCGAACACTAAGCTATAACTCTTTTTTTAATTACACCTATCAAATGCATTCAACTCGGTCCGCTCAGTTATTTTATTCTGAGCTCATAGAGCGCGCTTCGAACAAGCTCAGAGCACGTTCAGAACGAAAAAAAGAAACACAAATTTGAAGCTCTGAACGTTCAGAGGTAAAAAAGAAACACAATTTTTTGTTTGACAGTTCAGGCTCTGCTCTGAACTAAAAAAGAAAAATGCCTTTTGTTGAGGAATCCTGTTCAGGCAACTGATGGTGTTTTCGATTGGTAAATTCAGATTTCAATCTTAAAATTGATTTATTTCATGGAGAATCGAACGCCAATTCAAATTGATTTATTTTTGTCATTGTATTCGTGTAGTTTTATGTATGTTTCATAACATTACAAAACTCGTCATCACTTGATGCACTTTCAGAAGAAAACAATGAGCTTCATGAACTTACAATAAATTTTTAACAGCTTCCATTTTATATCAGAAACGCTTCCCTTTATGTGTAGAACACAAATTTCATTAAATGAAATAAATTCAATTAATACGAAAAATTTTGTGAAGTGACAACTTAAAATTGTATTGCTATAAGTGTAGGAGGGTTAAATCTGCCGAAAAATCTAGATCTGCAAATTTGATTTTAAATCAAAAAATAAATCAATTAATTTGCCCATCCAAAAATAATTTGATTTATTTTACCAATCGAAAACACCATGAGATTGCTGAGGCCCTCCGATATCTCCTTTTCCTGAATACGCCTATAAAAGGCCTTCCACACTACCCCACTGTGTATTAATACATGTCAAATTGAAAGTGGGAAAGAATTCCACGCGACTGCCAAATTTGTGGGAAAGAAATGACTTTATATTTTGCTTCCACACTTGCTTGTATTAATACATTACCTTAACCTAAAAAAAGTGTGATAAAATGTGGAATAGAATTAGAACCATTCCTAAAATTTTTCTTGTATTACCACATGTCAAATCGTGTGGGATAGAATGTCGGGTTGTGTAGGCTGTGTTTTCATATTTTGTTTCCACACTTTCTTCATGATTTGTTTCCCACTTTTTAAACATGTTTTAATACACAGTGGGCTAGTGTGGAAGGGCTTTAATATTAACCTTGGGTTTGACAACCTTGGATTTGTATCTTTCTAATCATTTATCTATGGGCAGAACAATCACAGATCGTCAATACAGATGTTCGTAAAAAAATTGTGCTTTTAATTTTCCATTGTTAAATTTTTAAAATCTTATTCATACTATATTCTTAAACATAATATATACCATGCTAAAGGTATGTATGTGTTGTTGCAAAACGAAACACAACAAAAACTGTTATTACTCCAAGAAAAAGTAATTTATAGTTTTGTGTGCAGGGCAAAGGACAGAGGACTTTTGAGGACGTATGGCCACATATGCGATGCATCGTGCTGAAACTTTTGAAACAAGAAGCTGTCTCACAACCAGAATGGCAAGATTTATTCTATGGCGTCCATTTGGTATGTCTTTGGGATGATAAGGGCGCAAGTAAAATATACGATAGTTTAAAAAATGATATCGTTGAATTCATCGAGCACGCTCAGAAAAAAGTACAAAGTCAGAGCGGTGAACAGGCTTTACTTAAAACCTACATCGTTGAATGGAGAAAGTTCTTTACCCAAAGCAGTTACTTGCCTCTACCATTTCGACAGCTAGAAATAACACTGCAAGGACGATCTTTATCAACAACAAATAATTTGTCAACTATCAATCAAAAAAAAACAAATAGTGATGAAAGTGTTGTACGAAAACTAATGCTAGATTCGTGGAATAAAAATATATTCATTGATATTAAAGGCCATCTACAAGAATCTGCGATGAAAATTGTTCAAGCCGAACGGAACGGTGAGGCATACGATTGTCAGCTGGTAATTGGTGTAAGAGAAAGCTATGTCAACCTCTGTTCCAATCCAGAAGATAAACTAGAAATATACAGAGACAATTTTGAAGCGGCCTACCTGAAAGCTACGAACAACTTTTATAACATAAAAGCAAGTGATCAGCAACAAACCAATGGTGTACAGGTGTTTATGAAGTATGCAGATGCAAAGATACGGGAGGAAGACATTCGGGCAAAGCGATACTTGGAGTCAAGCAGCTTTCATGCTCTGTCTCAATGCTGTATAAAAGTTCTAATCGGAGATCATTTGAATACCATTCTAGCGGAATGCTCTGCTCTTATTAAGGGTTATGAGATAGAAAAGTTAAACTTAATGTTTCGTCTACTTGACCGAGTACAAAATGGAGTGGAACCGATGCTACGTGACTTGGAAAACCATATAGTTACTGCCGGCTTAGCAGATATTCTATCAGTATCGAATGTAATCGTTCAGGATTCGGAAAAGTATGTTGAACGTCTTTTAGAGCTTTTTAAAAAGTTTAGTGCCTTGGTCAAAAAAGCGTTTAATGATGATCCAAGATTCCTCACTTCACGCGATAAAGCATTTAAGACTGTAGTAAATGATGTTAGCGTTTTCAAAGTAAGTAAATATTTCCATTGAATAAATACAAATAGAAGTAGACACCCGGCAACTCAAATCGCCTCATTAGCAAGTGGCCAATACAAGGTTTTGGTTTTAGCTTCTATAGATATATTTATTAAATAGGTATATCATTTCTTTTCAAACTATAATGGTGTTGGGGCCATTTTACTAACTATCCCCCCACTTCAGAAATGCGACATCACTGCAAAATACAAATGTAATAAAATGGTACCATTTAAGTAAGTTTTTATTAAAGTTTGATGCCTGTTTTTCTAAAACGGTGGAAATGTTTTCTGACGGACAGTATTTGCCTGCATAAATGGTAAGTACATTTTTCAATGTTACAGAATTATTGCATTTTTGAACTCGGGGTATTTCCTAACTTGAGGCAAACTGAAGTTAGCTAACTTACAGCCCTATTCTGCTAATCTTTCACGTGAATGTTTGAACACTGCTATCCGCCGGATTTAAGAAATTAGAAATTTAATAATAAATATTGAAGGTTTTGAATGAACAACAAACACTTGTGTTGGCTACCACCGAGTATTACATTCGGCTGGAATTATTGCAATTTCATGGCTGCCACACCAATCATCAGATTCCTTTTACAAAACCAGTGTACGGACAAACTTTTGTTGTTGTTGAGGCGAGTCCGACCACTTTTGTAAAAAGAGTTTTTTTTTTTTTAACCTTTGCACTTAAAATGCACTTAAGTGTGTTTTTCTAGGCTATATGAAATAGTTTTGCATAGTTGTCCACCTGTTAAACGCAATGGATACAAAAATAGATCGATAAATCTATCTCTATCTATCTATCTTAATCTATTAAATAATCTAGTAATATAAAATGTCATTTAGGCAGACGGCAATAAAGCCATGTCCTTATATTCTTAGCTTTATAAAAATGTAAATTTGGTATACCGAAATAAAGAATTTTATCTATCTATCTGTATACAAAAATAGCTGTTTGTATAAAAGTGGTCAGACTCGCCACAACAACCAACAAAAGTCTGTCCGACCACTGGTTTTGTAAAGAGGGCAGTCTAAGCTTTCATTTGATACCCCGTTTATAAAAATCTATCATGGTTTAGGTACCCTAAGCCAAAAATGCAACCGAAAAAGTGCGTTTTCTACCCATTGGCACCTGAAAAACCTTGTCCGACCAGCGGTTTTGTTAATGTTAAGACTAAAGCTATGAATTGGCATAATTCTTTTCTGAAGCCGCGATGAGATAGGTAAACCTACGGTCGCCTCCCGTCTTATAACATTGCTTTGTAAAATACATTGTTTTGTATACAAAGTCATTGACGGCAAAGTACGGCAAAATCAAGATAAATCTAAAAAACAGAGTTTTTTATTATGCCAAGGACGCCAAGGCGACAGGTGGAGGTCCAGGATATTAATGAAATTTAATATAAATGTTCCATTTGGCATGTTTACCAAGAATCAAAAAAAATCCCCAATAAAATCTGTGGTTAAAGGGTGTTTTTTTGACGGAGAGATGCAAGTGAGTGATTATTACCATAACATCCATGAACAAATACTGAGACTTATGAAATTTGCTAAAAATATTAAATTTATATTGGCACCCAAGGATCGAAAGAGTCCATACAAATATCTAAGATCCAAGAGTGTTTTTTGGGGGTGTCATGTTTGACCTGTTTAATGGAAAAAAAACAGTAATTTTTGCTTCAAAATGAATCTAAGTTTCTTAGGGTGCTTGTATCATATTGGTTTTTCTTTTATTAGATTCGGCGTTAAAAAAGACCTTTAAATCATATATCATATATCATCATATATACTATCTCGATTACACGAAAATACAATTTTTCATTAGACCTAAAATTTTGCTCCGTATAGGGCAGGTCATTGTATATGTATCTCTAGTACTATTAATGAGTCGATTTTTGTTTAGACGTTCTACGCCTGTAGGTGGTGTATTTATCGCTCACAAAATGACATAATCGATTTAATAGGAAGCTTTGAGAAAGAATAGTAAGAAAGAGAGGAGTGTTTTATATTAATTCTACATCGATAATACGAGTAAGAGAGAAGTCCGAAATAGTAGATTGAGTGAGAAAATTTCATGGCAAGGAAGAAGAATATGGGGCAAGAACGAAAATAAAAATGTTTGTTTGTGTATGATAATGCAACCGTATAGGTTTACATTTGCCTGAATATTTTTTGCTTGTGCATTATTACATAAAATGGCCTTCAACGTTGCGATATTTCGGTTTTTACAATAGTACATAATGAACCTATGTATATCTTACCTTATTCATAATAAGTAATTATTCTAAAGAAAGCCATACAAAAATGTTTTTATCTTTTCTCCGTGCATAAGCAGATGATGATGACGTCACAAACCTAATGAGCAAAACTGAGTTTTTACTTATGGTATTGCAATGCAATGCGAAGTTGGTATTCTCATAAGATATACCAAATTAGCCATCTTGATATTTCTGTGACGTCAGAATTATCACCTACTATAATTATTAGAGGGTGTTTCAGTGTTATTCGATTTTTTTACTTTAAAAAAGTTTGGGATTTTTGTTGACAAATATTTTTTACAACAAAACAAATTACCTTTTTATAAACAAAAAAATAATTTTTTACAAACAAAAAAACTAACTTTTTTACCAAAAAAAATAACTTTTTTACAAAAAAAAAATAACTTTTTTACAAAAAAAATTAACTTTTTTACAAGAGAAAATTAACTTTTTTATCCAAAAAAAATTACTTTTTTTTACAAAAAAATTAACTTTTTAACAAAAATAAGCTGAATAGGCTGAAATTATTTTTTAGGAAATAAAAAATAAACTAATTGCAACAAACAAAATATTTGATGGTTTTGTTCAAGCCTAATTGAAGAGTTATAACTCAAAACAACTTCAAAATTTCAACCGGTTTTTGCACTTTGTTGACATTTTTAGTAATGTTGCACTTGGCTCTGGAAGTTTAAAGCTTGGATTCATCATAAGAACAACATCATGAGAACAGGCAATCAATCAAAAACCTATTATGTTCAACGCATGGCATTATTTAAACGTCTACTTAGCTAATTTTGAAAACTTTGTTTTTGTTAAATTGACTCTATTATTCCAGACTTTTACCAATAACTTGCTATTGACTCTAGATACAATTGAAGCGCTTAGAAGATAAAGGTGTTAAGTGACATTTTTTTGAAATTTGGGTTTTTACCTACAGATGAAAGTGTTATATGAAAACTTAAATTTCTGACTCGTCTGTACTCTTATATCGCCTCTAGATTCATATTTAGCCAAAGATGAAGGTGTTATATGCAATCACTTTAATAATAAACTTTGTGGATGAGTGTGTTAAATGCGCTTAAGTCCTTTATATTAAGTCCTTTATACAAAAATAATTTTATCTGAACTTTTCATTTCGTGCATAAAGGTGTTAAGTGGGCACTTTAAGATAGGACATTATAGGTGAACACCACAAAAATCAGTGCATGTGCAGGCAAGAGGCACCAGCCAACACACACTACTTCAAATTCGAATATCCCGACGCAGGTGGCTTAACATGATGGCTAAATTAGTTACGGGGCACCCTGTATATAATATGTAGATACCGACAAAATTTTAATTTCAACAAATTTCATTAACTTTTCAAAAAATATTTGTTCAATATTCTAATTTGAAATACTTGCCTGTAAAACCAAATTTAAAATCCTCGCTTACCTGATACCATGGCATTGCATTCTTTTCCACATCACCCGATGGGGTAGAATACAAGATGCGTTTTTTTTATTGAGGTTTCCCCAGTAGGCCTATTCCTCATTCTATTACTACTGAATACTATTATACTATTGCACATGCATTCAAAAATGTTGAAGGCATAATATTAAAAATTAATTTAAATAAGTTAAATTAAATTAAATTATTACATTATTACTACTTATTGATAATTTTTTTTGTTTTTTTTTTTTTGTTTTTTTTTTTTTTTTGTTTGTAGTCCTCGTCCTATTATTGTTTAAGAATAATATAGTAAGAAAATATATGTAAGTTTGGAAAAATAATATAATAAAAAGAATATATCAGAATATTATAATATAAAATATGTGTTAATATAAAATTATAAGAATATAATAATATGAAATATATATAAACATATATATATGTATATGTATTAATATAAAATTTCAATGGCACTAACAGCCCAATGGACCTTGGCCTCAATCCAAACTGACCTTCCTTATCTCCTTCTTTTTATTTTTTTTTATATGGCTGGGCACGAGTTTTAAACTACTGTCAACGCAACTTATAGAAGAAAAGAAAAAATGCGACGAAACCGATACTTGGTTATGAGAGGAGAATTAACTATCCGACACCGATACAAAAATCAAGAAAAATTGCGGTGGAACCGATACTTGGTTAGGCGAGACGAGAATTAATTATCCGACACCGATACGAAAATCAAGAAAAACTGCGACGAAACCGATACGGTACCGATAATTTGTTATACACTGAAATTTGAAGTTTTTATTTCCTTATTTTGATTTCCTTATCTTGATTTCCTTATCTTGATTTCCTTGTCTTGATTTCCTTATTGATGTTCCTATTTGTTATTATTATCAGTCCGATTAGCACAAATTTAGCTATTTGCTCCTCGTGTTCCGTTGTGCAGTTTGATTTGAAAATGTTATCCTTCATTATTTCAGCCACACATGTCTCTATCACGTTTTCTTCGTGCTGTTTTAACATGAAAACAGCTTCAAACTTTTTTTGAACAGCTCTAACAGCTCTTTCGAATTGAATCGAAGGAACTGTTAGCTTACCGAACTCCGAAGGCGTGGTTTTAGACTCGTAGGCTCTCAGTTTAATTAACATAGCCTGTTCTCTATCTTTGCTCATCTCGTCCTCGTTGATCATAAACTGAGAGCAAGACACGCACTTGAGCTTCTTTTTCAGTTTGTTGGCTGCAAATCCAGCGTAGTAAGCAGCAGCTCCTGTTTCCAGTTTCTTTGAGAATAATAATTCTGTTGTAGTGGGTGGGTCCACGACCATTTCTTGAACTTCATCTTCATCATCGTCCAGGTCTTTCCTATTCTCTTCCAAGGGCTTATCTATTTCATACTGCAATTTATTTTGTAACATGTTCTCCTCGATCAAGCTACCAAATTGATAATCGGTGTCATCTGCTGCCTCATTTTCCAATCCTCCCTCGTAGTCAGTTCGAAGCAATAAAGGTTCTGCTCCAGAATCTGCATATCCAGAATGTTCCGCCGAACTTATGTGCTGGAAGATTATTTGCTTAAGATTCCTAATAAATCTCCAAACCGAAGGGTTTTTTTCGTAGGAACCTCTATTGCAACGGACCATGGAAAACAAGTTTTCAGCTACATCTGTATTCAAATGTGCGAGTAAGAAATAGGTCTGCTCATCACTTTTCAAATGTTCCCACATTTGCACGACTGCCAGTATTGTTTGCCTCATTCCTTTAAAGCAAGGTGGAAGTGGTTTACGTTTGTTGCTTGAAATCCACGTTAATACCCAGGTTCTCGCATTTATCAAAAAGTTCAAAGTTTCCGTCGATTCCGACAAGACTTGTTTGTTTGGATTTCTGGAATAAAGCTTACCTGTATTGAATATGTCGAATAAATCATTCATTTTTTTAATAAATGTCGCTGTTCCTTCAGCGATTCTTCTTTCCTCATCTGTTCTAAAGCAGTTAGTTGTGAGGGCATACTTGATTCCAGTGTATACAGTATCACTGAAAACTTGCGTGGCAAACTTTACTTTTAGTTTTTCGTAATTATTTGGCTTTATGTGGGACTTTGTTAGTTTAAAAAAAACTCTAAAATTATCCCCTTTTGTGTCTTCTTCATAAAGCCTTTCCAGAACACGCCAATCAACAACATCATTACCAATATAAATCTGATTGGTGAGCAGTATATTCCTAATGCTCTTGAAGAGATGGACATAGTCATGCATTAGGAAAATCCGTTGATTCTCTATCTCGATGTATGGTTTAGTCTCCAAGAAATTGGGTGGTCCCAGTTTCTTATACGCTCCGACGTTGTTGGTCCCTTGGTCACAGCTTGTTGCAACCAATGTAAGTCCACATGATATAACTCCTTTAATAACGGTGACTAGTATTTGCGATAGTAAATCTCCTTTTGGATATCCCACATAATAAGCGACTGTTTGCTTCCAATTCCTGTTGAAGCCTCTAAGTGTGAATACCATTACCGTAGTGGCTATCGTACTGGTCTTTCCATATTCTCCAAAATCACAATATCCATAATTAATTTCATCCTTTCTGTTAAATTCTAGCTCTGGTCTTATATACATTTCGTCGAAAACGAGTACGCATTTCCTATCCATGGGTGTCATGTCCTTTGCCTTCTCTGTTAGCATTTCCGTTATCCTTTTGCTAAATCCTGATGGCAGTCTTATTTCAGAATGCCATCGGTAAATGGTACTTACCGATGGCAGTTTGAACCCCGCACCTAACATATAATTGTAGCATGCTGGGGACTTAAAGAAAAATTTAAGAAATAAATCTTTCTCCTTAGGCCCCCAGCTTGCGTTCGCCTTGTGGAAGAGTTGCACCAAAATAAATGTGCGCAACTCTTCCGTATAGTCTTGCATGTGTAGATCCAAATTTTCCTTAAGCTTATACTGGGTGTCTCTCCTTAACTTCAGCGGTGTTCGAAAAATACGTCGGGGTATAAAGCGCTGCCGATTTATTTTTGGTACCCTTTTGTATGAGCGGTGTCCAGGGGAAGGAAATTGAGAGGGTGAAATATTCGCAAAACCAGCCACTACAGGTGGTAGTGAATAATCTTTTATATAGGTTTCAGCAGAGCTCGCAGCCAAATTAATTGTAGGGCTGCAAGTAATGGAGGAAGTTGGCGAAAGTGATCGTGAACGTAGATGTGGTCGTTTAAGTGGAGATGAATGTGAAGGCGCAGAAGTAAGGGTACTTTGAGGTGTGACTGGAAGATTTGGTCGTAAAAGTGGACACGGTCGTGCAGATGAACGTGGAGCTGCAGAATGAAGGGAACTTTCAGGTTTGACTGTAGAGGTAGGCTGCTTGCTGGATCTCGATGCCTCCATTAGGCGAAGGCATACGGAGTCATTTGAAACATCAGTGCAAATACAAATATCTGTTGATGATATTGGCAGTGCATTTGGACTAAGACGTTTGTCCGTTGACCTTTGAACAATGTCTTTGGCATAAAAGTGCTTTTCACATATGTGCCAATTTTTAGGTAAATCCCCAGTTACACGTCCGTGTTTAATCCAAATTGGCCTTCTGTGGTCGGTAGGAAATTTGAAGAAAGAGACAGAACCTAGCAGTTTTTTTTGCAGACCGCACCCTAAGTAACAGCACTTAACCATGATTAATTAAATTGTAATTAATTAATTATAAGTAAGGGAGTTAGTATTATTGTTTTAATATTATTAATGATGTTAGTAAAAAGTAAAAAAAATTATAAATATTTATGTAGGAAAGTAAAGTAAAAATTATATATAAAAATTTTATAAATATTTATGTAAGCAGTATAAATATTTTATAGAGTAAAGAAGAGTAAGCAGTGATTGTATAAATATTTTATAAATATTTATGCAAGCGGTTAAGTAAAAAAGTAAGCAGTAATTGTTTAAATATTTTATAAATATTTATGCAAGCGGTTAAGTAAAAAAGTAAGCAGTAATTGTTTAAATATTTTATAAATATGTATGCAAACAGTTAAGTAAAAAAAAGTAGGCAGTAGTTGTATAAATATTTTATGAATATTTATATAAGCAGTTAAGGAAACAGTAAGCAGTAGGTAATCGTAAATATTTTATAAATATTTATGTTAGCAGGTAAGTTAAAAAAGCAAGCAATAATTATATTAGTAGTTCTATAAATAAATAAATGAAATAATTGGAAGTTGATAAATAAACAATTTATTTTAAATTTAATTTATAATAAACCTTAAATATTGTTTCCTAGCAGCAACACCCTATGCATTGAAGTTTTAAAAAAATCCTGAAACAAAAAACTCGCACAGCACTTTTCAGCTTCTATGGTAGAAATCCTAAATTTGGAAAAAAACACACACACAAATACTCACTAAACACAAAAATTTTGTTATGGTTATAGTCAGGTACACTTATTATTTTTATTTTATAAATTTGCAAAAAAAACTGATACTTTTGGCCTAGCAGCTTTGGGGGTAAAAATCCTGAATATGAACAAAAAAAATGTCCACTTAGCACAAGAACTTGGCTATTTTATTGGCTATTTTGAAATTTAAGGGAATATTTAATTTTGCTTTGCGAATTTACCTAAGTTAAAAAAAAAAAAAAATTATCCTAAGGCAAGAAAAACCCGACACAACACTTTCACTTTTTGATAAGCCGCTTTGGGGGTAAAAATCCTAAATTCTTAAAACAAGCAAACAGAAAAAGGTATTCACAATTTAACACAAGTTATTTAATTATTTATTTAAGTATTTATTTTTAAATTTGAATGGCTTTTATTGCCTATTTTGCGTGTACCTTGGCAGGTACTTTTTTCTTTTTAAAGGGGGTAATTTCACCACTTATCAGTGCACACACGTTTAACATAAGATTCTTATGATCGGTATTCTTTTTTATACAGCAGGTTTAGTTTTAAAAAAAACTTTCAACTTTAAAATAAATCAATTAAATAAAACCGTATTTGACTGGAGGCAAGAAATAATATCAAAAGTCAGTTGGGTATTATTTTACATAGGTACTTCTAAACATCTATCATCTCACTCTTACATTCACTTCCCATAGTAAAAAGAAAAAACAAACATATGTGCCCAGTTTGACAAAAAAATTTACTGTTAAATTCTATTCTTTCCATTTCCTTCACCTATTATATTCTATACAAAAATCTTTAATATTATCTCTCCCTCGAACTCTTTTCAATAATGTATAATGTACTCTCGCTCTTAAATTCCTACTCTATCTTTCATTCTATGAGCATTTTCCACTCATTCTTGAATATTTTCAGCTCTACATTACCTACAGAGAAAATGCCCTCCCGGGCCAGTGGCACCGCCACCGTCGCCAACTGTTTTTGATAGTACTATAGATATTCATATACAATGGGGCAGGTCAAACATAAACTCTCTAAAAAAAACTCTGTATCAAGTTATTTATAATGGACTCTTTTGATACTTGGAAACCATGACGTATTTAATATTCTTAGCAAATTTCATCAGTGTCAAAACTTATTCATAGAAAAAAAATAAATAAATAGGGTGGCACAACGGCTCATGAAGAACCAGGGCCTAGTGACTAACAACTCGCAACCATTCCTGTGTGCGCCTGTCGACAGGAATGGAAGGGACCTACAATTTTATGCCGAATCCGAACGGCTAGACGAGAAGCACTTATTCGTGACAGGTGATACTCTTGGAGGATTTGTCAATTCCTCGCAAGAGGCAGTAGCCCTGAAAAAAAACTTTTTAGTTTTTAGGTGGACGAGGCTGGGAAGCGAACCTAGACCTTCAGCGTGACAGTCGAACGCACTAACCATTACGCTACGGGCTACTACAAACTTATTCATAGATGTTATTGTAATAAGGACGCACTAACATCTCGCCCTCAAAAAAAAAAAAAAAAACACCCTGGTCGACCAATGGATGGTTTTTAGGAAGAATCGTCGGATTGCGAGAAGAATATGAGAAATTGGCCATCGTCATCCAAAAACGGTGATAAACTTAGTATTGAACTTGAAGCACTGACATTCCCACTCGTCCTTAACTAAGCGAGGTCATTGGAGAAGGCCTCTTCCTGAATCTTTCTGAACATCCAATTTTCTGCATGCCGGAACTCAAAGGGTGTGACAAAAACTTCATTATCGATGAACTTCTTCTGAAGCATGTTTTTGCATCGTAACAAAAAATCTGGTTCGAAATCTGAAAGAAAGCATGTCATCCGCTCCATAATAACTTCGTGAAAGCCGGTAGTCTATTGGAGCAGTTTATCCATGAAAGTGCCGTTTTCGAATCACAAAAGAACAGCACTTCGTAAATATGCATCGTATGTGAGTCTTTAATTGTAGTTGCCAAACGAACGCCAAGTACCGCAGCTTGCAACTCCAAGCGAGGGATGGATAATTTAGCTAACGAAACCTCAACATCACCGTTGCGGTCAAAACGAAAGTAGGCCACTGAAGCAAACGCTTTCTGGAATATAAGTCAGGAAACATAATAGGAAAATGTATATTAAAACTATTCTTTGATTGGTCTGATCCGATTCAAGTTCTATAATTGCATAATAGTTATGAAGATCAAATACGGAAGTTCCAAGCATAAGTTCAGCAGTTTTATGAATTTGAAAAACCTCACGTACCATAAGATGCATATGTTTAATCTTAAGTATGCCACTGTGAAGTATCTTTAATCTCGCGAATACAATTGCATTTTCCAATGAGCGCACATGTGCAACATTATGTTTGATACACAGCTTATTTCATCGAGGGCATTTTTCGCAAGCAAGAAATCGATTGTACTAGGATAACTTATTTTTGTAGTTGATTAATTTTACTCAATAGTTGATCTCCGTTGTGCTTATTAAAGTCTTCGATGATTTTGGTTGACGAGGAAATTTGTTTGTTTAAAGTGTGAGCAAATTTATAACGTTATCGTAGTGTTTACCGTCTTCTGAGTCGAGATTTCCCGTAATACTTTTAAAAACAGTACCTAGACCATCTATAATTACTCTTTCAAAATGAATTGATTTGAATTTTTGTTTTAAATAATTAAGAATGCACATCAGTTTACCCTTGAGCCCAACTTCGGACGTACTGTTAAGTATAGAGATTCTTTCTTTAGTCGCACTACAAGAATGTGGAATGCTTTACCCGGCACTATTTTTCCCTGCCATTTTGATATTCAAAGGTTCAAAACCAATGTGCACCGGCATCTCCTCTTAAATCCTTCCTTATTTTCCTAACGCTCGCACTGTGCTTAAACAATTTAAGGGTAGTAAGAACCCCTTTAGTGCGCGCTTAATTTAAAAAAAAAAAGTTGAAAATATTACTAGATTATCCAGGTTTTTCATATTGGAATATGGTTTCTTACTTAATGGATTCATTCCAAAAATGATTTGGTTAAAAATTGTATCTATCTCATTTTCCATCTTGACAAGGTCATAGTAATGTATAAAGGTGTGAAAATTTTGCCTTACTCGTGCGTTTCCAAGTTTAAATGGCAATATTCCAGGATTTGCTTCCAGGTTAGTGGCTAACCCATGATAAATGGGAAGAAAGTGATTCTGAAATTGTATGAAATTAAGGGCGTCTTAGATTATTTTTATTATAAAATATATTTGGTTTTGTGTAGTGAGTGTATAATCGTTTGTTACTTGATGGGGTTTAAATCTAGGATTAACTTAATTTCGAGCAAGTGTTTTGTGATAAGCAACACGATTTGGTTTGTAATTTTAAGGTTCATGTCTATTCTTATTGAGATTTTGTATTGTAGACTGCTTATGTGAAGTAATGTTTTTATTTATGTTTTTATACATTTCTACGGTTAAGTCCTTATGTTCTTTAATATAATTTGTAAAAAGATTCTTACTCAAGTCAATGTCAAAAGGGCTGTTAAGATCAAGGTGTTCGTTAATAATGTTTACATGACTGTATTTTGAACTGGAATGAATTGAGTGATTGTAGCCTGAAAGTGCATAAGGCATTTGATTTGATTGTTGAAAGGTTTTCCATCAAGGGCGGGTCGATTTTAAAATTGAATAAAACAAGTTGTTTATGAGATATCAATAAGGTTTTATCTTTATTTGAGAGCCCCATCAATGACATTATGTGTGAAATATAAGATCGTTCAAATGGCTGCCGCGGCTTCGCTGGGTGGCGCGGATTCGAAAGGTCCAGTTTTCGATGACTTTGACGCATAAATCAGGCTGAATTTGACCGATAGCATCGATTATGTTGTGTTTGAGATCGCGGTGGTTTGCGGCTTATTCGCATAGACCTGCGACTTAAGAAAGCCCAACAAGAAAAAGTCCAAAGGGGTCAAATCACACGATCTTGGTGGCCAGTTCACGTCGCCTCGGCACGAGATAACCATGCCATGAAACCAGAATATCGATTGTGTCTTGAGCTGTGTGGCACGTGGATTGGTGTCGTCCGAAATCCGGCACTTTAGCTTATTCACCTAACCATTCATCCAAAAATGGGCCTCATCGATAAAGATGATTTTTCGACCAAAAATGGGATTAACTTCCAACTGCTCCAAAACCCAATTTGCACGTGTTGCTCGGCGCTGTAACTTAACATGATCATTTGTCTTTAGTAACTGATTAAAAGACGATACTTTGACATAAAGTAAAAGAAACAATATGGCCGCCACGAGCTGTCAAAATCAACCCGTCCACCCTTTAATACATTCATATTCTTTTTTGTTTCTTGTAAGTCTTATAGATTTTTTTTTTAGATTTAAAATTATTTTTATTTAACTTACAATATAAACATTTGTTTAATGTATTAACATTATGCATTCCAATTCACTCGTTTAAATAAAGATTTTTTTCAATAAACTTTTAACGATTTCTCTATAACCCTTTATTATTATGACAAATCTAATTATAGAATTTATTAAGTGTAATATGGGGATTAAGATCCAGGAAGAATTTGGAATCCTTCTAAAAAATTGTTAGTCTTATGGCTCTTTGAAAAATTTTAGTCATGCAAATCGACCTTATTTTTTGTGTCATTTGTTTAAATACACCTTGAAAAACAACCTAGTAGCTCAGAAAATCGTTAAAAATAGTATGCAACAAATCAAATAATCAACAGTTAAAGACATTTTCTCATGAATTTAACAATTTTGCCAAAAGGAAGTGTTCTAACCGAAGAGAAAAATGCTCAAATTCTAGACTATCAGGACAATTATGGTCATAGCAGTCGCTGTGAAGGTCACAACATTGGACTAAGTATGACGCTACCTTTGATACAGGTAAAACGATGAAAAAACAACAAACCTCTAGCGAACATGGCTACATCTCCTCAAGAAAGACAACGCATACTCCGAAAAGACTCAAATTCAACATTATCAGTTAGCAAAATCAATGGTAAAACCGTAGTTAAAGCCACCAAAAATGAAAAATTGCTATCGTCGAATTCATGTAAGAATGGATTGAGTTTTTGGATATGATTTGATAATTTTATTTTTCTATTTAGTTTTTGAATCTCCTCGGAAAATTCATTATTTTGAACAATTTCAATTATTTTTAGGAACACTTGTCTTATCTTTCAAAATTGCAAAGAAACGCATTACATGTACAAATGTTGTAATTCTATGTAGGACGTCTCCTCTTCAATAAGCTCCATAAGTTTTGTACGATGAATTTCAACTGCTACAAGAGAAACATTTGTTTTTCGCTTTTCTAAAGCTTCATTTTCTGGAGACAACGCAAAATGCGAATTGACTGGCCACAAATTTGGGTCTTCCAGTAGGAATGGTGGAACATTAAACCATATTGAACTATTGAGTTCATCCACGTTACATCCTCTTGACACAATGTCTGCTGGATTTTGATTTGTCGGGACATGTTTCCATGATACATTGTTTGTCCACTCTTGGATTTCTGAAACTCTGTTTGCAACAAAAGTTGTGAGGGAAGTTGGATGGGTTTTTATCCAATGCAAAGTTATTTCGGCATCGGTCCAAAAAAACAATTTTCTCAACGTCAAGATTCAACATTGCCAATACTCTTAACCATAACTTAGAAAGAGTATTCGCTGCGCAAAGCGGCAGCGATTTAGTGTTCAAAGGGGCCACTTTAGACTTTGTTGTTATGCCTCGACTTGATACCTGTCGTGGTTTGACTTCGGATATAAATGCAACATCCGTAAGCTCTCATCGATGCACCGGCGAACCCATGAATCTGAATTTAAGCATTCGAATGGATTTCGACAAACCTTGGTATTTTTATCTCGGAAAGCTGAGAAAGGTTTGCCTTGAAGTTTTGCCAACATGTATCAAGGTTCAATGGAATCGACTTATCCCAATCAAGTTTTGCAATCCAAAGCCCTTGTAATAAGATTTTTGCTTTGGTAACAATGGGGCACAACAGACCAAGAGGGTCGAACAGGCGAGCAGAAACTGAAAGAATATTTCGTTTGGTGGCTCACAGATCATGGAAAGTATCTTCCAGATTGAAAGAGAATTTATATTCTTTGGGCTGCCAGCAGATTCCCAAAGTTTTTTGTAGAGTCTGAATCGTTAAATTGTATGGATTTTTCTGTACTTTCAGCATTGTACAATTCTGGATGATTTGAATACCATTTTTCCAACTGAAACAGACCCCTTTTTTAATACTTCTTGTATTTCATATTGAATAGTTTTTAAGGTTTCAATCTCATCGGCACCAGTTAATAGATCATCCACATAGAAATCTTTTTGAACAATTTTTGACCCGGTAGGGTATGAATGTTTGAAGATATCGCCTAACATCTTTAGACACCGTATCGCTAAAAATGGCACTGGTGAAGTGTTGAGACGAAAATATTCTAATGGTTGAGAGGGATTTTGCCGCCACACTATGAGGTGGTAAATCGAATGCTCTTCAGCAATGACAATTTGCCGGTACATTTTCGCAATATCAGCCGTAATAGCATAATTATGAGTGCGAAAACGGCACAATGTCGAAAACAGCTCCTCTTGAATGGTTGGCCCAACCATCAAGATGTCATTCAGAGAAACTTGAGTAGGAGTTTTGCATGAAGCATCAAAAACTACTCGTAGTTTAGTACTTGTGCTTTGCGGCCGCAAGACACACTGATGTGGAATGAAATAATGTGGGTTTTTAGGAATCCCGTTATTCGTTGCTGACACATGTCCCAATAATAGATATACATTCATGAAATCCAGATACATTGCTCTCAAAAAATTATTTCTTGAGATTTTGCGCTCCAGTGCGAGGAATCAACGTTTGGCAGCTTCAAACGATGATCCAAGCGAATTTGGTGAAGATTTAAATGGCAATTTCACCTCAAAACGACCCATGGGCAAAAGTTTTGTATTTTCCACAAAATATTCTTCGCACATTTTTTGTTCTGCCGTTAGAAACTTTTTTGTCTCTCCCGGAATTTCTTCCATTAACCAGAATTTTTGTACGCTTTTATCCAAGTCCGGTAATTCTTCAGACTGGCATACTAGATTACATTGTTTTGTATTTGAGTTTGTACATTTGGGATATTTTCCAGATACAATCCAACCAAGCAGGGTTTTTTGAATAGTTGGGTATTCGGGACCTTGTTTAATCTGACCAACAGATAACAAGTCAAAGAATGTTTCTGCTCCTATTAGCAAGTCAATTTTTTGCGGCTTATTGAAATAAGGATCGGCCAATTGAATATTGGGTGGAATATTCCAATTAGCTGTATTTATAGCATGATCAGGTTGATATTTGGAAATTGAATTCATCACCCAATAATCTGCAGAGAACGAATAGTCATTGAATCGTGACTATAATTCTGTAGTTAACTTTTTATTGACTGTGGTACTTGCTTTTCCAACTTAAGAAACTTTTCTTCTTTGCGAAGCTTCAACCTTTGCACAAGCTCTTCAGTTATGAAGTTTATTTGCGAACCCGAATCAAGTAACGCTCGAGCTGGCAAGTATTCGCCAGTGATGCCCTTTATTTGTACTACAGCTGTAGCAAGAATGACTTGGTCAGTAAGAACGGAGGCACGCATGGCTTGAAAACTTGTAGGAGGTAGGGTTGATGACGTACCATTGAAAGTTGTTTCATATTGATGCAACAACGTATGATGCGAACGATTACAAACACTGCACCGACTTAATTTACAGTTTGAAACTGTATGTCCTTTTCGAAGGCAGTTAATAAAAATTGGAACACTTTTAGCGTATTCGAATCTATGCAATACAGGCAGTCTAGCAAATGTTTGACATGTCGTTATATAATGTTCATTCGATTTACCTACAACATAAACATTTCGATTTATTTTGTTGCGAGTTAACACAAGCAAATGAAGACTTTTGATTTCGATGACGACTTAAATCTTGTTTCGGTTTGAATTGCTTATCAGAGGATTTGTATTTTGCACTTGAAGCATTCAGCAGAAAGATGCTGATATCTCTTATTAAGAGCTTCTTCACAATCTTTCCATAAAGGAAGAGTACTGTAGTCTAATTGTTTTTCCCATTTAGACCTTGTGTTTCCATCCACCTTTGACATAACTAAATGTATTATAATCGCATTTGTGTGGTTCTTTTCATCACCCCATGATAGAAGTGAATCATAAATTTCAGAAACTGTATCGTGCATGCTTCGCAATGAGGACGCAGATGCTTTGGAAATTTCTTTTAATTCGAAAAGTGTTGAAACATTGTCAAAAAATATTAAACAATTGTTATCGTACACTTTCTTTCAACTCGCAAGCGCCTTAGGATAATTCTGTTCCGTAATTTGGAAAGCTTTGACTGTTCCTAAGGCTTCACCTGACAAACATGAAATAAGGTGATTGAATTTTTCGATATCCGGAAGCATCGGATTATTATTTGTTTATTTCATCAAACAGAGTAGGAACACTCTTACAGACTACTATTAGAAAAGATAATAATTTAGATAATAAATTAATAATATAATAATAATAAAAGTATTATTAAAGTATTATAATTATTAAATTAGTAATAAAGTTAAATTACATTGTAGGATAGCAAAATAATCATTAATTTTTTTGTTAATATCCCTAGAATTAGAAAAAATATCAACAACTTCAACTTCAGAGTTCGTTTCTCTTATACAACGTGCAAATGGTTCATTTAAACGATAATTTCTTCTAGACAATGTCTCTTGTAAATGAAAATTGGCACGGAGGTTCCTTGATGGAAATTAACAATGAATACGTTCTAATAAAAAGGAACATTTGATGCGGTTATTAATTACATCTTTCATAAACATTATTGAAAAATATTTTCTTCTGAGCTCAAGCCTTTGAATATCAAAGAGAAAGCATCTATATGAATAAGAAGGAACCTCAATATTCCAGTTTAATTTATGAAAAGCAAACCTGGTGAACTTCCTCTGGACATTTTCAATTATAAGAGAGTGTGAGTTATAGTAGGGATTCCAAACTATGCTACAATATTCCAGTACCGACCTGACAAGTGAGATATATAGCGATTTAAGAGCATAAGGGTCAGAAAAATCCTTAGAATTTCTTCTAACAAAACCTAAGCTTAGCTTTATTAACTATGTAATCGATGTGCTTAGTAAAAGAAAGCTTGTCATATATAATAACGCCTAAGTCCTTTTTTGCTGCAACCCTCTCTAAGTTATATTATTAATTTTATAATCAAAGGTAAAAGGTGACTTTTTTCTGTGGCACGTAAAACTCTGACATTTAGCAACATTTAAAAACAGTTGGTTAGAGTCACACCAATCAGCTAATTTTTGAATATCTTCTTGAAGAAAAAGGCAGTCTGTAAAAGATTTTATGAGCCTGAAAATTTTGACATCGTCGGCATACATAAGGTTATTTGAATATTTGAAGGTAAGTGGAATGTCATTTATGAAAAGGATAAATAGCAAGGGACCAATATGACTACATTGTGGTACACCTGAAGTAACTTCAATTCTCTTAGATTTATGTTTACCCAAATTAACAAATTGAACTCGATTTTTTAAATAGGATGTTTTAATAAAATGATTTAATAAAACTGGAATGGAAGCCAAGTTTTGAAAGCCAAGTTTTGAAAGCTTAAAAAGTAGTATAGAGTGGTTAACTCTGTCAAAAGCTTTAGAAAAATCTGTAAAAATAACGCCACTCTGTTAACCATTCTCAAACCCACTAAGAACAGAGTCACACAATAATGTAAGGTTGGTAGTAGTAGATCTACCAGATATAAAACCATGCTGAAACTCAGATATTATGTCTTTGACAAGAAAATTCAATTTTTGGCAGACAAGCATTTCAAAATTTTTTGGGATAACCGATAATTTGCAGATTGGTCTATAATTAGTCACATTTGGCTTTGATCCTGACTTATGAATTGGAGTTTTATACCATATCTTCCAACAGCTCAAAAATTAACCACATTTTAAAGATTCATTGAAAATTAGAGTGAGTGGTAAGGCCAGTGAGATGTTCAAAAGGGTAGATCTGTGCATTCAAGAGGACACAAGCGTCCATAGGTTTTTCTCAAAACCCACCTCTGTGTACCAACTCTTACTCTCACCTCCTAGTGGTGAACATCGGGTGTCTAGTACCTCAGCTGGAGACAGTGTTTTAACCCCTATGGAAAGCTGTTGGGGACATCCAACGAGAGAGGGGGGAAGAAGTGTTCTCACTAAGGCACTTCTAATTTCATCGAGGCGGCAGCGGACGAATTCCCAAGATGGAATCAACTGTGGCGTCTACAGTTCCAGTCAGGCTGAACTACTTAATGAAGACCTTCTACTTCGACATATTCAGAGCCTAGGCCTATAAGGAGCGGTTAATCCGGCTCCCTGTCCTTGGAGTTATGCTAAGGATCTGGTCCTCCAGGTTGGGGGTTGTGCCGTCGGGGTGACTTCCCGGCCACATAAAATCACGGACGGATTAACTGTTGACGAACAAAGCAAACGAAATAAGGACAACGATTTTCGGATATGTACGTGAAATGTATTGTCCCTATATAGGCCACGTGCAGCCGAACAACTAGTGGAGGCCCTAGAATGCTGCAAAGCAGATATAACCGCCTTCCAAGAAGTGCGATGGGATGGACCGGGAATACGGAAGATGAGTGACTGCTACCACGGGAAAAAGCAGCGTTTATTTGGGTGTGGATT
The DNA here is from genome assembly GCA_949320155.1 of Melangyna quadrimaculata. NCBI lineage: Eukaryota > Metazoa > Arthropoda > Insecta > Diptera > Syrphidae > Melangyna > Melangyna quadrimaculata. Next base: position 324,846,516 of record OX439483.1, read on the forward strand.
CGTCGTTGGAAAAAGACTTAGGCAAAAAGCCTTGAGTTTCAATTATTTGAATGAGCGCCTCGTGACAATCCGCATCAAGGCTACATTCGCCAACATAAGCCTCATATGCGTGCATGCCCCGCATGAAAAGAAAGATGAAGACACCAAAAACGAGTTCTACGAGCTCTTGGAAAAGACGTACGACTAGTGTCCTAGCTATGACATTAAAATTGTCCTAGGCGATTTTAACGCGCAGTTAGGAAGAGAGGACGTTTTTGGTGACATTATCGGAAAGCACAGCCTGCACGACACCACCTCCGACAACGGAATCAGGCTGATAGACTTCTCTGCGGGACGAAACATAGTGGTAGTTAGTACGCGGGGACCTGGAAACATTTCGATCAATCAACCGTCAAGCAGAATGATCATTTTGCGATCGACGCAAGGCACTCATCCAGTATCAGGGCTGTCCGAAATTTCCGAGGAGTCCGTTGACTCGGACCATTACCTTGTTGTAGCCAAGGTACAGCTTCGGATATCTCGAACTCAGCCAAACCGAAGAAATGCTGTGAGGAAGTTTGACGTCGGGCGGCTAAAATCGCAAGAAATTGCTAGGTCCCTCTCCGATCGGGTCTCAAACAACCTCTTAAGAGGTCCTATGCCGCCAGCATCAAGTGTTGCAAACCAGTGGCAACATTGCCAGGAAGCCATCAGAGATGCCGCATCTGACGTGCTGGGTTTCACTTGACCACCACTACGAAACCCATGGTTTGACGACGATTGCCGTAAAGCATATACAGTGAAGCAGCAGGCATACAAGGCGTCGCTGCACAGAAGGACCAGAGCTGCTCGCGAGCTCTACGAGCAAAAGAGGAGAGAGGAACACCGGCTTCTCGGAAAAAAAAGAGGGAGCATGAGAAGCGCGAGATCGTGGAGATTGAGGGATGTCATAACAGGAATGAGGTTCGGAAGTTTTACCAAAAGGTAAAAAGGAGCTATCAGGGCTACAGAGCCCGAACCGGAGCCTGCAAGGACGAGCGAGGGAACATCGTAGTAGATTCGCAGTCGATGCTGGGAATATGGAAAGATCACTTCTGTAGACTGTATAACGGCGATGACGAATCTAATTCCGCTGTCAGGCAGATTACACCATTCAACCTAGACGATGAAGGTCAACAATTCCGTCTACCCGACCTCGACGAAGTGAAGATAGCAATATCTAAGCTTAAGTCCAACAAAGCTGCTGGAACTGACGGGCTCGCTGCCGAGCTATTCAAAGCAGCAGGAGATGAATTGGTAAGGAGTATGCACCAGCTCATCTGTAAAATATGGCATGCCCGATGAATGGAATCTCAGCATTGTTTGCCCGATCCACAAGAAAGGAGACCCTCTAAACTGCGCCAACTAAAGAAGAATCAGTCCCCTTAACATCGCCTACAAGATCTTCTCTGCCGTATTATGTGAACGCCTGAAGCCGTTCGTCAACAACCTGATAGGTCCATATCAGTGTGGCTTCAGGCCAGAAAAGTCCACCATCAACCGAATAGTCACACTACGGCAGAAAAAACCCAGGAACTTCAAATCGACACTCACCACCTGTTCATCGATTTTAAGGCCGCGTATGACAGTATTTATAGAGACGAGCTATATAAAGCAATGTCTAGTTTTGGCATCCCTAGCAAACTCGTCCGTTTGTGCAGGATGGCGATGGAGAACGCACGCTGCTCCATCATTGAGAAGGAAGCGGCAAAGATGGGTTTAGCGGTGAATGAGGTCAAAACAAAGTATATGCTGTCATCTAGAAAGGACGCTCAACACGAACGGCATGGACAGAACGTCACCATAGACAGCTATAACTTTGAGGTATTTAAGGACTTTGTCTACCTGTGCTCCGCTATATATTCAGTCAATGACACCAGCGCTGAGATCAAACGAAGGACAACTCTTGCCAATCGCTGTTTCTTTGGGCTAAGAAGGCAATTGAAAAGAAACACCCTATCCCGAATGACTAAAGTGTCCCTGTACAAAACACTCATCATACCGGTCCTGCTGTATGGTGCAGAAGCATGGACCTTCTCAGCGGCAGATGAGTACGCTTTAGGAATATTCGAGAGAAAAATTCTTCGGGTGATCTTCAGTCCCGTATGCATAAACGGGGAATGGATGAGAAGATACAACAACAAACTGTACAGCGACATCGACCTAGTCACAAAAATGAAAAGGCAAAGACTCAGGTGGCTGGGTCACGTAGACCGGATGGACACCAATGCTCCGGCCCGAAAAGTCTTCGAACCCCTCCCTGAGGGACAGCGCAGTAGAGGAAGGCCGCGAAACCGGTGGCGCATGCAGGTGGAAGAGGACCTCAACCAACTTGGCGTGCGAAGCTGGAAACAGTTAACTAGGGACAGAGCGGACTGTAGCGCCAGCATAAGTAAGAAAATAAGGTAAGGCCAGTGAAGCAGCACAGTTTTTTAGAGCGATGGGAGCAATTTTATCCGGACCAGCACTATTTTTCACATCAAGACTATTCAAAGCTTCAAAAACCTCAGACACACCTAACTACATACTTCCTACATCAACATCATTAGGAGGTAAAAAAACAGGTGATTCACAAGAAGAAGAGGGTAGATAAACAGATTTTAAATAATCGGCAAAAAAATGACATATTATATTCATATCACTAGAGACGTTATATGAGGAATACTCCATGCAGTTTGGAAGACCTTTAAATTTTCTTTTGGTATTAATAAATTTCCAGAAGTGTTTACTACCTGTTTTAATTTTTGATTCAACAGAGAGAATAAAATTATTAAACAAAAATCTATTAAGACAGTCAAATTCAAGATATGACTGAATGTAATCCTGCTTAACAACAACATTATCCCTGTATCGTTTGTGAACTTTGTACGCTTTATTCTTTCAATTTTTTAAATTTAATAACCTTCCGTTTAACCAGGGGGGATTTTTACTTAGTTTAAATGTTTTTTTGGGAATAAACATCTCAAAACATTCGTCTAGATACATTACAAATTTTTCAAAGGCATGCTCAAGATTTAAATTCATTAAAGTTTGATCCCATGGAATTGAAAACAAAAAGCTATTTATTGCATTAAAATTTGCACGTTTGTAATCAAATAGAACTCTGGTGTATCAATTGTATCTTTAATATAAGTTAAAAAATTACACACAACAATAATGCATACATGACGGATAGTATTTTTTACAGCAGAAAAATCAGTCTTTTCAATATAAGCTTCAAACTCTTTATCCGCAAAAATTAAGTCAAGAATACGATTTAGACTGTTTTGAAAATTATTAAAAATGACAGTTTTAACATTAAATGGCACTAAATATTTATCCTCCAGATCTGGTTCCCAGCTTATATCACCAAGATTGAAATCTCCTAGGATGATTACATGATCAATTGTGCTTAAGCTATTAAGGACTGATTGGCAATTTAACGAATGCAAATTATACAATTCTAATGAACTTCCTGGACCCATGTTCTGTAACTCAGGCGATAACTTTTCGCATCGTTAAAAAAGGAAACGAATCATTCCTCACTTATCGCTTCTGGAAAGAATCGAGTTTCTGTAACTCAGTGCGATAAGTTCAACTTGGGTTTTTTTTGACTGGAATTTCCATTGGAAGGCGATAAGCCGATGTCATTTTGACGTTTCAAAATTAAAAACCAAAACAATAAAAAGTAATTTATTTTTTTTTCTTTCCGCAGAGAAAAATACAATTTCTATGCAAAGAATCACCCTTAGCTAAATTCAAAATAATAAAAAAAAAACCTCTAACTAGATTCCAAAAGAATTATGTAAACATTCAAGCGTACAAAATCGCAAACAAAAGAAAAACTTTTGCAAAATTTATCTCTCAAATTTGTATCTTCACTTATTTATCTCAAACAAAAACGATGGACGATGATTTGTGGTTAATTGGATTGGAATCAGCCTAGCTGGACGATTGCAATTTGAACGACATTAATGCCATATGCGGTGGCAAGGCCATACCCGAGTCTCTCCGGCCGGACGTTTGGTAAGTGTGTCTTAATGTGAGAAACAAATCCGATCAGATGACGCTGTTTAAAGAAATCTTAAATTTACCATTTCAAAATAAACTCCGCGGGGACTGCAACAGCATGGTCGAACGCAATTGCAACGATATCGAGGACAAGGTGTCTGTCATTTCGGAATTGGAATCAGAACAGAAATCTTCCATATGAGTGTGTCAACGGATGTATCGAGTTGCTGTTACCTCTGCTTTCGTTGAAACTGAAATAATCCGACACCCACAATCTCTTCGAAGCCATCACAGACACCTACATTCCGAAGGGATGCATCGCCAATGGCAATATTTTTCACGTTTTCCGTCTGCTCATTCAATATCACGACAATAAGGGCCACGAGCCGAAGAAGTGTAGTGTCTGTTTGAAAAATTCCACCACCCAAATGAACTCTGCCCAGAAAGTCAGACGCAATGTCTAATGTCCCTGAATCAGTCAACAAGTGATAAGCTTTCGGCGGCCAAATGAAGTCTGACGAAGTTAAAGATAAACTTGTAGACATACCTAATTGCAAATTCGAATGCGGCAACAGCTCCAAATAATATTGCCCAGCATCAAGTCCCTGACTAACATGTTTCACGGAGTGAGAAGAATGGCAAGCGCTACAGAAATGTCTTATTTGGTGGAAACTAATTTAAGGTGATTTTTTTTTACTTTTTGTTTGTAGCGTTGTTTTAATGATGACATTTTTTTAGTGCAAAACAAGAAATCGAATTGGAGTGCAGCACTACTATTTATTATTTAGAGGAAAAAGTTTGTTGGAAGACCATGTGCCTTTGATTGTCTTGAATCAATTGGAATATCTATCGAGCAGTAAATAATGGGAAAGAAACGATGTTGAGAAACCATGAACATAGTTTTTATGCACATTAATATTATTATACTAGATGTGGAAAGCACTCATAAATACACTATTGTGTTTAATTTACATAAATTATACACATTTAAGCTAAACTTGCGTTTTAATTTAACTTCCTCAAAATTGTATTGAATCTCGCCTTTTTCTTAAGAGAATAATTTATTTATTTCGTTTGAGCAGTTTCAATCATTCCAATGAAGCACGTAGTTTTGAAATGACAGTAGTTTGTATGTATCACTTACAAGAATTTCTCTCTAATTTTATACGAAATTCTTGTAAGTGATACACACAAACCACTGTCATTTCAAAACTACGTCCTTCATTGGGATGATTGAAACTGTTCTGAGTTCTAATTTGTGTCTCCTAACTAGTTCCGGAAAGCATTTTTAATTCAAAAAATTATCTCAAAAAATTTCCAAATAACAAACGTTTCAACATTTTTGTTTGAAAATTAAAAATTTTGAAAATACTTTTACATGGGAATTATTTTTAAAATTCCTAAAATTGAAAGTGGTTGTAAGGAACACTTAAGCGACATAAGTGGAAACTCAGAACATTTCAATATTCCAAATCAAGAACGTATTTTTCGAATGATGCTGATTTACAGTACCACTTACAAGAATTTCGTATGATTTTCTCTCGAAATTCGTGTAAGTGTTACATACAAACCACTGTCATTTCAAAACTACGTGCTTCATTGGGATGATTGAAACTGCTCTGAGTTCTTATTTATGTTTCCTAACTAATTCCGGAAAGCGTTTTTAATTAAAAAAAATATTTCAAAAAAACTCCATCTAAAAAACGTTTCAACATTTATTTTTGAAAAATGAAATGAAAAAAAAAAAAATGAAAAAAATAGTTTTACATGGAAATTTTTTGAAATCATTCCTTAAATTGAAAATGGTTGTAAAAAACACTTAGGTGACATAAGTTGAAACTTAGCACCATTTCAATAATTTTTGAAATAAAGGTTGTTTGTATGTAACACAAGAATTTAGCTCGAAATTCTTTTAAGTGTTACATGCAAACCACCGTCATTATTGGCTTGTATTTAGGAAATTGAATTAAAATAAAAAAACAAACGAAAGTTTTTAATGATTAAATTTTTAATTTCTTAATCAGATATAAATAGATAAAATGTAAATATTTATTCATTTATGTACTGTTAAAGCTACATTATTGATTCATATTTTTGTGGATGTTTCTTATTAAGAGATTTAAAGAGCTTTTTTCATCAAATTCACGAAAAAGAAAAAAAAGAATTTAAAGATTTTTCTTTTTTGCCGTAATCGAATTGGTTGCAATATTTTTTGGATAAATAACGCAGTTAGAACCAAAAACACTGGAATTGAGTGAGGTTTTCTTTGATAGTTTAGCATTATCACAATCAACGATGTCTTGTTTGTGTTAAATTGACTACAGCCATTGGGGAGATAAGTGAAAAGGTTTGAAGAGTTCTGTCCATACTGAAGGAAGCTGGAAATATTTCATATATTATCTTAGGTTTCTTAGCAAAAGTTAAAAAATTTACCTTTCGACTCATAGCAAAGTAACTTAGAGTAGTATTAACTCGAACGCCAATAGTATCCTTGGGAGCTTCAATAGCAAAACAACTTATTAAATCACCGTGTTAAGGTTCCTTTAGCCGTCGTCTTGCAGATCCAAGAATATGTTAATGTAATTTTGAATGTTTCGCAACAATTTTTGCTCTTTTCTTATCAACCGATTTCATTTAAGAGTTCCTTTTATTTTCGAATTTATTTAACGTTATCAGCGTCTTCTTCATCGTCAATAAGCTACAATAATATAAAAGTAAGTTTGAATTTAGTTTTAAAGGCCTTTTTTTGTAAAATAATTTAATTTCTAACCATTTTTCTCTATATTTATGTTAACTCGCCATCTCTTAGTCCAGTGATAAGTTTTGACGTTTAAAATGATAAACTTATCGAACTTCAGAGATACAGAAACCAATTTATCGCATTTTTCCAGTATTTCTATTCCGTTTGTTCCAGTCGATAAAGTTATCGCCTGTCAAAGTTACAGAAACCCGATGATGCGATAAAGTGAGTTTCGTTCCAATTCTCACCGTATCTCGACAAGTTTTATCGCTTCACAAGTTACAGAACATGGGTCCTGGTCAAATATAACTTACACTTACAAATAAGTTTAAGTTTCTATGCAAATTAATTTTAACTATCAACTGTTCAACATCGAAATCTGATGGATTTTTATCAGAAATTAATTCCAACTGATTACAAACAAATATTTTTTTAACTGCAATAATGACACCACCTCCTATATCTAAACCAGGGTTGCAAAAAGTTAATAACATTTGTAATTTAATTACATTTTAATTACCGATTACTTTTGTAAAAAGTAATTAAATAAAATCTAATTACCCATTACATTTGCAATATGTAATTAAAAAATATCTAATTATCCATTACATCTTCAAAATAAAAAAAAATTTAATTACCCATTACATTTTCAAAATGTAATGAAAAAAAAAAAATTTAATTATCCTTTACATTTTTAAAATGTAATTAAAAAATATCTAATTATCCATTACGTTCTTATCATGTAATTAAAAAATATCTAATTACCCATTACATTTCTAATATGTAATTAAAAAATATCTAATTATCCATTACATTTGTATTATGTAATTAAAAAATATCTAATTACCCATTACATGTCTACTATGTAATTAAAAAATATCTAATTACATATTACAGTTGTAATATGTAATTAAATAATATTTAATTACATATGTAATAGGTAATTAGATATTTTTTAATTACATTTCAAAAATGTAATGGATAATTTATTAAATTTGTTTCCATTACATTTTAAGAATGTAATGTATAATTAAATTTGTTTCCATTACATTTTTAGAATGTAATGGAGTTTGTTTTTTTTTTTCATTACATTTTGAAAATGTAATGGGTAATTAAATTTTTTTCCATTACATTTTCAAAATGTAATGTATTTTTTTTTTCATTGATTCCATTACATTCTGAAAACGTAATGGAATTTTTTTTTTTCATTACATTACATTTTGAAATGTAATGGAAATTTTTTCTTCATAACATTTTTAAAATTGAGTGCTATTTTTTGTATACTACATTATTGCCTACACTATACCAGCGTTGGAAAATATTTAACTACCTGATTACAAATTACCCATTACTCTTTAAAATATGTAATTAAATAAAATCTTAATTACCCATTACATTTGCAATATGTATTTAAAAAATATCTAATAACCCATTACATCTTCAAAATGTAATGGAAAAAAATTTAATTACCCATTACATTTTCAAAATGTAATGAAAAAAAAATTTCCATTACATTCTAAAAATGTAAAAAATATCTAATTACCTATTACATATGTAATATATAATTAAATATTATTTAATTACATATTACAACTGTAATATGTAATTAGATATTTTTTAATTACATAGTAGAAATGTAATGGGTAATCAGATATTTTTTAATTACATAATACAAATGTAATGTAGATATTTTTTAATTACATAGTAGAAATGTAATGGGTAATTAGATATTTTTTAATTACATAATAAAAATGTAATGGATAATTAGATATTTTTTAATTACATTTTAAAAATGTAATGGATAATTATTTTTTTTTCCATTACATTTTTAGAATGTAATGGACATTTTTTTCATTACGTTTTGAAAATGTAATGGGTAATTAAATTTTTTTCCATTACATTTTGAAGGTGTAATGGGTAATTCGATATTTTTTTATTACATATTAAAAATGTAATGGGTAATTAGATTTTATTTAATTACATATTTAAAAGATTAATGGGTAATTTGTAATCGGGTAATTAAATATTATACAACGCTGATCTAAGCCAGATAATAATGGAGACCTTTCTTTACGGAAAACTACATACTGATTACAATTAAATAATTCAGAAGTAAGATGATTTGCATTAAGCAAAGTTTCAGTAAGAACTATTATATCATAATCTTGAGATAAAAAATATACATACAAATTACCTAATTTCGTTCGAATACCACCAACATTTTGATAGTAAATAAAAATATTATTAGTATTAAGAACGTTTGCAGGATTTATAGCATTAGCAACAACGACAACAACAGGATCAACATCGATAATAGCGGCAGAGACAACAACAGGTTTTATAGCAGGAGCAACAACGGCAACAACAGCCTCAACAGGATATACATCAATAATATCGGCAGAGGCAAAAACCCCACCAACAGCGGCAAAACTACCGGCAGACGCAGTAACAAAATTGACAACATCATTTCCATGGACATCGGCAGATGCTAAAAAATCAACATCATTCAGCTATAAATCATTTTTTGGTTTGAAGTCAAAAGTACGAATTTTAGTTCCACCAGGCCAAAAGTTGGAACTAAAGATAGTTTTAACTAGTTCAGGGGGACAACCAAGTTTAAAGTTTATATATTTCAGCTCCGATTCAGAGTCTCATTTGTTTTGCCACCAGTTTGTAACATTGAAATAACAATGGGTTTAATTTAGTGTTCGCAGCGATATAGGCAGTTATTAAATCTGGGGTTGTGCTCCACTGGAAGCTCGACAAATGGAACCACTTCAGTTGATTATACACCTTAAGTCCCATATCATTTGAATTTATACCAAACTTTACCAAAGGAGCCACATTCTGATGATGATCATCTTTTGAAATTTGTTTATTTTCCGCAATCATATTTCATCAACTGACATAGGCATATTTTCCTCTGAAAGAGGAATTATAGGATAATTGTTGGTAGAATGTTCGTCACCATCAAAATCAGCAACTTGTTTAACCAAATTGTCATAGGTAGGTAGGTAGAAATGGCGGTCACGGGAAGTCTAGCCCATAGCCCAATTGGCGCTTAAGTGCGCCGCCGCCGTTTTGATACCATAACTCCTTAGAACCTGTGGATGGAATTGAATAGAGAGAACATGGGCATATCATCAGGATATCGTCCATTTTGATTTGAGTTTATAATAAGGTTTTGTTGTAGCTTTTAACACAATCACCAGAAAGTGGATCACTTACTCAACCAGACCAGCACACGCACCATCCACAGTTAGCCCGCTAGGCAGTCCGTTGGCTGTCACTGGAGCGTCCACTGATCTGATTGAATGATCATCCGTCCGCTGTGCACCACAAACCCCCACCAGAACCCTAGTCCACTATCTTGCGATCATAGGGAATCGACGGAAGGTATAATGCAGAATTAGCCGAAGTTTGTCCCAGAGCCATTTCGTCGCGTTGAGGAAAGAAATCATCTTCATTTCAGAAAGTTCGTTAATGTCGCCAAAAAATGCTCCTCCGAGTGACTGTGCTCTAGCTTTGGCCAGAGCAGGGCATTTGCAGAGGAAATGAACTACTGTTTCCTTTTCCTGCTGGTCCTCACAGCTCCGACAGTGAGTATTGTGAGGTATGCCCAGGTAGCTGCATGCTCTCCTATTGGCCAGTGTCCGCTACAGGTTGCAACTACCCTGGCTATGTCTTGCCTGGGTCTGCGTATTAGATCACTTGTTCGGTTCTTGTCATAGGTGGGCCAAATCTTCCTAGATATATTACAGTTTATTAAACTCCTCCACCTGCGGTTTGATTTAGTAAGATAAACTGAGAGAATGTTGCCCTTCATAACTCCAAGCGGAATGTTGACTCTTTCCGCAAGTGAACCATGAAGGGCTGAACCTTGCCTGGCCAGCTCGTCAGCCCGTTCATTGCCCTCAATGCCACTGTGGCCCGGGACCCAGATAAGAGTGACACTGAGGTTAGTGTTCAGACTCGTAAGCTCATCGCGGCATTGCTGGACCAGTTTGGAGGATTGTGAAGATGAATTAATGACTTTAACAGCCGCTTGACTGTCTGTAATAATAGCTGCATTACGGTTCTGGTTTGGATCTCCTTTTAGTTACTTGCTTGCTTCCCTGATTGCCAGCAATTCAGCTTGAAAGACGCTAGCAAAGTCAGGTAGCCGAAATGACCTAGAGACATTTAGGGACTCAGAGAAGATTCCTGCACCGACGCCACACTCCATCTTAGAGCCATCAGTAGAAATTGTTGTGTCGAAATATTTCGTCACGACGTTATCATTCCAATACTTCCTGGATGGAAATTTAACTTTAAAATCATTACTGATACTCCTTGTAGGGGTGCAGTAGTCAGTGGGAGTCGAAAACATTTCCATTGGAATCAAGTCTGTGATATTGCTGTGACCATAGGGCTTGGCAAACCAAGAGTTTGATTCTTTAAGTCTTATAGCGGTACAAGATACTAGATATTTAATATGTAAATCAAGTGGTAGAAGGTGTAGAAAGTAGCTTAAAGCATCAGTTGGGCAGGATCTTATAGCCCCTGTTGTGCCAATGCTGGCAGTTCTTTGAACCTTCCTAAGTTTATCGATGTTATATTTTTTGTTAAGCGCAGGCCACAGGCCACCATACAATCGAACCGTATGTGAGGATCGGTCGTACCACGGCTGTGTACGTCCACAGGATCATCTTCGACTGAAGCCCTCACTTTTTACCAAAGGTTTTACTACAGGCATAGAAAGCTATACAGGCCTTCTTGACCCTTTCTTCAATATTCAACTTCCAATTTAATTTGGGATCAAGAATAAGACCTAAATATTTAGCAATATAGGAAAGTGAGAGTGTTTGGCCATTGAGTCGGGGTAGAGTGAAGGGGTGTTTTTTTTTTTTTTTTTTTTTTTTTTTATTTGTGCGCGCACTAAAGGGGTTGTGACTACCCTTAATATGTTGAACACAGTGCGAGCTTTAGGAAAATAGGGAAGGATTTAAGAGGAGGAACCGATGCACATTGGTTTCTGAATATTAAAATGGGAGGGAAAGATAATAGAGTCGGGTAAAGCATTCCACATTCGCGTGGTGCGGGAAAAGAAAGAATCCCTGAACTTGAAAGTCCGTCCGAAGTTGGGCTCAAGGGTAAACTGATGGGCATTCCTAGCAGCGCGAGTATTACGGTTGAATTGTTTAAGGGGAGGAATGCAACTGGCTATTTCGCTAGAGCACTGTTTATGAAAATAACGATAAAATAATGAAATACAAGAAACATTGCGGCGGTGTTCTAGAGAAGCAAATGTATCAGTTATATTTCTTTCACCTATCATTTTCATAGCTCTTCTTTGAATTCTATCCAATAGGCTTAAATGGGTTATTGGAGCACCTGCCCAAACATGAGAGTTGTACTCGAGTTTTGGACGAATAAAGGCTTTATAGATTACAGCCAGATCAGAAGGGGAGAAAAATTTCTTGCATCGCCGAAGAAAACCTAAGCACTTAGCAGCATTTTTGGCGACGTCGAATATGTGGTCATTCCACAGAAGGTGGTCTGTTATACACATATCTAAGTCTTGGTAGTAAATAGCATCAGTTCAGTTTTGCCTTGGTTAACTCCTAGTCCACAGCTTGTGGCCCAGTTGCTGACCTTCCTTAAAGCCATTTCCGTGATCTCACTTAACACAGGAGTAAACTTCCCTGACGCTAAAATCACCAAAGCATCAGCATGTGCCACCGCCTTTACTTCACATCTTTCCAACTTGACAAGAATTTTATTCATGACTAAAAGCCATAGAAGAGGGGACAGAACCCCACCCTGGGGTTTACCTCTACTAACGTGTTTGTTCGAGTTTGTTTTACCTAACGTAGCTTGAATCCGTCAGTCTCTGAGCATGGATATTATCCATTCCCTTATGTAGTCTTCTACACCAAAATCAACTAAAGACTCTAGAATGGATTCAGTAAGCACGTTGTTGAAAGCCCCTTCAACATCTAAGAAAGTGGCAAGAGTATATTCCTACCTCATGCAGGGCCGTTTCAGTGGATTTGCCTTTAAGGTATGCGTGTTGAGAGTTTTCAAGTGGACATCTATCCAGGATGTCTCTAATATGGATGTCGAGGATGCGCTGTAAGGTTTTAAGCACAAAAGAGGTCAGACTAATTGGACGGAAATACTTCTCAGATTCATGCCCCCGCCTACCGACTTTCGGGATAAAAACCACTCTTACATGTCTCCAGGACTCGGGAACATGGTTCAGAGATAAACATCCTTTAAAAATTGTTTCCAGCCAGGGAACTGCTATCTCTTGCAGTTTCTGGAGCATAATTGGCAGTATGCCGTCCAGGCCTGGAGACTTATACGGTGAGAATGTATTAATTGCCCAGGCAATTTTTTCTTTTGTTACAACGGTATTGATATGCTCTACTCGAGCTGAAGACATGCCCCAAGGTTCCAGCGTCGCTAACCTACTGTTCTCGCAGCCCGGGAAGTGCGTCGTCATTAAAAGCTCCAAAGACTCAGCTGGTGAGACTGTCCAGGAACCATCAGGCTTTTTCAAGAATGATGGATTACAATGTTCTTTAGATAGAATCTTACCGAGCCTTGAGGAATCTTTTATATTTTCAATTGACTGACAGAATCCTCTCCAGCCTTGTTGCTTGGCTGATGCTAGAGCTCACTTGTAAACCCTGTGACAGTCTTTATACGGTTGATAAAACTTATGTTTGTGGCAGATATTAAAGATTATTCTAGTCATTTTCCTTAGATTAGATAGGTCTTCATTCCACCCAGGGGGCAGTGTTTTAAGGCTATATTTTATTGGACAGGAGACCTTTAAAGCAGTGCTCATTGAGGCCTCAAAGGATTTCACCTTTGACTCAAGATCTATCAGCGAGCCTTGACTTAGGTTCGGTATATTGCCCAGTTTAGATTTTACAACTTGACTGAATTTCTTTCAGTCTATTCTTTTGGGATTTCTATAAGGGGATTTATTTTCGGTTTTGAAATTAATGTTGAAGAGTATCCATCTATGGTCCGAAAAAGATTTCAAAAGGGATACCCTCCAGTTTTCTACTATTAGATTCATTTTGTTATTTCCGATCGTAACATCCAGTTGTAATGCTTTTTTGCTTATGCTGAGGTAGACTCGTCGGTGTCCAGGGTTTTACCCAAAGAAAGCACAAAACTTGGGTTAAGAGTTTCCAAACTCCGAATCAACGTATTTATTTTATTTAACTCAAAATTCAATTGTTTACAAAAATTTATAATTCGGTTGACTTATATGTATAAATAAACAAATTATTTCATATACAAATAAATGGGAAAAGTCCCCGCCTACAGCGACAAGCTAAAGGAAATTCTAGGTCCGCAGCCGGTTTTGCGTACAGCGTTCAACGTGTTCTTAGAAGAAGAACAAAGTGAAAAATTCAATATGGGACTCGGTCCCCGCCGACAGCGGCAAGCTGAAGGAAAGTCAAGTCTGCGCCCGGTGTGCAGATAGCGTACGTTCACTGTATGCTCAGAAGAAGCACAAAGTGAAAAATTCAGTGTGGGATTTGGTCCCCGCCTACAGCGGCAAGCTGAAGGAAAGTCAAATCTGCGCCCGGTGTGCAGATAGCGTACGTTCACTGTATGCTTAGAAGAAGCACAAAGTGAAAAATTCAGTGTGGGATTCGGTACCCGCCGATAGCGGCAAGCTGAAGGAAAGTCAAGTCTGCACCCGGTGTGCAGATAGCGTACGTTCACTGTATGCTTAGAAGTAGCACAAAGTGAAAAATTCATTGTGAGATTCGGTCTCCGCTCCTAACAAAATGTCAGAAGAAAGTCAATCACGGTAAATTAATTTTTAAACGAAGGAGAAGCCCCAAAAAAAAAGGTAGAGGTCAAAGACCCAAAAATTAAAGCGAAACTTCTGATAACAGCGTGTCTCTATTTGCCAATATCATCTATTCCGTTCCAGAATAGATCTTTATTATTTTTTATGGTTTCCTTCCTTTTGTACACGATATTGGTACAGGCAACGGTAAGGCAGAAGAAAAATTTGCATTGAAATCGAACTTCCCTTTATTATATATTTCAGCCAAACGTGCATGTGAACTGAGAAAAACAACGAAGAAGAACAAGAGATTGCATTTATTCACCATCTGGTCTCCTTTGTGTGGTTGTATGTTATCTCATTGGCCATGGATGCAGTGGTTGTGTGTAATCACATTGACCATGGGTTCGCTTGTTCGTTGGCGCGGTACGGGGGAGTAAAAATAAGTTAATGCATCGTTCGGTGAATGATAAAATTAACCCAGGGTTCGGTGCAATTAGGGTTCGGTATATATTATTATTTATTTAAATAAATCCGTTCGGTGCGGTAAGTTAATATTTATTTAAATAAATCAGTTCGGTGCGGTTAATTATTATTTATTTAAATAAATCGGTTCGGTGCGGTTAGTTATTTTTTTAAATAAATCGGTTCGGTATGTTGTTATTCGACTGAATAGATCGGTTTGGTAGCTCGGGGGGCTCGGCAGGTAGATGAAAGTGTAACGCTTCGTTACACAGTACGTCCTCCCAGCCTTCATGATTATCCGAGCTCGGAAATACAAAAGTGGGAGTGTTACCTCTGTTGCAGACCGTCAGGTTATTTTCAATAATAAAATCAAAAAGAGACTCACCTCGTTCATTGATCTCTGAACTACCCCATAGGGTATGTCGTGCATTAGCATCATTACCAATCACAAAGTTAGTCCCTTTGGCTTTAGCTTCAGTTGTTAGGGTTCGCAACTCTTCTGGCGGTGACTGCCTGTCATGGGCCGAGGAGTGCTAAGATTTGGACACAAAAAACCTTTTAAGTGTTTTTTAGCTTAAATACAAGTTCTAGGCTTACCTTGGTCTGGGCTTGCGATTTTATAAAACAGGTCGTATTGGTGATCTTGAAGACCTCTTACTCTGATTCCATTCACCCATGGTTCTTGAATAACCGCTACGTCGACGTTTTCCTCCCTCAGGAAAAACCGCAGATTATCCGAGGCACATTTAAAGTGCTTCAGATTAATCTGTACGACTCGCAGCGCGTTTTTAATTTTTTAAGCAGCCTGCACAGTCAGGGCCCGGCGGCTCACTAGGGACAACGACATCACCAACAACTTCGTCGATCTCGACTTTGTCATTAGCTTTGTCAGGGTCTTCTCCCTGACTATGCAAGATTTTAATGCGGATATTAAGTATGCCAAACTTCAACTTCGCTGATCCTCAGAAGATAAGATCCGCTGTTCTTCTGCGGTTCCTCTGCCTTAATGACAGTCCAGTCATGCATAGGAACCAGCGGATTTAGCCTCTGAAGCCCATGAAGGGCAACCAAATGCGAGCCATTGGTTGTCTAGGGATATCTTTAGCTGGGATATCTTTAGCTGGGATAAGTTTGAGGTTCAAGCCCTGCCAGTCATTGCTGATCTTAGCAACGCGTTTACTAAGGAAATCCCCAGAGAACCCGTTCTCGCACTTAATTACCCTATATCCCCTGAGCTCCTCACTAGAATCGAAAACAGGGTAGGGACCCTCACTTGCCGATAAAGTGTATAAAAACACCATATCTGAGAGCTTGGCCTCGATGAGGTTCCACACATCCAACAGACCTTTGTTGTTTGTGGAGAGCCGATACCTGGAGATCGTCTCTGACAACTTCCGGAGCATGCGGTTGCGCTGCTCTAAGAGGTGGCATTTGTTCACTCCTATTAGGGTTGTCTAGCCTACTCTTCTGCGGTTGTGTGGTCACTTCTTGAGACCTATTCCGCTTGAGGGAGTTTTCTTGTATAGCTAGAAGACCGTTGTAATCTTCAACGATCTTCTGGTACATTATTTTGTCAGCGGCGTTCCTCTCATGGACCGTTCCAGGTCCTCATTCCTGGCTATCTTGTCAAGAAAGTAGGTAGCTCTCTTGAACTGGACCTTGAGAAGGGCACTCGCTGATTGTCTTTTATTTTTGCGGGATTTATTGGTAGGCTTGGAAGGTACAGGGGTACTATGTCTAGTACTGCCTGTGCTTCCTGAAGGTCCGGGTGGCCCATGAGTACCGAAACTACCAGTGCTCACTGAGCTACCCCTAAGTGTTTCTTGGCTAGAGGCCAAGAGTTCATCCTCTGTGTCGGCGGATGGTTCTACGCCATCTAGTGTTAAGCAACAAATTTGATTCCCACGAGTAGGTCGGAAAGGAAAGTTCTGCCGGGCAGAGCCGATATACCGGGGTAAGGCAAAGAGTATGACGGACCCTGCCAAGGCGTCCGAAAGAGCTCGTTAGAGACTGATTTACCCCCCAGCCTTTCATTTCTTCGGCACGGATTATGAAAACGCTCACACCACCATTGAAAATAAGGGACCCCGTATCTATGGTCAAATCGCATTGCTGAGTGTTGAACTATTGAGAAGTAAAGGAACACTACAACAATTCGACCTGACCTTAGCTGATCCCCATCTTGACATCGCACGAGATTAGCTGTGGTGATCATTACCGCCCACCACCCACTAGGAGGGTTTGATACGAGGATTTTTGCCGAGGCCAAAATTGTCATTGTTGGTAGATTTTTCAACTCTTTCAGAACCAGCAACATGTTTAACCAAATTGTCATTGTTGGTAGATTTTTCACCACTAACAGAATCAGCAACATAAGTAATCATATCATCACCACGATCTTCGATGACATTATCAACGGGGAGCGGGGCCACATAACCAATTTCAACATTACCAGTATTTGGAGTGGTGGGAGAAACGGAGTTATTAATAGTCTTGTGAGTAACGTCTATGTAATGAGATGATTTAAGAGAATCAACAACCTCAGGTATGTGTGCAGCCGTAGCTCCAAGGCCTTCATCAGCGTTATTGTTGTTCTGTGCATTTACATCACACTGAGTCAGTATTGGTAGATTCTGAGATGAGTGGGGGGAATGCAATGGTATTGCTAATTGTAAGTCACCCGAAGAGCTTTTTGAATGTGCTGATGACTTTGAATTTTTGTCAGCTTTTAATTTATTTGAAAAAGAAGAGGATGGAGACAAATTACTTTGTTTCAAAGAAAGGCGATTTAAACAAGGAGAAGAACTTATCAAATTTCTTTTCTGTAACTTTCGCTTTGGTTCAATGGACTTTTGAATTCTTTGATTTTTTGTTCTTTCTCTACTACTATTTAAGCAACCTTTGTTTTGCACTTGTACAGGCAATTTTTCTTTCTTCTTACTGTCACAATTTAACTTTTCAAAATGATAAAGTTAACTAATGGATTCTTTGAAACTTGCAAAATTTTTATTTATTTAAATAATGCAATCAAACAATGCAAAACTCTTACACTTGTCACACATATAGACAATATTAGCACTTAAGTTTATCAAATTGAGTTCATAGTCATTCAACATAGTACATTTTAAGTGATAGAAAGCCCGACAGATACCACATGACACGGCATCGCCTGCGGAAAATCACTGAGGCACTTTTGGCACAATGCACTCATTATTCAGCAAGACAATCAATGCGTGTGAAGCCAACGAAGAACAGAAGAGAACTGAACTTATCAACCAAGTTTTCGAAAAGACTTATAAAATGTTTGTATTCTGAATATTTACCGCTAAATTTTGGAAAAGACATATTTGGAATTCGGGAATGATGAGGGTTGCTGAAGGAATAATCAACAACATTAGATTGACGCCGTTTATTCATATGCGACATAAGTAGGGATTTTGCACCTACACAAACATCTTCTATTTCCCCACGAGCCGTATCACTGTGATCGGCTGATTTGATTTCCGATTGACATTTCATAATTTCATCAATGTATGAATTCAATATATCTAACCGACATTCCAGTTCAATTGGATTAAACGACAAAGTTTTTTGTTCTAATCCCGTTTTAATACGAATAACGTTGTTTTTAATTAATAACCGCTGATGTTTTAAATGTTCAAGGCTTGCGTCTTCAGATGGAGAAGTTTGCCTTTTCTTGCCAGCCATTTTAATTGAATCAACAATATTTTTTTTTAAGAATGAATAAAAATTGTTTTATGTGTGGTGTTTAAGCCAACAACTTATTATTACTATGTACCTGCATTCTTGCATATAAAAACACCCTATCCAAATCTAGAACACCCTATTCCCTAAACAAAGTTCACATTCCATACTAAATTATATGTTCCCACCAAAACTGCACGATCTGCACTTTTTACAGGTGCACTCCTATCCTATTACATTTATTTTCACACAAAATAAAATTAATATAGAATCGCATTAATGTAATTTAGTATAAATAGTCAAACAAATTTAGAATAAAATCACTTTTAATCCAGAAGTCAATCTAGAGTTTTACTTGTCATTGCTACCCCCCACCCGAGGTAAGGAGCAACGAAGCAATTAAAACCTTCAGTCGATTCCAAAAGAGGTTTCGACGTTAAACATTGGTGACCCCGACGTGATGCTTCCCCCCACCAGCGGTAAGGGGCAACTCACATTTTTCATATACACACATACATGCAACTTCTTGATCTTGCGTTATTCTCCACGTAAATATATATACCGATTGTGAAGCGTAACCAGGGCTTTGACACTGATAAAGAACATCGGGCATCCCGAGGTAAAGGCATCCAGAGTTCCAGAGTACCAGACTTCCTATCAAGCATCGGGCATCCCGACGTGAAGGCATCCAGAGTTCCAGAGTACCAGACTTCCTATCCAGCATCGAGCATCCCGACGCCAAGTCATTCAGTGTTCCAGGTTCCAGATTCTAGCTAGGGATCCATCAACAATATGGATGAAATGCAAGTTTACAGCACTGTGGCTAGGCAGAAGGCCATAACAGATGAAATACTACGGCTTAAAACCAACATTGGGAAAGATGGGTCGGATCGTAAGACGGCAGAATATAAAGCAAAGAAATTACAAGCTTTAGAAACTCTCTGGTTGGAGTTCTCAAAGAACCACGATGAAATAAAAGAATACGTCAAGGCAGATACGCCTTATATGCAAGCCAACACCTATGAAAAGGTGAAAAAGGCATACATTGAAATCAAGTCAATTTTGGAAGCTATCGTACCTACAGATACAGGAACGATGAAGAAAACTACTGGAGCTGCTGGTTTCATAGAGCAAGCGCCATTAGATACAAATAAGGGTCTTGGCAAAAGACAACCGATAGAAAGTATCCCACTAGCAGAAATGTCCAGGATGTTAAGAAGACAAAACACAACTGTACAATCACTACGGCGATTAATCTCCAGTCTTAAAACTACAGAGACTTGGAGTTCTACGTTTTGCACCCTCAAATTACAATCACTCCAGAAATACTGGATGGAGCTAGAAGAAATGCATCAGTTGGTAAACGAACTGGGGCGACTTTCCATTAAGGGCGCACGGCTAGAATTTTGATTTTTTTTTTACAGTGAGCTAGGGGTCTCTATAGAACAGCTTTAAAATATTACGGTGAGGAAAACCCCCTAAATATGATTAAAAAATGTTTAAATTTTTCGATTTTGGCACTTTTTTTTCACACTACTCAAGTTTCCCTTAAGATAGCACACATTTTCACAGTCGAATACTTTTTTTTGGGTAGATTAAATAATTTAATTCAATAATTTAAATACCAATAAACTTTTATTTCAGTGTTTAATAAACATTTAAAGTTATAAAATTGATGAAATCTGAGGCCACTAAATAAAAAAAATCACACAATTATCTTGACAGTTCTACTATTCAACAACTTTGCTATGAAAAGTGTTGAATGGCGTGTGGGATTTTATTTTGGGATTTTTTGTTGGGAAGTTTTTTGCGAATTAGGATATTTTTTTTTTTCGATAAAAAGTAGGTTTGGGTGGCCCGCTTCGCGGGTTTAGAGATTTTGACTCCCTTCAGTCCCGCTCACGCGACTCCGTCGCTCCGCTTAGGGTATGCTCAGTCGTCTGGCAGGCGCCTATGTTGTCAGTCGATCTATTATTAAAGTTTTTTGTAGTAAACAGTACCTTGAGTGGCCCGCTTCGCGGGTTTAAGGATTTTAACCCCCTTTTCGGTCCTCAGTCCCGCTCACGCGACTCCGTCGCTCCGCTTAGGGTATGCTCAGTCGTCTGGCAGGCGCCTATGTTGTCAGTCGATCTATTATTAAAGTTTTTTGTAGTAAACAGTACCTTGAGTGGCCCGCTTCGCGGGTTTAAGGATTTTAACCCCCTTTTCGGTCCTCAGTCCCGCTCACGCGACTCCGTCGCTCCGCTTAGGGTATGCTCAGTCGTCTGGCAGGCGCCTATGTTGTCAGTCGATCTATTATCAAAGTTTTTTTTGTAGTAAACAATACCTTGGGTGGCTCCCAAAACAATCCCAAAAAAAAACCACATCTCCCAACACTTACCAAAGCACAGTAACATACTCTTGCTTGTGTGATGGCAAAGCACAGTACACATACTACACATGTATATACCCTGATGGTAAAGAACTGTCAAAAGAAAAAAAAAAACAGTCCTTGGTGGTCGTCAATTGCATACATTTTGTATGAAAAATTGAAACTTTAAAAATTAATTAAAAATATAAATAAAAGTTTCCTCACTTTAAAATTGTGATATTTATTACTTTTAGCCATAAATCTATTAAATAAAAGTATTCGCGTGTTAAAATTCGTGCGCCCTTAAAGGAAAGTTCAGCCAACGAACTTTCTGAAAATCCAGCACAGGATGGGTACATGAACGAGTTTTATCAATTAGAAGATGAAGTCCAGCAATTTATGATTTCATTGACAGATAAATTGGAAGAAACCGCCATTCAGAAATCATCATCGTTCCAGCACACCATGACTCCTACTTCAGAAAACACTCCCAGGCAAACGTTAAGACTACCGAAGATAACATTACCCAAATTTGATGGGAGCTACTTAAAATGGAAGCAGTACAGCGATCTGTTCAGTGAGCTCGTTGACAAACAAGACATTGTGAACTGTCAGAAGCTGTTCTATTTGAAGACCACATTGACTGGAGAAGCAGAGAACCTAATAAGACATTTCACGACATCCGACAGCAACTACGATGCAGCCTGGCAAGTGATAAAAGACCGGTATGACAATCCTCGTCTACTTGTCACTGCTCATGTTCAACGACTGCTCATGCAACCTTCGATCCAAAGTGAAGGCTCAAGAGCAATTAAGGCATTGCATGACACCACACAAGAGTGCATGCTCAGTTTGAAAGGTCTCAACATCGACACTACCAATTGGGACCCTCTTCTTATGAGCGTTCTAATCAAAAAACTGGACAGAAATACTCTTACGCTTTGGGAGCAGTCACTGAAGCAGCCAAAAGCTTTGCCATCCTTAACCGAGTTCCTGACCTTTTTAGAACAAAGATTTCAATCTTTAGAAGCCATGGGACCAAAGGTAGTAAGAACAAGCTCAGACGACCTAATTAAAAGAACAAGGGTATCTCTTGCTTCTACGAACAGAACCAATAACTGTTCAATCTGTGTTACTGGCTATCAGACACAAATTCAAGTATTTGTGCTCGATACGATAACAACACAACAACCCAGTGAGTTTATTAACACAAGTCATTGGGAAATACCTCAGAACATCAAATTGGCAGACAACGGCTTCAACGAACCGCTTGAGATTGATATTCTCATCGGAGCTGAGCTCTACCCCGAACTTCTGTCAGTGGGCCAGATAAAACTAAACAACTGTGGCCCAACCTTACAAAACACATTACTGGGATGGATAGTAATGGGGAAGATCATCACTAATTTTCCATCAACACTATTTTGCGGCATAGGAGTAGATACTTCATCTCATAACCTAGACAGTCTGGTTGAACGTTTTTGGAACCTTGAAGAAAATCTTGCCACACCTTCACAATTAATCCAAAAACGGCTTACCAAAGAAGAACGTCAATATGAAGAAATTTTCCTGAAAACTACCACTAGATCGGAATCTGGACGCTATATCGTTAATCTTCCCTTTGCTAATAACCCAGAAAGTCTAGGGTACTCAAGGGAAATAGCTGTTAGACGATTTTTTAGCCTAGAAAAACGCTTTCAAAGAAACCCAGAAATTCAAAAACAATATATTGAATTTATGAGAACCTATATCGCATTGAAACATATGGAAGAGGTAAAACCAAATGACATATCACCTGAAATGCTGCAGTATTTTCTCCCACATCATTGCGTTTTGCGCCCAGAAAGCAGTTCAACAAAATTGAGAGTCGTATTTGATGGATCATCAAAGACATCCACAAACGTATCACTTAATCAGATCTTGCACACTGGACCAGCATTACAAAATGATCTCTTTTCAATTTTATCACGGTTCCGGATTCACAAGTATGTGTTTACTGCCGATATCTCTAAGATGTATCGCCAAATACTGGTAAACGACCAAAGCAAACGATTCCAGCGCATAGTTTGGCGGGAATCTACTAATCAACCCCTAAAAACGTATCAACTAAATACTGTCACTTATGGTACTAAATCTGCACCCTATCTCGCGATAAGATGTCTTCAAGACTTAGCCGAAGGTGCACGCCATAAGCATTTACTTGGCGCAAACATTATCCGCCAAGATATATACATGGATGATATATTAACTGGAAGTAACAATCAAGAAACAGTTAAGCAAATGCAGTCAGAACTTATACAGCTTCTGGCTCAAGGAGAATTCCATCTACGAAAATGGTGCTCTAACACACCTTTACTATTGGAAGGAATACCACAAGAAGACTGTGAAACGGAAACAATCCTTCATGATCAAGAAGAAGGATCTATAAAAACTTTGGGACTAACCTGGCTACCAGCATCAGACCAATTTCTCATCAAAACAAATTGGAGCGAAATAACAAAGGTGACCAAACGATCTATATTATCCGACACTGCTCACATTTTCGATCCATTAGGAATAGTGAGTCCAGTGGTTATACTAGCAAAAATCTACATGCAAGAAATTTGGGCCTTAAAACTCGACTGGGGTGCCGCACTACCAATGGAGATG
This sequence comes from Melangyna quadrimaculata, assembly GCA_949320155.1. NCBI lineage: Eukaryota > Metazoa > Arthropoda > Insecta > Diptera > Syrphidae > Melangyna > Melangyna quadrimaculata. The sequence goes on from OX439483.1 coordinate 324,870,234, forward strand.
AATACAAAATGGAGAACCTTCAGAAAAGATCTTCTCAAGCTGAACAACCTAAAAATTCCACGACACATTATAGTGGACAACGCAACATGTATTGAACTTCATGCATTTTCAGATGCCTCTCAACGAGCCTATGGGGCTGTGGTCTATCTCAAATCCACAAACCTCAAAGGAGAAGTCAACGTGCAATTGGTGTGCTCTAAAACCCGAGTAGCACCAATTAAGCAACAAACGATTCCTCGCCTAGAACTCTGTGCCGCCAAACTATTGGTTCAGCTAGTAAAATTTGTAAAAGAAAGCCTTCCAATCGAAATTAAACAAACAACATACTGGGCCGATTCACAAATTGTTTTATCTTGGATAAACACAACATCGCCACTGAAGACCTTTGTAGCTAATCGTATAGCAATAATCCAAGATGAAACCAAAAAATCACAATGGAAGTTTATAAACTCGGAACTCAATCCAGCTGATCTTCTATCCCGAGGGATATTTCCTGAACGACTTTTAAGGTCAACGGTTTGGTTCCAAGGTCCAACGTTCTTGAAGAAGCCCAAGTCAGAATGGCCCAAACAACCATTAAGGAAAGAAGAAGGGCAAGTTTTAGAGATGAAAGTTATGAAGACTGTACTACTAGCATCACCGAATTCTAATTACCACTTTGTTGAACGAATTAATCACAAAAATTCGTTCAAATTTCTGCAACGAGTTACAGCATATGGTATACGCTTCATCAGTAACCTAAAACGAGCCAAAAATTACCGATTAGTAGACACCGTTCTTTCTCCACAAGAACTAAAATCAGCAACGTGTACTATCGTTAAGCAAATTCAATCAACCACCTTTCCTGAAGATTTAAGGGCACTTATCAAGTATGGTTATGTGTCTCAAAGCAGTAATCTAAACTCTCTCGCACCCTTTCTTGACAATAGAAACATTATAAGAGTGGGTGGACGAATAGATGCTTCTCATCTACCATATGAAGCTAAACATCAAATGATCCTCCCAAGTTCGCATGACTTCACAAAACTATTGATGTCTGAACTACACAAAGAAAATAAGCATGCGGGACCCCAAGCTCTGCTTTCCATTGCAAGACAAGCTTATTGGATACTAGGCGGAAAACGACTAGCCCAGTCAATAGTCAATAATTGCATGAAATGCTTCAAAGCAAAGCCGAAAAGCAGTTAATGGGAAGTTTACCACCTGAACGTGTCCAACCTTCCAGACCATTTATGAATGTAGGCGTGGATTTCTTCGGCCCAGTATTCATTCACTACAGAATACGTGGTAAACAATCAACAAAGGCATACGTTTCAGTTTTCGTTTGCTTCTCAACAAAGGCAGTGCATCTAGAGCTAGTCACTGATCTAACAACTCAGGCGTTTCTTGGAGCACTGAAAAGATTCGTAGCCAGGCGAGGATATCCAGCAAAAATCTTTTCCGATAACGCTACTAACTTCATTGGAGCTCGAAATGAACTAAATGAGCTAAACTCAAAGGTTTTTACGGTAGAAGGCCAAGAATCCATACAAAATTATTGTACAGGAAGAGCTATTGACTGGAAACCGATCCCTCCACGTTCTCCTCACTTTGGAGGTTTATGGGAGGCAGCAGTAAAATCAGCCAAACACCATATGAAGCGGATATTTTCAAGTGCATCGTTAACCCAAGAAGAACTAACGACAGCTCTCGCGCAAATCGAAGCGGTCCTGAACTCTAGACCAGTGACTCCTATGTCCAGTGACCCTAACGATCTTGAGGCCATAACACCAGGACATTTTTTAATTGGAGCACCTTTGACTGCAATGGTAGATCCAGAATCCGCGAAGGCACCTCAACTTACCCATATTGCTAGATGGAATCTAGTAACATCCATCCATAGGGAGTTTTGGCGTAGATGGACGAACGAGTATCTACAAGAGATTCAGCAAAGATATAAATGGAAAAATCCTCAAGTTGATATCCAACCAGGAACACTGGTTCTGATTAAAGAAGACAATTTGCCTCCACTAAAATGGTTGATGGGAAGAGTATTAAGAACCATTTGCGGACCGGACAAATTCACAAGAGTGGTGGATATTAAAACCTCTTCAGGAGAATTAAGAAGATCTATTGCTAAAATTTGCCCACTTCCAACGGAAGTTCAACCAGAGGAAATTATCAAAGATCCAACTAAAACGGAACAAAGGGACAATCGAACTAAAACTCCTAATACAAAATCACTGCCTACAAACGATAAACTAACAACAACCTCTGAAACCAATAAACGGTCTCCACCGTCAAAAACAAAAGGAACCAAAACTAAGAGTAAACATCCACTGAAGGGTCGTTTTCTCCCAATACAAACACGCTCTTATCAAATGCCAACTAACCCAGAACCTTCGCCTGTGCCAACTCACAGGATGAAAATAAGTACAATCACATCACTATTGGTTTGTTTATTTCTACTAGGCACCGTATCCGGACAAACCACTAAACCCATTGCAGTAGACGTGCAGCATTTCGAGAACAGCCCTGGGCTATATTTCGAAGATATTGGAGAAGCAAGGCTAATAACTGATGAATGGAACCTGTTCATTTATTTCAATATGACCAGTTATTGGCAAGAATTCCAAGGAATACGGAAAGGCATCAATCAACTAAAAGCCAGATGTCAGGAACAACAATTCTCAAATAACCTTTGCAAAGTCATTATCAATCATTTAGAAATGCGTCTCCTGGAGTCCGAGAACCTAAATGAAATTTTAAACTACAGAAATGGCATGGCAATAAGAAAGAGAAGATCCCCATTTGACATTATAGGCACAGTCGCTAACAGGCTGTTCGGAGTCCTTGACCAAGAATACGCACAATATATAGAAGATAATATCCAAATGGCCCAAAATAATGAAAGACATCTTCTTGAGTTAAGTAAAAATCAAACATCAATAATTGAATCGACAACAAATATTCTCAACAAATCAATGTCTTCAATAAAGGAACAATTTAGTGAAGTTAAACATCAGCTGACCATCACTTATGACTCCATGGACAACCTCAATAAAACTGTACAGAGAACAGAAATCCTCAACTATGTTACAATCTATGTAACTCAAATAATGGACAGTTTTCAACGGACTCAAATAGCAATTCTGGAAGCTATTTCCGATACTCATCAAGGAAGAATAAACGCTTTACTTCTTTCACCCAGACAACTTTTGACCGAACTGGATAAAATCCGTAAGATGATACCAAGCTCGTTAACACTACCTGGATATGACGAACACAATCTTCCAAAACTATACGAGCTTCTTCGAGTCAAGGCACGAGTAACATCATCAGCAATCTTATTCCTTGTAAAATTGCCTTTATTAAATACGCAGATGTTCCAGATGTTCAAACCAATACCATTACCAGTTCAGCATAACACATCCTTCGAATTTATACAACCATCATCAACATTCTTAGCGGTAACTCCATTCAGGGATCAGCATTTCGCCCTCTCACAAGCTGAATATCAGAGCTGTATACACATTAATGACAAAAAATATCTGTGTAAACAGCAACATCCTATTTTCAATACACATTCAATCGAAAACCAATGCGAAATTCACATGCTTAATCATAACAAGCAACTTTCATCATATTGCGAACTAAAGTCAACAACCACTGACAAGATGTGGATCCAACTTCAAACTTCAACTTTCATCACGAAGAAATATTGTCTGTAGTATGCGGATCGGATATTTTAACTACAAAACTACAAGGCGTAGGACTTATAAAACTGGCAACCAACTGTGTTATTAAGCAACAAACCATGACCATTAATGCTCACAATTTCTACGCATCAAAGTTAACAGTGGCATTCTTACCTACACTTAACTTAAGTCTATTCTTCGATAAATTTCATATTGAACCACTCCAAGACGAAACTCATAACAAGAAGGAAATCATCATTCGAGGGGAAGACGACTTAACACAACTGAGGAAGCAGATCTCATATCAAAAAACCCAACAGGCATTACCAAACAAAATATCTCATCACGATATCCATCAATATTCTATTGGGTATCTGTCACTTTTCGTTGGTCTCATCGTAGTCATTCTATTTTTTCTCAACCGAAAGAAGATGAAAACATCTCGATCTCCAAACGATATAGGATTTGAGCTCAAAGATCTCAACGCCGGGGAAAATGTTTAAGCCAACAACTTATTATTACTATGTACCTGCATTCCTGCATATAAAAACACCCTATCCAAATCTAGAACACCCTATTCCCTAAACAAAGTTCACATTCCATACTAAATTATATGTTCCCACCAAAACTGCACGATCTGCACTTTTTACAGGTGCACTCCTATCCTATTACATTTATTTTCACACAAAATAAAATTAATATAGAATCGCATTAATGTAATTTAGTATAAATAGTCAAACAAATTTAGAATAAAATCACTTTTAATCCAGAAGTCAATCTAGAGTTTTACTTGTCATTGCTACCCCCCACCCGAGGTAAGGAGCAACGAAGCAATTAAAACCTTCAGTCGATTCCAAAAGAGGTTTCGACGTTAAACATGTGGAATTAGTTTATCTAAATTTATTGAAATTGCACTGGTAATAATTTAAAATTATCGGAATTATTCGAAAAATTAGATTATTTTCATACGAAATTCCTATAAAAATTTAATTTATTATCACCGTATTATTAATGTGCAAATAAAGTTAATTGACTTGAATAAATATTGTTGATTAATAAGCACAGTCAATTTGTTGAACTGAATGCCGCAACGAAAAAACAATAAAATTTTAAAAATTGTTTGCTGAACACACCCTTTGTCCAAATATAATTTTGTTTCGCTGGCTACGTTCACCACTTGACAAATAAAACTGAACGAAAGATGAAAGAATAAGAACTGTCATCAAATGTCAACTCGGTTTACAAAAAATGTAAACAAACTTTTGTTTTCGCGAAATCGGTAAATTCGAATTGATTTATTTATCAAATTAATTGTAATTAAAATTTAAATTGTAATTAAATTAATTGAACTGTTAATGAATTAAATAAAGCAAATTTCGTTCAAAAAAAAAGTAAAAGAACTACACAATTTCGGAAGTCAGTGGACGCATGAAGTGATGAGTGTGACAGCGGCGACGGCGCACAGTGGTCCAAGCGCGGAAAAAAGTCTTTGGCAAAAGTAATTTTTAGCCTTTTTAGTCGTATGTCTAACTACTTATAGATAACCAGAGCGTATGTTTTCAAAGTATTTTTTAATATATATACATATATTATGTAGTTATTTACAAGCCGTTAAAGTTAAAAAATAATTTTATTCAAGTCGCGAGCCATATTTTCAATAAAATTTTACATCTCTTTTTCTGACGTTCCTTAAGATAAATTCTGTAACTTTTTATATCATTTTATTGGTCTATTCTTGGGTATATAAAATAAGAAAAAAAATGATAGTTTATAAAAGAAGCCTTCTATAAGTAGCATCAAACATTGGTACTAAGAATTTATTTTTTTTTTTTAACTTTTTGAGTTTTAATTTTAGCTCCACTTGCCTCCAAGCACTGACGTATACCAGCATGTGCTCCATACTTTCAAATTAGAGCACAGAAAAAATCAGTTGCAGATAGCTGCAAACCTGGGAGTTATGTTCAAATTTGTCTCACTGAATCGGGTTTCAAAAACCTCGGTTTTGACGGTGGTATATATCAAAAAATTATAATTTCTTCGATATTTATTGTCAGAATGAAATAGTTAAGCTGTTTGTTTTTAGAGAAAAGGAGTACCTTTATTCTAAAAGTAAAATCAAATTTATACATTAACCCAGGTCTGAGAAGTTCGATTTTTTGCGAAACTCTTTATTTCTGAAAACAACATTTTTCAACTTTCAACTCAATTTTCTTGGAAAAAATATATGAAAAATACAATTATTTTATGATAGTTTTAATTATATGATAAGGCTTAATAAAGAATAAATAAAAGTGTTAGGGATAATCTCACAGTTTTTTTGATTACACGCTAAAGGTAGAGCAGCCTAGAGCAGTTAAACATAAAAAATGTGTTTTTTTATATGGGGTTTTCCTTATACCTGTTGGTTTCATATAAATAAAAAGCAAAAAATTTGTATTGTTCTTTAAAATTTTATTGCTTTGTTTTTGTTGAGTATTGCTTTATTTTGTATGACCTTTCAGGATTAATAATGCCTTATTAGAATTTTTAGACTCTTACTTAAAACTATATTATGTATACATAAATGATTAAAAAAACAATAAATCAGTATCGAGTATTTGTACATTTGTACAACTTCATGAGAATCAATAACATATATATATATATATATATATATATATATATATATATATATATATATATATATAGGTCTACCCTTTTTAAAGAAGAAAGCAGGACCATAAAGTACATTGTTTCAGGGGGGTCAGACCCCTTTGATCTCCCCCTTGGTTAAGGCCCTCACAAAATTTTGTCGAAATGTGTGTAAGCAAAATCCAAACATGTGTACAAAATTTCATTGCTCTCCGTTCCATAGTTCAGATCTTACAGACTTTTTTCCACTCTCCCATACAAACCAAACCACTGTGCGGCGCGGCAGATTTAGCTAACAACGCGAATGAATGTATACTTTTGATTTGTGAATTATAAGTTTAAAATCAGAAATCACTTATTTGATTCTAGTCACAATATAACCAATTTTAATAAATGTTAATTATATCACCAAGTTGTTTTGTTTGTTTCTTATTCACCACAATATATATATTTTATAATTGAAAGTGGGTGCAGTTACGAAAAGAAGCAATGAAATTTATAAATTGGTTCAAATGCAATTCAAATTTATATAATTAATTATTCTGCTTTATCTGCACTTTCAATTTTTGTAAATATCTCTTGATTCGACGTATCGTTTTCTTTTGAAGTCACTTTCCTTTTGCACTCTTCACATATGCAATTTTCGTGCATCTTGTGGAATTGGAGTTCTAGGGCTTCGCTGGGTATGTCTTCCTACGATTGCTTCCTGGGTTATTTTATGAGGGTGGTTTTTGGATTTACTCGATGATTTTTTTTATTGTCTTTTATTGTTTTGTTAAAGCACTCACGCACAAACAATTATTATTTCTGGAGTTGAGGTCACTTGTACTTTTTAATTGAATTTAATTCATTCACTCCACTTAAACCAGAAGTAATTTCAATATTTTAATATTTAAATTTCTTCATCTTCTTATTATAAAAAACCTGACCACGGGTATTTATTTTCTAGGTGCACGAATTTAAACAAATTCCCCTAGAATAATAAAATTCACAGTATCTTTCCGTTGTGATTTTTATAAGAGTTTGTAAACATCGACCAAAATGTATGTCTTAGTAGGGTATAACAGACTGACTGAAGAGCCCACCCAGAAAATAATTAACCGTGGTCAGGTTTTTTTAATAAAGAAAAAGAAATTTAAATATTGAAATATTAAAATTACTTGGTTTTAAAAGGGGTAGTAGCCCGAAGCGTAATGGTAAGTGCGTTAGACTGTCACGCTGGAGGTCTGGGTTCACTTCCCAGCCTCGTGCACCTTAAAAACTAAAAAGTTTTTTTTCAGGGCTACTGCCTGTTGTGAGGAATCGACAAATCCTCCAAGAGTATCACATGTCACGAATAAGTTCTTCTCGTCTAGGTGCTTCTCGTTGTAGGTCCCTTCCATTCCTGTCGACAGGCGCACACAAACGGTTGCGAGTTGTTGTCACTAGGCCCTGGTTCTTCACGAGCCGTTGTGCCACCCAATTTATTTATGGTTTTAAATGGAGTGAATGAATATAATTCAAATAAAAAGTACAAGTGACCTCAAATCCATTTGTTCCATTGTCAACGATTAATTCCCGAAAGAAAAAAGCCTGAAATCTGATGAGATAATGGATTAAAAATGTAGAAAAAATGCAGTATCATACGGGCTTAAGCAACTAGAATCAGTAAACTATTTAAGTCAGGTGATTTTAAATTTTACTTCAAGAACCAAAAAAATGGTTCTTCAAAACTTTTTATTAACAATCCTAAGATCCATAAGGAGCTCATGGAAAAGTTGAGAGGATGCGATGACATGCAAGGCTATTCATTCACCCTTAAAGAAAAGAAAACTCAAAACCTTATTCTAAGAGACTTAACAACTTATTCTAAGAGGTTTAACATCTAATTCTAAGAGACTTAACATCTAATGAGTCGGAAATCCAAGAAGACCTCGAAAGCGTCCAACCGGGAACGGTCGAGAAGGTTTCTATCTTTTCAACATAGAGGGCTAGGAGTTTGGGTATCAACACCTTGACTTCACAAAGATATGGAAATAATAAAAGTTAACTACATACTAAACATGTAAATAAGCTGGGATAGACCCAGAGGCAACACCGGCGTCTTGCAATGCAGGCGATGCCAAAGTTTTGGCCCTTTGGCTAAAAGCTGCGGCAAAAATTATAAATGTATTAAATGTACCCAAACACATTTACCGGGCAACTGTCCCGTTAAATCAACTCCCGAATCAAAAGAACACTGTGTAACTGTGACAGGGATCACCAAGCCAATTATCGAGGCTGTCAAAAATAGAAAGATTACCTTATTGCCAAATCAGAAACGCCAAAGTGTAAACAGAAAAGGTCTTGAAATTTTGCCTTGTTACTACCTGCCCTCTTCATTTCTACACCCCTCACCCAATCTGTCAAAAAGAAGAAAAAGGAAACAACCGAAAAAGCGAATCGTGTAATCGGGCTCTATGGGACGAACAATCGCCGTGTACATCCACTCAATGACCTGCGGTCGCATACCCCACTGCGTACCAAAGGTTTTTTTTGCATGTGTATAAATGTAGAAACAGAAAGCACAGAGTGCTGTTTTCATTCTTTCCTCTGGGTTACGTTTCGATGTTTGCTTGGAATCGAAGATTACTCCAAGATATTTAGCTTCTTTCAAAAGGTTCAGTGGAATTTATTAAGCCTGAGAGGGGTAAAGTCCTCTATTTCCTTTTATTGGTAAACAGAACTAGTTCAGTTTTTGTAGGGTTAACCCCCAGACCGTTTTGTGCTGCCCAAGAAGATAGTTCTTAAAGTGCAGATTCCATATTATCTTTGATGGTGGTAAGATATTTACCCGATATCAACATTACTATGTCGTCTGCATAGGCTACAATTTTAATGCCCTGATTCCAAAGTCTTGTTCGAATTTTGTTAACAACAAGGACCCATTGAGCAAGATATAAATCCAGTCCACAATGGCAGATTCAAATCCAACTTCTTCCAGGGTAGATTATTATACTTATACGTGACAAGTGATACTCTTGGAGGATTTGTCAATTCCTCGCAAGATGCAGCAGCCCTGAAAAAAAACTTTTTATTTAGGTGGACGAGGCTTGGAAGCGAACCCAGACCTCCAGCGTGACAGTAGAACGCAATAACCATTACGCTACGGGCTACTACGTTGGTAGGGACGTACCTATATTTAATACAACTTTTGACCATGAGGGTTATCTGTAGAGCATGTTGAAGAAATGATGGTATAATTAGTTTATTGCCCACATAATCTTCTTTGTGATAACACTACCTGGATCTACTCTTTCCTCTACATCATCACCATCTATCTCTTTCATCTACATCACCTATATCAACTTCTACATTATCGTCATCTACATTATCCTCATCCATATCAACACTACACTCTCTTCCTTGTTTACTTCTACATCTTATTTATCTACATAAGGATTTTGCTGACCTAAACAAATCAAAAAAGGCAAACAAAAATTGTTAGAAAGGCAAAAGCATTTATTAAATAAAGAGGATATAAACGTCTAAATTATAATAGCATTTAATTACCAACAGCTTTTTAAAGTTCTCAGGTAACAGCCTTCTACAATTGTATCTAAGAAGCGTCTTAAATGAGCTTAATGACCTTTCTACTTGAGCAGAAACGAACGGAGCCCATTTTAAACTCTTCGGAAAGTGTGGAGTTGACGTCGCCATGTATTACAGCATTTGCTGAACAGTTTTAAGTCCACGATTTACATTAAAAACAGTAGTGAACTTTTTCAACACTTCAGTTGCAGTTATTGGCTTTTTCGATTTTTCAAATTTTCATTGTTATTTGCAGTGCAAGGAGATGCATGATCATTCATAGAGAAATGCAAAGATCGAGTTTTTATGAGTAAAAACACAAAAAAAGGACAAGAAATTTTATTGAGAAAAGATCATAGTAACTCACTCTATACAGTCTACACTACCTGCTTTCTTTTTTGTTTGTTGAGGGAAAGAAAATTGGTTTCTGTGCGTCTTAGATTGTGTTAGGATCATGTTTTTAAGTGAAATAATCTCAACTGGAAATGGAAAAACTACATGCATTTTGTATTTGTAGAATTTTTTTTGAAGATTTTTTCTTTTAACTTTAATAAAAAAAAGCAAGCAAGTCAAAATTGACAAAAAAGACACTGACGGGTAAAAATGGCAAAAAAAAGCACTAACGGGCAAAAAAGCCAAAAAAAGGCAAAATAAAATACATATATTTTGAATTAGGAGGACATGGATCGTTTTTGTGTAGAGTCGATACTTTGTTAGGATCACGCAAAAAAATAGGCAAAGTTAGCAGAATCCTCTCCCTGTTTATCAGATTCGAATACGTCTTCTACATCGTCTACAACCTCTACTTCTTCAATACTTTCTTCAATATCCTGTGTATCTGGGTCATCATCACTTCATCCTTATTTTTCAAAAGAAACTTTAGCAGTATCTTCAGTAACTACAACTGCATCCTTACTTTCTATACCAACAACGTCTTCATCTATCTCATCGAATCTACCTCAATCTTTTCGCTACCACGATCTCTTTACCATTGATGCCTAATAGTACTCCTGATTTAAATTCAAGTAAAGATACTTTACTGAAGTACAACTGAAAGTGGCTGAGCGATTCAAATGTATTTTCTTGTCTAATTTTGATCCTAACACCAGCTGTAATGATATTTATACTTATGTATATTAATTCACGTTTTAAGAACGCCAATATCAAGCTTGAACAATTTCCAACAAAAAGTATGGACTACGCATCGTTTAAACTTTATGTTACCCAGGAAAATTTCACCTGCTTGATAAAAAATATTGGCCTGACGACATCATCCTTCACGAATTTGTGAACAAAAGAAATAACTGTTCGTAATTCTTTTCGGAAAGGATAGACAAGACAAATAATTCGTCGCAATTAGTAAACTTATTTTATCAAAACGTAAGGGGACTTCGGACAAAGACCAACAAGGTCTTCTACTTATCGTCTATCTGCTCTTATGACGTTATTTCTCTAACTGAGACCTGGCTTCATGATGGTATTAACAACTTTGAAACTTTTGACAACACATTTAATGTTTTGGGCGTGACAGACACTCTTATCCCAATATTGAAACTGTTGGAGGCGGAATTTTGATTGTTGTTAAGTCCTGCTTCATAGCTACGCTAGTGAATGTTCCTGTAGCACTTGACAAAGAATTAAAGTGACATTAAAAGATAGAAATTTATATATCGTCATGCTGTATATTGTTCCTGGAAGTCCGTTTGATGTCTACGCTAAGGCTTTTTTCGTGAACGAACTAATGGATTATCAAGACGAACGTATTTGCTTAGGCGACTTCAATCTTACTCAAGTTACATTGTATCGCTGTCCTGATACAAATTTAATGTTGCCAAGTGGAAATCATAAATCCGACGATTCAAAAATAATTGATGATTTAATTTCTCTTGGACTTCATTAACTTAACGACGCCGACTAATACCAATGGAAAGTTGCTTGATGTTGTATTTACTTCCATTGACGATGTTATTACAGTTGAAAAATCATTTGAGCCTCTAGTAAATGAAGACAATCATCATCCAGCGCTGACCTTTACTGTTCCTCTGAACTCAAATAATTTTGAAAATGAAATCTGTGATTATTCATATACTTTTAATTTTAAAAAGACCGAATTTGTTAAACTTGTTATCACAAGTAGACTGGTCTTGTCTAAATAATTGGTTAAAAGTTAACTCTATGGTCTTTGCTTTTTATAATATTTTGTTTGATTGTTTTCTTAATTCTGTACCTGTTGCTGTTGTAAAATCAAGATCTGCAGTTCCAAATTGGTGCGATAGTAAAGTAAAAAACCTTAAAAATTGAAGAAACAAATTATGGGCCACATACAAAAATTCACCAAGTGAAATAAATTTCAAGAATTACTGTGAAGCAAGAGATAATTAATTTGGGAGACTTAAATGCCAAGGTTGGCAATGACAACACTGGGCTAAGGCATGTCATGGGAAAACATGGTGTTGGTAACCGAAACGACAATGGCGAACGATTTGTCGATTTCTGCAACGCCAACGGCCTTGTTATTGGAGGGACCATGTTCGAGCATAAGACGTGCCACAAAGTCAGTTGGGTGTCGACTGACAGACAAGCAACTTCCAACCAAATTGACCACTTCGCGATCAGCCGGCGTTTTAGAAGCAGTCTCCAGGACGTCCGTAACAGAAGAGGTGCTGACATGGGAATGGCCCGGGACCACCTCTGATGGTTGCTACCGTAAGATTGCGTACAGCTGCAGTTCGGAGATCCCAAAAAAACACTCGAATGCCCAAGTTTAATACAGATATACTAAAGGATCCCGCAGTGCGCCAACAACTAGGGGACCACCTTTCACAAGGATTGAACGCAATCAGCAGCACGGAAACCACATCCATCGAAAATCATTGGTGTGCTGTGAAAAATGTGTTCATATCCGGTGCTGAAAGTATAGTCGGCCGGGCGCAAGGAAGAAATAGTGCTTGGCTTTCCGACGAAACTTGGGCAAGGATCGAAGAAAGGAAACACCTTAAAGCTCGCATCGCAGCTACCCCAGCAGCAGGGAGAAACGAGCTTGAGTCTACGTACCGCATGAAGATGAGGGAAGTTCACCGTAGTGTGCGACGTGATAAGCGTAACTACATCAACGCACTGGCCACAGAAGCAGAAGAAGCCGCTAGTAGGTGTGACAGTAGGACCGTCTACAGAATTACCAAAGAGCTCACTGGTGTCCAGAGCTCTAAACAACACCTGGTTAAAGACACAAACGGATCCCTGCTAATTTCGGATGAGGACCAGCTCATAAGGTGGAGGGAACACTTTTCTGCGGTTTTAAACCGCGTTTTCGCAAGTGAAGTGAACCCTATTCCCACTGAGCTACCCGAAGTAACAATTTCTCGAATACGCACCGTACCCCCCAATAAAGAAGAAATTATCACCGCCATCAAAGCACTGAAGAACAACAAAGCGGTTGGACTTGACGGTATTCCTGCAGAGCTCTTAGGAGCAGCCCCAACGACATCGAGCGAGCTACTGCACCCACTTATTAAGAGAGCTTGGGAAACAGTGAGCTTTCCTGAAGAGTGGAAAAAAGGAATGATTGTCAAGCTTCCAAAGAAAGGAGATCTCACACAGTGCGAAAACTGGAGAGGAATATGCGTTCTGCCTGCAGTAGCCAAGATAATAGCAAGGATAATATTGGACCGAATTAAAGACCACCTCGAAGACACACTCGACGCCGAACAAGCAGGTTTCCGCACTGGATCTTCCTGTGTGGATCACATCAACACCTTGCGGATCATCATCGAACAGTGCGTTGAATATCGATCACCACTTCACCTGCTGTTCATCGATTTTGAAAAGGCGTTCGACAGTGTCAATAGAGAATTTATTTGGCTTGCTTTGCACAGGAGGGGCATCCCAGATAAATTGATTGCTATTATCAAGGCTACATATGATGGATCCAGGTGTCACGTTTTGCACAAAGGTAGGCTGTCAGAGGAGTTTGAAATCCAAAGTGGAGTTAGGCAAGGCTGTATACTGTCACCAATACTGTTCCTGTTGGTGATAAGTGACGTACTGCACGCAGCTTTGTCAAATGGAAATGGAGGAATTCAGTAGACTCTGCAATCTCACCTCAAACATCTGGACTACGCGGACGACGTATGCTTACTCTCTCATAGGATCATGGATCTCCATCAAATGACAACAAGGGTGGAGAAAGAAGCAGAAATCGTAGGGCTTAAGATCAACTCGGCAAAAACTAAAAGGATCAGCCTTGGAACTTCCTCATCAATCCAAGTAAATATTTCTGGACAACCGGTAGAGATGGTAGAGGATTTCCAATATCTTGGGAGTATTGTCTCTACGGGTGGCGGAACTGAACTGGACGTAAACAGCCGAATCAGAAAAGCAAAGGCTGCGTTCGGAATGCTGTCCAAAACATGGAGAAACAACTCTTTTAGCTTAAAGACCAAGCTACGACTGTTCCGCTCCAATGTTGAATCCGTTCTGCTTTACGGCTGCAGCACTTGGAAAGTCACTGAAATTGTCACTAGAAAGCTGCAAACCTTCGTTAATAGATGTCTACGAAACATCTTCAGGATTTTCTGGCCCAACCGTATCTCCAATGCCGAACTTCATGCGAGAACGGGTCAGGAGCCCATAGACTCCATTATTCGAAGAAGAAAGTGGCAGTGGATTGGCCATACGCTTCGAAAAGGCGATCGGTGCATTGCATCTCAAGCAATGCAGTGGAACCCGCTCACACAGGAGGGAAGACAAGTCGGCCCACTAGAAGTACATGGCGAAGAACGGTCGAACAGGAATCGGCACGACTGGGGAAAAGTTGGAGAGAGCTGAAATATATTTCAAGAAATCGTACACGATGGCGCGTAGGTGTAGTGGAGGCCCTATGTCCCGTAAGGGAAACATCACGGACGTAATAGGTCCGAGGACCTAAGTAAGAAAGTAAGAGATAATTTTAATAGAACCTCAAGTTTAAAGTATTTGAATTATATTCAGAAGGTGCAAAGAGATCTCAAAATTAATCCAAAGCAGTTTTTGATCTTTATAAATGGTTAAAGAAAGTCTTGTCCTTACCCGTCTGTACTCAAGTCAAATGACATTTCAAGCCGTGACCCTCGGGTTATAACACAATTATTTTCGGACTTCTTTCAAAGCGCTTTCAACTGTGATACTCTCAATTGTGATATTTTAAACTGTGATATTTCCAACTGTGATACATTTGACGAAAAGGCTAATAACTTTGGCCATTTACTTACTTGACTGATATAAACTAAAATACTAATACTGACGAATTTGAAAAGTTTATATCTAATCTTGACGATAGTTGTATAGCAGGCCCTGATGGGATACCTTCTACTATCTTGAAAAACTGTGTCAGTCACTTGTCCCTTTTTTTGTCAGTTTTATTTAACTATTCAATGTCTTCTTGTATATTTCCATCAATTTGGAAAAATTCTTTTATAATCCCTCTTGACAAGAAAGGTAAAAAAGACGAAATCAAAAATTATACGAGCCCAAACACAAAATAGTTGGACTATCTATGATAAAAACAAAAATCTGCTGGTTCTTAAATTCCATCGGCAATAAACTCAATATTTTGGTATTTTTCTTTATATATATTTATTTTATATAGAAATAAGTAACAAAAACAAAATGACTTCATTTAAATAACCATATAGAGCAGTCTTAAAAAATAAAATAAAGATTGATACACGCAAAATAGTTAGCCTACGCGTCTTAATTTTTATTTTACCATGGCGTTACGTCGCCTCTGGCCTTGATAACTGCTTCTATGCGTCTTGGCATTGTGTCAACTAATTTTTGACATTCTTCGGTACCAAAAGATTCCCAAATATTAATGATTTTAGCTTTTAGGCCTTAAAGAGTCCGACATGGTTCTTTTCGGAGGTTTTGCTTCATTTTAAGCCAGACAGTTTCAATTGGCGAAAGGTCAGGGCAGCTGGAAGGCCATTCCAGTAAAGGAATTACTTCAGCAAATAACCACGCCATTGTAGACCTTGCTGTATGGCAGGAAGCACCATCCTTTTGGAAAATGAAATCTCCATCACTAGTTTGAAGTCGTGGTATTGATGGGAGTAGCTCATTTTCCAGAATATCCCGGTACTTGGTAGCATTGACAGTTCCATTTACAAAATGTAAATTGCCCAAACCTCGCCCAGGCATGCATCCCCATATCATTAGAGATGCTGGAAACTTGACTGCTTTTTAAGGCAATCTTTGTGAAAGGCCTCTTTGGAATTTCTTATGACACGTTTTCGTTCGTCGCCCGTTTTTTTACACTATTTTTGAACTTTATGATAATGTTTCGAATTGATGAGCGAGGTAAATTAAATTGGTTTGCTATTTTGTAGCTCGACAATCCCGTTTCGAAGGCTTTAACTATGGATTCCCTAAGGTCTCCGGATAATGCAACACCACGCACCATGATTGACACTAAACTGTTGCTGGCTTACTTAAAACAAGAGATCAATAAACTACAGAACAAGTGCATGTCATTTTTTTAATAACGGTTAACTGAACATCTATTTAAATCGTCATAGGCCCACTTATTTGCATCCCATAGAGAGCAGTCCAACTATTATGCTCTTATCTTTGTTTAAGAGAATGCAACCTGTAGCCATGTGTGTTTTCTCAAATTAAGTTCTGTTTGATCTTATTTACTCATTAAATGTAATTTATTACATTGACAAAATAAAATTTAATCAACAACTGCTTGGGACAGAAAATGAAGGTATATAAAGAGGATTAATGTGTTAATTGATGAGTAGTCCAACTATTTTGCGTTTGGGTCGTAGACCTATGTCTAGATTATCGGCCATTCCTAAACTATTCGAGGCAATTATTTGTGAATCACTGTGTTTTTATGTTAAATGAATTATTGTTTCAAATCAACATGGCTTTACAAGGGGCCGCTCTACAGTAATTTTTTTAATGGAGTTGGTGGAAAGTTGTATTGACTCATTTAAAAACAAAATACAAATAGATTGTGTCTTCACCGACTTTAGCAAGGCGTTCGATAGACTCACATCGAGTTTTGTTATTAAAATTAAAGAAGTTGTATGTACTGGATAGATCTTACTCTGTAATTTTCAACGGCTTGCAATCAAATAAGTTTACTGTTAATTCTGGAATACCACAGGGTAGCCATTTAGGCGCAGTTCTTTTCATCTTATTTATAAATGATTTACTGTCTGTGTTGAAATTTTCAAATTGCCTTATTTATGCAGACGATGTTACAATTTTCAAAACTATTTCAAATAATCGCGATTGTGAAGAGTTACAGTGAGATCTTAATTAGTTTTTTGACTGGTGTGACCGTTACTGTTTATACCATAATATTGATAAATGTAAAGCTATTAGTTTTACAAGAAAGCTGTCAGTTACTTCTTTTAACTATACGATTAATCGTGTGCTTTTATCGCGAAAGCGATATGTCTGTCCTTGGGTTTTGTGTTATCAAAAACTGGAATTTATATCACACATCAATTCAATAACTAATAAAGCCAATTCAATTCTTGGTTGGATAAAAAGAGAGTCGAAACAATTTTCCGACCCTTTTGTTACATAGCAGCTTTTTATAATATGCTTGTCATGTTTAGTCACCCCACTACAACTGTCATAAAGCTAGAATAGAACAGGTCCAAAAAAGATTCCGTAGGTTTGCGCTCAGAGGCTTAGGTTGGGTAAATCCTTACGATCTCCCACCTTACCATAATAGACTGAAACTTATTGACATGCCTAGTCTTGAGAGCAGACGTTCTTATTTGTGTTTTGCCTTTATTGTAAAATTAATAAACGGGTAAATAGGCTCTTTGCACCTTCTGTCCCGTGTTCACTTTAATATTCCCCAAAGAAACTTAAGGAATTTGTTCGAATGTATACATATTTCTAACTATCGGACCATATATAAACGTTTTTCTCCTTTAAACAAAATGTTTTATTTATTTAATGATTTCAATAATTTATATATAAATTTGTTCAATCAAAATGTAATTTTTTCTAAAAAATTTAAATCAACTTTTTATCAATCACATAAATTGTACATAAAACTTAGCTAGTAATTAGTTAAATTGTAAATAAATAAATAAATAAATAAACCTGTTCCAATTCTGGTCCTGTTTGTATAAAATCTAAAGAGTCTGGTTGTGTATAACCTTCAGGGCTCTCACAGCCAGTGAAATGCGTTTCTTGGCTCGCCTTCGACCATAATCCTTCGGGGTGTTTAATATAACTCGGCATCGTGGGATTTTTCTAAGTCTCGCCGCCTCACTTGTGTTCTCAATGGATTCACAGTGTCTAGTCCTTGTATCCTTTTTGGCCCTTCTTAACCCTTTGGTGAATGAGTTAAGTGCGGCTCTATATGAGTTCCAGTCTTCCTCTGATGTGCTCAGTTTGGCTTTATTGAGTTTTCTGACCCCTGTTCTTCGTTCAGTATTACGAGATATGGGGCAATTTTTTCGAAGGCCGTTTTCATTTTACTAGTAAGATTTTGAACAGAAGTGTCAATGGTTTAGGTTGTCGAAAGCGTTTTCTACACGAAATGTTCTTTCAACCATTTTGTGTACTCTGTCCAATTTGTTCTAATTGGTTTTCTTAAAGGCTTTATGTCTTTTTGTTTTCTATGTAAGTTGAAAAGTATCCTTAGGTGATCCGAGAAGGGTTCCTAAGCGGAGACTCTCCAATTGTCTACATTACTTGTATCATTATTACTCATAAGAGTCTAGAATTTCTTCCCTATTTTTAGTCCGAAATGTAGTGTGATTACCTCTATTACATAAAGTAGGGTTAGACGAAGAATATATTCAAAAATTAACTCATCCATTTTGTTGATAACTTTGCCACCCCATTGTGTGTGGTGGGCATTGGCATCACCAAAGGTGTCGCTCGTGCTGTGGTGTAATCCACAAGATCGCGGAGCGTTTTCAAGGGAGGGCCTTCCTCATTGCCCGGCATGTACGGTGACGCCAAGACGAAGCTGCCATCCTTGGATTTAACGCTGATTTCCAAAGAAAGCATTAATTGACTTTTTAGCTAGAATACAACTTCTTATAGCACCATCTGACGTGGAATGGAAAAGGTTGTAATCTTTTCACCTCAATCCTTGCACCTGATTCTTTCGAATACATGATTCTTGGATTAAGGCCACATTCACGGTCCCCTGAGACATGTAGAGCATTAGCAAATTAATCTGCACCACCAGGAGCTTTTGACTCCATTTTGCCTTCATGCCTCTTTACCTTTACGGTTCCAAGACCATATCTCAACACGTCCACTTTCTCTCAGGAGAAGGTCAGATTTCTTGTCGTTTACAAACAAGAGGTCCTTCCCTTCCCTGCTGAAACTTTTCTTAGATTGCAGGAGCTCCCATTCTAAAATGGAGTGATTAGGTTAGGTTAGGAGGGGTGTGCACAGCCTAGGCTGTTGCGTACACGGGGGCCTATTGGTCCATTGTGATCCCCTTATAAATAAAAACAGAGGTGTTCCTAACTAATGGTTCTGTTTTTCTATAAATTTTCTCATATTTGCCATTGAGACCTGCGCTAGGTCGTCCAGTTCTCCTACAAACCTGTTTCCGAAGTACCGGAGGCGATTTGTTTGGAAGTTTGGACAATCGCAGATCAGGTGCTTAATGGTTTCAGTTTCCTCAACATCCTGACAGCTCCTACAGAAATCGGGTGCAAAAGCGCCTATTCCGGTGGCCATTATGCCAATGGCGCAATGACCCGTTAGTACCCCTATCAATATTTTTATTTTCTTTTTACTCAGCGATAAAATATACTGAGTTTCCTTTTCCTTAATTTTAGGCCATAAACTTCTAGAGATAACGCAGTCGTTCCTGGAAATCCAGGAGTTATTGATTTGCTCTTTTGTTACTAGGTCAAGTTTCCTTTTAATGACGCCGATCGGGATTTCAGGCCCCGTAAATAATTGGCTACTAATGTTTGTATTTGCTAATGACCCTTTCCTTGCCAGTTCATCTGCTTTATCATTCCCTTCTATATTATTATGTTCAGGAACCCAGCAGAGTTTGACTTGGTTGGAGTAACAAATTTTCTCCAGTAGGTACGCATCGGCATTTTGCCACTGTCTTGGATCTTATAGTCTCACTGGCTAATGCTTTGATAGCAGCTTGGCTGTCCACGAAAATTGTGATCTCTGACGAACTCAGTTTTTTATTGTGTACCATTTCTGCCGCTTTTTCAAAAGCGTAAATCTCAACTTGAAAGACACTACACTCATCTGGGAGTTTATATGATTCTATAATATTGAGAGGTTCACAGAACACCCCTGCCCCTATTCCTTCTTCCATTTTTGACCCATCGGTGTAGAACGGGATACCTTGTTCACTGATTAGTGAGTTAGGTTCCCATCCATGTCTTTCGGGAATTAAAATGCAGAAGAGTATTTTTAAATATATTATGGGTGGTACGTAGTCAGTATTCATATCAAGTTCGGCCACTGTGTCATATCATTGCAAGATAGACCCATGACCATAGGTGCTGTGCTTCCAAGAGCTCATTTCTTTACGTCGAAGTGCGCTTTTGGCTGCTGTGCATGTACTCGTCCAGTGCTGGAAGATTTAGAATTATTTCCAGCCCAGCTTGTGGCGTAGAACTCTGTACCCCCGTTATTCCTATACAAGTCTCTGTACCTTGTTCAGGTTTTTGAGATAGCTAACTTTTTCTACAGCCTTCCACCACACGATCGAACCATAGGTAAGAATGGGATGAACAATTGCCGTGTACATCCACTGTATGACTTGTGGTTGCATACCCCAACGCGTACCAAAGGTTTTCTTGCATGTGTAGAAAGCACAGAGTGCTCTTTTCATTATTTCCTCTGTGCTACTTTCCATGTTAGCTTGGAATCAAGGATTACTCCAAGATATTTAGCTTCTTTGGATAGTTTCAGTGGAATTCCATTAAGCTTGGGAGGGGTAAAATCCTCTAATTTCCTTTTCTTGGTAAACAGAACTAGTTCAGTTTTTGTAGGGTCAACCCCCAGACCGTTTTGTGATGCCAAGAATATAGTTCTTGAAGTGCAGATTTCATAATATCTTTGATGGTGGAAAGGTACTTACCCGATAGCCTACAATTTTAATGCCCTGATTCATTAGTCTTGTTAGAATTTTGTTTACAACGAGGACCCAGAGGAGAGGTGAGATTACCCCTCCCTGTGGTGTGCCTCTTGCAACTGTTTTCTCAACAATAATATCTCCAAGTTGCGAGTTAATGATTCTGCCATTGAGCATGGTATAAATCCAGTCCACAATGGCAGAAAGTTATTTGGTAGGATAAATTTTCATTTTTTAGGTACAGTAAAACCCACTTAAATGCCCATCCTGATTAGTCGGGAGAAAAAAAAAATATTAAAAATCAAAAAAGCACGCACAACACTGTGATATATTTTTTTTTTTTTAAATAATATTTTATTCTTTGTTTTGCTTTTTGATTCAAGTTTTTTCATCTAATAGTTTTTGATAATTAAGTTTTAAAGTTGACATTTTGAAAAAAAAATGTTTTTTTCGTTTTTATTTGTTTTTTTTTTTTTTTTTTTAATTTTATTTTCATTGAGGACAATTTTTTGTCAGTATTCAATGGCCTGATAAATGTGTAGTCAAATACTTAAAACCCCATCCCAATTTATATCATAGTTTCTAAGAAATTACAAAAAAACTGAAAGATACTTTTTCCCAGAAAATCCCTTTTTTGTTTGTTTTTTTTATGAGTGAAATTTTCTTAATCCTGGTGTTCAAATTTCATTCCGAATTTTTCTGTCCCATTATGGATGTAACCAAGTCTTAAATACTTGCGACCCTCTAAATCCAAAATTCGAAGCATTTGAGATGTGAAATAGTTGTATATTTTATGATTACAGGTCAATTATTTAATAAACAGATTAATCTTCGTTTCGTTTGTCCTTCCGCAACTTTTGTCTCATAGCAAGTAATAAAAAACGACCTGGATTAATTTAATTTTCTAGTTTTTATTTTATTATTTATTCTTCATCTTTCCTCTTACCAACTCATGGAGCTGTTTTCTAGTCATAGACAAGGTGGAATTAGAGTCATCTGGACAAATATTAAAATGTGTTAGTTCTAGGTTCGCTTAATAGGAGGTTTTTCAAACGCTTTTTTTTTCTTAGAGGCAAAATTATGCATGGTTCTGAAATGCAGGATTGTTCTACATATGCAGGAGTTAAATAAAATATATGACAAACTTTGTTGCGGGGTGTTGCCAATATTCAAAAATACAAATGTTTGGTAAAAACAACGACTAAAGTGCAAATTTCGTAAGTACATTCTTTAGCTCATCTATATGAAGAAATTAAGTTGAATATATACAAATTGCTTTGCTTAAAAAACTGTACATACCTTGATTTACGATATCAATATCAAATTTTGTTTCACAAAAATCACTTTTAAGATTTAAAAAAAAACGCATAAAAAATACACTTTTTTTTTTAAATCGCAAACAAACTCGTGCTTATTCAACAAGTGCAAGTTGCACTTGATGCTGTCGCGAACGTGGGTGGCGAATTTATAGATCGACTTCACTAAAGAGTAGCCTTGTTAAGTTATATACCTGTTATGGGACACAGGCTTAATCCTGGGAGTGAAAGTTGACAAAATTAATTTATGGCCACGTTTCAGGTCAAAATACCACACTGTGCAGCGTCTTGAGGAGGAACGAAGAGAGACTGATAGGACTGTAATTTTAAGAAGTCGAGTGTGTCGGTTTTCCAGCTTTTGGAATAAAGACCACTTTAACCTTTCTCCAGTTCGTAGGGACGTATATAATTGTAATACAACTTTTGAAGATTACCCTAAGCCATGGGGTGATTATCTGTTGAGCATGTTGAAGAAATGATGGTATAATGAGTTTATTGCCCACATAATCTTCTGCTCTATGATAACACTACCTGGATCTACTCTTTCCTCTACATCATCACCATCTATACCATCGTTATCTCTTTCATCTACATCACCTATATCAACTTCATGATCTGATGAGTTGTTTGAATAAAATCTAAAGAGTCTGATTGTGTATAACCTGAATCTTCACGGTTCTTGCAGCCAGGGAAATGTGTTTCCATAAAGAGTTCAAGTGTTTCTTGGCTCGAGTTCGACCATGATCCATCGGGATGTTTAATATATCCCGGCATCGTGGGATTGAATGCAAGGATTTTTCGAAGTCTCGCCGCCTCACTTATGCTTTCAATAGATTCACAATGTCTAGCCCATGTATCTTTTTTAGACCTTCTTAACTCTTTGGTGTATGAGTTAAGTGCGGCTCTATATAAGTTCCAGTCTTCCTCTGTTTTTCTCAGTTTGGCTTTATTGAAAAGTTTTCTGACCTCTGTTCTTCGTTCCTTAAGTTCACGGTTCCACCATGGTGGGTTAGTGGGTTTAGTATTACGAGATATGGGGCACTGTTTTTCGAAGGCCGTTTTCATTTTACTAGTAAGATTTTGCACAGAATTGTCAATGGATGAGGTTGTCGAAAGCATTTCTACCTCTGGTGGATTGATACGTTCGTTCAACCATTTTGTGTACTCTATCCAATTTGTTCTAGTAGGGTTTCTAAAAGGCTTTACGTCTTTTTGTTTTCTATCTAAGGTGAAGAGTATCCTCAAATGATCCGAGAAAGATTGCTCAGGAGAGACTCTCCAAATGCCTACAGAAATTTTATCATTATTACTCATAAGAGTGAGGTCTAGAATTTCTTCCATGTTTTAAGTCCTAAATGTAGGGTGATTCCCTCTATTACATAATATAAGGTTAGAACAAAGAATAAATTCAAAAATTGACTCACCCCCTATGTTGATATCTTTGCCACCCCATTGTGAGTGGTGGGCATTGGCATCACATACCAATACCAAAGGTGTCCCTCGTGCTGTGGAATGATCCACAAGATCACGGACCGTTTCTGATGGAGGGCCTTCCTCATCGCCCGGCATGAACGACGCCAAGATGAAGTTGCCTTCATTGGATTCAACGCTGATTGCCGCGTTATCCCCGTTGCTGTACCTTGAATAAAAGACAGCATTAATTGACTTTTTAGCTAAAATACAACTTCCTATATCACCTTCTGACGTGGAGTGGAAAAGATTGTAGTCTTTTAACCTTAATCCTTGCACCTGGTTCTTTCGAATCCATGGTTCTTGAATAAAGGCCACATACACGGTCTCCTGAGACCTGTAGAGCTTTAGTGTGACGCAAATTAATTTGCACCACCAGCAGCTTTTGACTCCCCTTTGCTTTCATGCCTCTTTACCTATACGGTTCCGAGACTATATCTCAACACGTACGCTTTCTCTTTCAGAAGAAGGTCAGATTTCTTTCTTTCTATTACGAACAAGAGGTCCTTTCCTTCCCCGCTGAAACTCTTCTTAGACTGCAGAAGCTTCCTTTCTAATATGGAGAACTCCTTATTCTGATTTGCCATGAGTTTGATTATAGATGAGTCCTCATGCGTGGCAGGTGGGGGAATCCATATTCTGACTTGCTGGCGAAGTGGAATAGATATGACGGGTAGAACCGCGAGAGAAGCACCCTCCCATGGTTCGCCAATATTGGCGATTGCGCGAGTGAGGATTTCCGGTCCCCACAGCAAACCACTTTAACTCCTTTCCGCCACCCTGCTCCATCGAAGATATATTCGTCAGAATTATCGTTCTCAGATGTCGCTATCATGGCTTTTAGTATTTCGTTTTCCACAAGTAGCCAATTTTTTGCCGTGATTTTCCCATCCGGGTCGTCCCGACTTATTATGGCCACCTGCAGATCGATCGGTTTGGTGTCAAAACTGTTGGTCTTAAGCTTTTTAGAACCTTCTGTCTTAGCTGCCTCCTCCGATCCTGCTCTCTTGGTCGAACTAGGCTTCGTCCCACAAGAGTTGCCTACCTGTGCTTTCTCGTTCCTTTTCAGGTTCGATGTAGCGTTGGTTTGCTGTTTCTGGCTGGAGGTCGCCAAATTCCGGGACGAGCATTAGAGTTTTTGCTGGCCTGTTCACGGTTTATCTTTTTAGTGAAAGACCTAGATGTAGCCGAATCTACTCTCTTGCTGTGTTGGACGGAGTCGATGGGTTCAGTTGCAGTCAATGCCAACTGACGTTCATAGTTCTTCACCAACTTTCTATGTTTTTTCAGAAGGGCCTTGTCTCTCGAACTGAGGGTAGTTGGGTCCTTTTTCTCGGTAGCACTCACGAATCGTTTAGAGGATCTGTAGTTACTGCGTTGCCTCGAAGCTTTGAGGGGTGCAGTAGTCTTCAGCGTAGTCTCTTCTTGACTCGAGTCTTCCAATAGCGTGTCCTCGGTTTGACATCCTATAGAGGGAGGTTCGTTCGAGGTCTTCCTACCGTCGATAGCCAAGCTATCTAGTGCAGGAAGAAGAGCTGCCGCAAGGTTGCGAGTGTTTTCCTGTGTCTTAAATTCTTGTTTGCTAGTTTTGGTCACTGGCGACTTAGCTTCTTGCGAAGCCAAGCCCTCGCCGACAGCCGTGACTTCTGCCGACACTTGAGTGTATATCCCCACTCGAATTTCTTTCTCTTGAAAACTTTCTTTTTCCATATTTGTTTTGTTTGGATAACATCCCTGTTTTTGGTTTTCTTAGTTGCTTGACCCTGCAGCTGGATTGCTGGAGTGTTAAGCGGAAGCCCCCTCGCCACCGTCAAAGCGAAAACCATGAGGAGGAGAACTCCTTATTCTGTTTCGTCATCAGTTTGATTATAGATGAGTTTTCGTGCGTGGTAGGAGAGGGAATTCATGTTTTGACTTGCTGGTGAAGTGGTACAGCTGTGAGGGGAAGAACCGCGAGAGAAGCCAACATTGGCGATTGTGCGAGTGAGGAACTCCAGGGATTTCCGGTCCCCACATCAAACTATTTTTACTCCTTTCCGCAATCCAGCTCCATCGAGGATATATTCCTCAGAACTATCATTCTCGCATGTCGCCATCATGGCTTTGAGTATTTCGTTATCCACAAGTAGCCAAGATTCTCCCATCCGCGTCTTCACGACTTATTATGGTCCCCTGAAGATCGATCGGTGTGGTGTTAAAACTGTTGGTTTTAAGCTTTTTTGTACATTCTGTCTTGGCTGCCTCCTCCGATCTTGCTCTCTTGGACGAACTTGGCTTCGTCCCACAAGAGTTGCCTACTTGTTCTTTCTCGTTCCTTTTGAAGTTCGATTTAGCGTTGGTCGGCTGTTTCTTGCTGGAGGTCGACAAATTCGCATTTGAGCTGGGACGAAAAGAAGAGTTGTTGCTGGCCTGTTCACGGTTTATCTTTTTAGCGATAGACCTACTCTTTCGCTGTCTGGCTTTTAAGAATTCAACTGTTAAGCGGAGTCAATGGGTACACTTGCAGTCAATGTCAACTGACGGTCATAGTTCTTCACCAACTTTCTATGTTTCTTCCGTCTCTCGAGCTGAGAGTAGTTGGGTCCTTTTTCTCCGTAGCACTCACGAATCGTTTACAGGTTCTGTAGTTACTGCGTTGCCTCTAAGCTTTGAGGGGTGTAGTAGACTTCAGCATAGTCACTTCATGACTCGAGTCTCCCAGTAACCCGTCCTCGGTTTGACTCTCTATGGAGGGAGGTACGTCCAAGGTCTCCCTATCGTCGAGTGGGCAGGCAGAAGAGCTGCTGAAAGGTCGAGTGTATTTTCTTGTCTCTTTAACTCGGGTATGCTTGTTTTGGTCACCGACGACTTAGCTTTTTGCGAAGCCTAGCCCTCGCCGACAGCCGTGTTTTCTGCCGAAACTTTAGTGTATATCCCCACTCGAATTTTGTCTACTTGACCCTTTTTGTTTTTCATATCTATTTTTGTTTGGATAAACATCCCTGTAGTTGGATTTTCTTATTTGCATGACCCTGTAGCTAGATTGCTGGAGGGTCAATCGTAAGCCCCCTCGCCACCGTCATTTCGAAAACCGTGAGGGGTGTTTTTTTTTGAGTAAAAGGGAAAAGTCAGTTACTACTACCAATAAACCCTTCCCAAAACTGGTATGTGACTAAAGTTGGTAGAAATGTTTTATTTTTTGTTAGAACCAAGACTTAATATGATACATGCAAATATATTAGTTCCAGGAATGTTTTTTTGAGGCGAACAGAAAAGATGGGCTTATAACCCCAACATTTTATTTTTATGCAATCGAGGTACAAAAATATAATACGGTTCATCCGGTACGGAACACCCTTTCACACCAGATATTTGTATGCGCTCTTTTGATTCTTGTTTCTTACGGCAAAAGAAACATAATTATGTGCAAAGTTTCATCACCATACCATTAGAAAAAAAAAAAAATAAATAAATTGGGTGGCGCAACGGATCGTGAAGAACCAGGGCCTAGTGACTAACAACTCGCAACCATTCCTGTGTGCGCCTGTCGACAGGAATGGAAGGGACCTACAATTTTATACCGAATCCGAACGGCTAGACGAGAAGCACTTATTCGTGACAAGTGATACTCTTGGAGGATTTGTCAATTCCTCGCAAGAGGCAGTAGCCCTGAAAAAAACTTTTTAGGTGGACGAGACTGGGAAGTGAACCCAGACCTCCAGCGAGACAGTCGAACGCACTAACCATTACGCTACGGGCTACTACATTTACCATTAGTACTACATTACCATTAGAACTTGGTATTATTATGCTCATTTCGCTGAAAATTGAGTCATAATTTTATAGAAGGAAAATAACTGTTTTTACGGAAGTTGTTGTATTTATTTTGATTGCATAAGATTGAGCATTAAAAACTACCCTAAAGCCTAATATATAATATATTCCTATGAATTCTATTATTCTGATTCCAATGAGACATTTCACGTCATCGTCCGATGTCCGTCCGATATAGGTTAATTAATGTTGAATTTCGTTAGCCTAGTAATGAAACTTATATCTCCGGTTTGCCAGTGTTGCCACAGTGGCAATACATCGTAAAAGTAATTTTAGGATGTGGACTTTTAGTGTACTTAAGCTCATCCCGTCAGGATGAAGTGCAAGTTTGATGTCCTTATCGCCCTAACTATAAGGCTACTAGATAATAAAAGGTAAATTAATTTAAAAGCAAAGTAAAAATAAGGCTACTAGATAATAAAAGGTAAATTAATTTAAAAGCAAAGTAAAATACAAAATTGATATAGTTTTAAAGTTTTGAGTTGAGTTTATAGAAAAACGGAATTTTTATGAATTAATTAAATAAAAAAAGAAAAATAAAACAGGTAGGATTTTGCTCGATTTTACTGTCGTTCTGCCAGTGTTGCCGCCGTGACAACGATTCTAAAAAGTAAAGTCAGGGCATGGACTTTTACAAAAGATAATTTTATCAGTATGAAGTGTACAAGGTTGATTTAGTTAACGGCATAACTTTAAATGAGATTTTATTTTTGAATCAGAAAAAAATTACTTCCTTACCAAAATTTTGAAATAAAATAATGGACACAAGTACGATAACTACGGCGCCGCAAAATAATAACGGATTTTTGTAGAAGGGTTTAATACAAGCACTTTTCACTATGAGAGGGGGTCTATCTCTCTTCGTCTAAGCGGGAGGGGCAATTTTCTAAAAAATGACTTAAAATTGAAAAAAAAAAGATTTAAAAACAACGGCAACACTTACAACAAAGTACTATACCGATTTTGAAAGCCAGAAATCTGTTTTTAATCCTGAAGTTAAATTGAATTATTCATAAGTTTTCGAAAAATTTGCATGTAAACTCAAAAGTTTGATAAAAAAAAGTTTAGACCAGTTTTTTTTTTTATTGTGAATTGAAGTGCTAAATAAGGAGTCAATGCTTTTATCAATTATGAATGGAACACAAAAAACAGAATGGTTTTATGTCTTCAAGTTTTGGGCGATTTTTCCAAACCGAATTTCAACAGAATTTATTATCAATAGTTTTCTTTAACAGTAGTATCAAAAACTATTAACACAAATAACTTGGTTGAAACGAATAATAAAATAACAAGTTCCTGGCTTCAGAAAACCTATAATTTAAGCGTTGCTAGTATTGCCGTTGTTTTTTAATTTTTGTTCATTTAAAGTCATTCTGTAGAAAATTGCCCCTCCCGCCTAAACGGAGTGAGATAGACCCACAACCTGTAGTAAAAAATTATTGTATTAGGTAAGTCCCTCTATAAAAATCCGTTATTATTTTGCTGCGCCGTAGTTATCGTACTCCCCCACATTAATTCTCAAAGTGAGATCACCGTTAATACCAACAAATTATAAAAAAAAAGTTAAATTGGGCTTTTTGTGTGATACTCGCAGTTAGGCTGCATAGCTTTCGCTCCGTAGTTTATATTATTGAATGATGGTCTAGGTTCGATTCCAATTGACGGCACTAATTTATAAATTAAAATTGAACATAAAGACTAAGCACCACTGAAAGGAATCTGATGATTGGTGTGGCAGCCATGAAATTGCAATAATTCCAGCCAAATACAATGGTGGTAGCCCACCCAAGTGGTTGTTGAAAATTCAAACATTCTATAAAAAAAAGTAGTTAAAGCAATTTTCAATTTTATCAAAAACTAGAAAACATAAAACCATTCAGTTTTTTTTTGTTCGATTCAGAATTAACATAAACATCGACCACTAAAAGCCAATTCAGCACTTCATTTCACAATTTAAAAAAAAACTGGTCTAAACTTTTTGTTTTCATTTTTTTTATCAAAATTTTGAGTTTGCGTGCAAATTTTTCGAAAACTGTTCACATGAATAATTTAATTTAAATTCAGGATTAAAGAACATATCTCTGGCTTAAAAGTAAAGTACTTCATTGTTAGTGTTGCCGTCGTTTTTTAATAGTTTGTTTTCCATTTTTAAGTAATTTTTTTCTAAAATGCCCCTCCTAGACGGGGTGATCCCCCTCCAATAGTAAAAAATCCTACCGGAAGTGCCTTGATTTTGACTGACATAGCAGACAACAATCAACAAATTTCTTTTGAATTGTTAGTGGTGTTACCTTCCTTTTATTCCAAACCAAAATATGCTTCTTGATTTTCGCTCATAATCTACACAAATTGTCGCTGACATACAAATTTCACGACTTGCTCCTTATGATTTTTGTGTTCTTTTTGTCCGGTGTCCCTTTTGTTTGTATTTATTCATAGATATTGCTTAAAAATTGTTCTCTATTTTTATTTAACCTACCTTTTTTTATAAGATCGAACTACCAACTAATGTCTGTAATAGGGGTGTGAAACATACAGCTCCTGAAAGCAAATGTCCAGAACTTCTTGCTAACTATTGCGATATGCTTTTAAGGCGAACACCTTTAAGTAAGCGGCTAACAACTGAACAGATTGACAGAAGGTTAAGAGATGTTTTACTCGTTCTTAAGTACGTTAATAACAAAGATGTATTCATGAGGTACCACAAAGTACATTTAACGCGAAGGTAAGACATTTTTAAACCCTTTAAAAAACTTGCATCTAAGTAAAAACTGTTTTTAGATCTGAAAATATTTTCAGATCCGCCACAACCCTGAATTGAGCTTACAAAAGCCAACTAAATTGCAATGTTAAAATGTCAAATCACACGGGTGGAAAGTCTTACCCCAAAGGGTCTGGAGCACTATAACTTAACACAACGATCCACAGATATAAAAGGACAGCTATTGCCAAGAATATATCTTTCGATCGTTATTGTTTTACGTTAAAAGGTCCATGATAACTCTTTTCCGTTTTTCATTCGTTTCTGTTGAAATTCACTTTACAAAATTAATTTTAGCTATCATTTTGTTTAAAGTTTTTTGTTTTTATAAATACTACTATCGCCCAGTGGTCGAAATTCGACCATTTACCTATATGAAAACAAAATCGCAACAATGCTTGCGACTGTTCAGAAATGGGATATTACCAGTTCTAACACTTTACCACAATTGGGGTTGACCACTTCTTTTTTTTTTAAGTATGTTCAAATCCACTTATTACCACTTACCGTTGACTCTTTTAAACTTGATTTGCGTCCTTGACTAAGCGTCCTAAGGACTTAAAAATTGCATATTCCTACAAAAGTGTTTTATCGTGATAACACTTGCATTTAGGCTGCACATATTTCGCTCCGTGATATTAACTTTGAAGGTTTTGAATGAACAACAACCGCTTCCTTATCCAGCGGGTGTCATCTTTCAATCGATGTATACGAAAAACCAGTTTCTCAAAATCGTCATATTTGTCTCTTTTAATGTGATTTGCGGCAAAATTGAATGTCCTAGTGACTATTTGTGATCTATGAAGTAAAACCTTTCAACCGATGTAGATCATGATATGAAAAACAGACTTTGATCTTTAAACGCTATTTGCGGCCAAACTATACGTCCTAGAGGCATAATATTCCAGTCCATATAAAAACTAAAAAGTTTTTATTCAGGGCTACTGCCTCTTGCGAGGAATTGACAAATCCTCCAAGAGTATCACTTCTCACGAATAAGTGCTTCTCATCTACCCGTTCGGATTCGGCATTAAATTGTAGGTCCCTTCCATTCCTGTCGACAGGCGCACACAGGAATGGTTGTGAGTTGTTAGTCACTAGGCCCTGGTTCTTCACGAGCCGTTGTGCCACCCAATTTATTTATTTTATAGAGGCATAACAGTTGACACATTTTTCACTTTAAACACGATTTGCGGCTAAACTACTAAAAAGTGGCATATTCGTGATACAGAAATTGCCACCTTTCAATCGATGTATTGCACGATACGAAAAACCGAAAAAGAAAAGTTAAAATAAGGGCTTATTTCTACAAATGTACAAAAGTGAGAAATAAATATCTATGGTAAAAACATCTGCATGCTAAAAAAAAGTTAAAAATTTTATATGGCGGCAAAAATTATCTATCAGAACAATTTCCGTTTGTTTTATTGCAAGGTTTCTTCATCACTCATTTTTATTTCTCAGTTTTTGAAAAAAAAGTAGGCGAAGGTAGGTTAGCCTTAATGACCCATTTAAACTGTTGGAAAATTGTAAGTATTTTTGCCATTATACTGTCATTCTATTGACATTATAGTGGCAGAAAAATGGCAATCTGCCATTGTGTAAATGCAGCATAATATAATATTGACAATGTTCATTCGTGTGTACGGCACCTAAAATTATTTCGTGAAGTGCAGCATAATATTGACATAGTCCCCCCAATCTACACTGCCCGATTTTTCCACGAAGATTTTTCCAGTAATCGTGTGAATTGTACACACAGAACGATTTTTCAATGAGATTTTTTGCTTGTCTTCTTCATTTTTACTTACGATATACGTAGTTTAGGGCAAGTTTAGGATTCGTGCAAAAAAAAAAACTCCAAATAATAATTTTCCCTAACATTACGATGATAGAGAAAGCGAAAAAATTGGGTCTCGCAATTCTGTCTGTTTGTCCGTCTGTCCGTCTGTCTGTATGTACCTCGACCTGCAGTCTAAACGGCTGAAGGGATTTTCTTCAAACTTTTGACTTAAAGAAAGGGGAAATTGAAATTTTTTTTTATCTCAAAAAATAACGGTACCTGAAATACAACGAATATACAAAAATTGATTTATTTCAAAAATGGCTCTAACGATTTTGAAAAAAAAAAAAAAAATTACGAGCTACTATATTAATATAAATATATATAAATATTTTGGTAGAAAAAAAAAATTTTTTGTAACGGTTTTTACCGGTACCCTTCATAGAACCGATTTTTTGGTTTTCAAATTTTTCTTTAACGGCTAGTACGATTTCAATAAAATTGTGATTTATGTAAGTGGGCCTTTACAATTTTAACAATTTTGAATATCAAATTATTTGAAAAAATAATTTTTTGATTTTTAAAAAAATGTTGAAATTTTTTTTTTTGAAAATTCAATATATTGAAAACGGGTCAATGAATATTTTCTAAATTTTGTGTAAAATTGTAAATTATTTAATTCTAAAAGTTGGCATACCAAATTTTATTTTTAAAAATGTTTAAGAATTTTTATATATAAAAAATTAATTTTTAAGAAAACCGCTCTAACGATTTTTGAAATTATTTTTTCGTAAATTCACATTTATCAAACAAATCAGATGGCTTACTTTTCTTTGAGCTCTATCTGCTTAAGCTATTAAAGAAACAAATTTATAGTAAATTATAGTAATAATTTATATTTTAAATTGTTTTTCAAACTTTTTTTAATGATATCATAATGTTATAGAACCACATATGCACATTGACAATTTTAAGCTACGCTCAAGTTGTTAGCTACGAGAGCGAGTTTGAGCGATCCAGTCGTTTTTATTGCTGTGCTCTTCATTTTTCATTGATATTCACTCACACCATCAACTCACACCATAACGAGCGGCACACTGATACCGAACACACACAAAAAAATGGAAAGAAGTTAAAAGAGAACATAAATAGACTGGAAAAATCGTTCGAGTTTTTTGGTACAAACGATTTGATCCCTACCCCTCACTTTTCACTTCCTTCACCTACGAACAACAGATTGGCACTGGAAAAATCGTTCAATGTAGACCGGGACATACATTCGTGTGTACGGCCCCTAAGATTAACTAAATATGAAAACAAAAGAGAGAGTCTTGTCGATATTGCAAAGGGTCCTTCCAGAAACTATCATTGGCTTTCAGTTATTAGAAGAGAAACAAAGGGGTACGCCAACTAATCAATACATGCGTACACGCATGTATAGATACATTTTGCGCGCACTAATCCATGCATATGGTGTGGAATTGAAAGAATCCATTGTGACTGCGTTGTAATGCATAGGCGATTTGTACATAAATTTAAACTGCCTTTTACTTGCGTTAAACGCAATGTTCAAAGTTAAAACTTATAATCGGCACATCTACTCGAAATTACCTTTCCATTGATATATGTTTTACTATGATTCGATCTGTTTAAGCGTGCTTAAAATGTACTACAAAATTTAGTCACCACGTATTAAAATATAGATAAATGTTCATTCGTCATTTCGATTTCGAATACAAAAAATCTGTTTTTATTTAACCGCTTCTTTCCTAATAAGCTCCTATATATCAAAAGGCTCATGCAGCCTGATTGTTATTTATATAGATAAAAAAAAAAGAAAATAGTTATTTTTTATTTGAAAATTTGAAATTCCGTAAATTTTTCTACGTCTATAAAACATGGCTGCCGCAAAATCGATTCCATTGGTTGAGAAATTGAGAGGATAATAAAACTACGATAATTGGAGTTCCGAATTGGGTGGCGCAACGGCTCGTGAAGAACCAGGGCCTAGTGACTAACAACTCGCAACCATTCCTGTGTGCGCTTTTCGAAAGGAATGGAAGGGAACTACAATTGTATGCCGAATCCAAACGCCTAGACGAGAAGCAGTTATTCAATTCCTCGCAAGAAGCAGTAGTCTTGAAAAAAAAACTTTTTAGTTTTTAGGTGGACGAGGCTGGGAAGTGAACCCAGAGATCCAGCTTGACAGTCGAAGAGACATCGTAATCTGAACATACCTTGTTCATAAATGTCAATTGTCCTATCGACATGCTGCTGTTCTGACAGATGAATATTAGCTGAGCACGCGGAAACAACTCTCTCGAATAAAAGTTTTCATATAAAGATTTTCGCTTTAAATATTAACCTTAGTTATGGCTATTTGCACCAAGCTCTTTTAAATTTGTTTTGCTTCGTTAGATTTTAAAATGACATTTATCGGTTGCACCGAACACTAAATTCTAAAAGCGCAATAAACGAACCAATAAACTAAAGTTCCATTTTCCTCCAGTTAAATTTTAAAACTAATTTTATTGGACAGATCCCGGAAATTAATTTAAAAAAAACACTGGACGGGTGAAATACAAAGATGCGTGATTTGGAATTAATCCATTTTTTTTTATATTTTGAGTAAATTGGAAACCAGCCCCATACAAAACCTACTAAAAAAACGAATATTATAATATATTAATGAACTGCCGAGTTACAAATATACATATTTTTCACAATTTTCTTTTCTATTTTCGAGATGCATGTACCAGGTACCTACATATTTATGTTTGTATGGATTGGTACGCAGCGCATCCCAATGTTTATTTATTTTCATTGACATTTCTCGTATTGCTATCTCAGTTGCACTAGTTGAAACTTTTTCGTTCAGTTTTGTAAGCGATGCCAAAACGCAACCCAGATTAATTTATCATGTCGATAAATTTAAATAGCCTTTTAGCAAAAACTGGTTTTATAGCATTTTGGTGCAATTGGTCATTAATCATCCTAATTTAAAACTATGAATTAAATAAAAAGAATTGAAGTAGATAATATAAAAGCTTATTTAATTTTTCAACTAATGTCGTTTTCGATTGGATTTCGGAACAGTACTACTCCTTTTTGATTCCAATCGAATTATTTTCAGTTGTTCCAAGCTTAATTTCCGAAATATTTATGTGTGTGTGAGTAAATGTTCTGATATTTATGTATATTTTAAATGTTCATCGAGTAGAATTAATTTGACAAAAAAATCGATGAAAGGGTTTAATTGTATACGTGGGTTCCGGGCCTAGTCCTTTAATAACAGAAAAACACTCCGAAAATATTACTCGGAACAGCCAATCGAATTATTTTGGAGAAAGCGGAGTCAAAACGGAGTAACTCCGAACAACCAACTGAAAACGACTTAAAATTCAACATAAACAAATACAATAATTGGCGACGAGGTAAAACTAACTTTTTTTCTTTTCTTTTTTGTCAAAAAATCTGTAAGCTGATATCAACACAAAATGGATGCCAAGCAGTTCAAGAAATTCATGGATTTGTTTAAAAAAATTTTTTCAACAGAATCCGGATTTAATTCAACCCTTCGCAGTTTTTGATTGGCAGAAGGAATCTTTTAAGTACTATCGACAACGTTTTACAAATTACCTCGATATGAAACAAATTGCGGGTGACAACTACTAAAGCCTAGTACATACTTGTGAACCATCTCGTGAACCCATACAAATTTACTTTTTTGTTCACCCGTGAGGGTGCTAGTGAAGCTGAGTGGAGAACAAAGTGGAGAGTTTTCGTTCACGGGGAATTTAGGAGCAAAATGTCCGGGAACCCTTGGTGAAGGTTTGACAGTTGGATAACAAAAATGTGTAATGTTTCAGTTTGTGCTTTACTCATTTATTTTCAGTTTGTTTTGCCCCAGCGTGCTTTTTGAATGTGAAGCAACTTGAAAAATAATAAAAAAAGCAACAATAGATTTATTCATAATGAATTTACATAGCAAAGTTTTATGTTCACTTCACGGGGAAGTATGCTTAAGTGCTCAAATCCTGCTTAATTCAATTAGAGCTTTAAACTCAACATATTAGCTGCTATAGTGTCTCATAAACTGCCATCGGAACTAACTTTTGATCAAATAATTGAAAAATTCAAACGCACCTGTGCTAGAAGAAAAATGAAGTCGTGTCTCAGCATCAATTCCTCTTAACGTATCAGACGGAAAGCCAATCGATTGCCGAATATATTGCATCACTTCGACTTGATATCGCCGATTAGGAATTTACTTGCAGTTGTGGAGCTCCAATCGCTGATACATTTTTACGTGCCAAATGTGTACGTGGGATGCGGGATAATTCAATCCGAGAAAAAATTCTTCAATCAGATGTTGTAAAATTTGACGAGGTTACAAAGAAAGCAATCGCGTTGGAAGCATCGAAAAGTGATAGCAAATTATTATCGCTAAAGTCGATAAATTCGAAGAAATTAATAAAATATCAAAACTCAGAAGTGGAAATAATTCAAAATTCAACCAATCGAAACAAAAGCAATTCTAGATTAGAAAAACTAGGAATCCAAAACCTATGTTTTCGATGTGGTAAAGATAATCATATCGCCAAAGAATTTAGAACGAGCCAAAGGCAACTCCAGTGTATTGCTTATAAGAAATCAGGACACATACGGAAAGTATGTATTCGAACGCTTTTAAATAGCAACAATTCAAATTCAACAAATTTAATCACGCCTGAAGACCTTAGAAGAGAAGATGAAAAAGATTATTGTGTTAATCAAGTAGTCGATATTTTCCAACGCAAAGATGCTAATAAGATCTCGAAAATATTATACAGTCGTGGCCACCTAATTAAGAACGATATTTTTATAAATTTATAAAATGCATAACTTTTGTTTGGGAAATCTGTTGATGTTGAGTAGTGGTTTTAATAATAGCCCATGAACTACGGTACACTTTGAGTAATGTTTAAAAAAAATAAGCATGAGAATATTAGTAGGAAAAAAATAAACATTAATTTAACTCTTATTTCGTCTGGCAATATAATTAAGAACGGAAACAAAAGGTTGCCATAACATTTAAATCTTTGAAATTTCAATATTTTAATGTGAATATATTGTAGTAAAACCTTAATTCTTTCTAATTTCAGACAAATTCCTTGCATATTTTCGCGTAAGGCATGGAATCTTGATAGTGGTGTACACTATCAGATTTCCTCAATATTTAGAACATTCTGATCAAAATGTTTTTTTTTTACTTTAACCATCCCTTGATGTCTCCCCTCAAGTTCTCGAAGGAATTTAAGCCCGAGCTTTGAACGGTCTAATCTAAAAAATGACTTCTTGACTACGCAAACACCTTCTTAGAAATCCGTTGAGGACTTCTTGGATCATTATCGTCCTTAAAAACAAATTTTATGGGCATGATTTCAAATGAATAAGACTCCAAAACATGTTCCTCAATGTGTTTATAAACTTTCTGGTCAATTCGAGCATTTTTTTCTAACTTATCGACCATACTATGACAAGTCAATGCACCCCAAATTAAATTAAGTTTTATCCTGTACTCTGTACCGTCTTAAGAGTGTATTTTTGATTCAATTTCTTGTTCTAAGGGCTTCTTACATCAAATTTCCTTTTGACCTACAAAATAAGACATCCTCAGAAAAGATCGAAGGTAAACAAACCAATTTCGAAGTAGACTCCGGTTCTGGATATACCTTCATACCGGGTAATAAATTCCGTGAGCTGAACATTCCAGTTAAACTTCAAAATTCAAATGTTGCACTTCGATCGTATACCGGTAACGCATTCCTGCCCGATGGTAAAATTAACGTAAACGTCTAATATCAAGGAAAAATTTGCAGAGAAGAACTGTATGTTTTACCTGAAGAATATTAAGCGTTATTGGGTCGTCTATGGATAAGACACTTGAATATTAATCTACAGGAAATCGACATCGAGCAAGACAGTTCAAACAATAAATCTATCAAGACAATTCAAAGCATCGACAATGTTATTGAAAAATGTCCTAGTATTTTTGAAGAGAAGGTTGGCTGTATTCCAAATTTAAAAGTTTCGTTAACTCTTCGAAAGAACGCAAGTCCAGTATTTTTTAAAGACAGAGATATACCATTCGCTCTTCGTGAAAAAGTCAACAAAGAATTGGATATGTTGGAAAAATAAAACATAATAACAAAAGTAGCTACTAGTGATTGGGGATCGCCATTGGTAATAATTCCTAAACCTGATGGAAATATGCGATAATGCGTCGACTACAAAATCGAAGTAAACGA
The DNA here is from genome assembly GCA_949320155.1 of Melangyna quadrimaculata. Taxonomy (NCBI): domain Eukaryota; kingdom Metazoa; phylum Arthropoda; class Insecta; order Diptera; family Syrphidae; genus Melangyna; species Melangyna quadrimaculata. Next base: position 324,908,613 of record OX439483.1, read on the forward strand.
ACGTCTTGTTAATGCAAATTACCCCATTCGCCGAATCGATGAAATACTCAGTAGCCTTCGTAACTCGAAATTCTTTTGCAAGATAGACTTATACAAAGCCTAATTAAAACTACACCCAGCGAATTCAACCGTATTATCGACCAAATTCTACAAGATTTAGTGTCGTCCTTCGACGACATGATTGTTCATGGATCTACAAGAATGGAATGCCATTAATGAACATTTCGAAAGATGTCTTCACAGATTACAAAAGTATGATCTTAATGTAAGTAAGAGTAAATGTGCATTTTTTAAAGAAAAAATCGAATACCTGGGGTACACAATAGAATTCAACAAAATTTCAAAAAATCAAGACAAAGTCAAAGCAGTAATGGATATGCCACAACCTGCAAATGAAGATGAAGTGCGAACCTTCCTAGGTATGGTCACTTACTATTCGAAATTTAGTCCAAACAATTCTTCAATAACGTATCTACTTCGAAAACTACTTCGAAAAAATTCAAAGTTCAGATGGCTTTCGAAAAATTGAAAATCGAATTAGTTAGTGATCGTACACTGACACGTGACACCTTATGATCCAAGTTTACCACTTGTACTAACCTGTGATGCGAGTCCCGTAGGAGTAGCTGGCGTATTGGCCAAAATTATTAACGATATCGAACGACCTGTTGCATATACCTCGAGATCATTAGCGACGGCGGAGCGAAACTACTTTCAACTTGATGCTGGTAAGAATTTTTCATCAATATTCAAAATCCTACGATGACCTCAGCTCGATTACTTCGATACGCAGCTTTTCTCTCCGGTTTTAACTACGAATTAGAGTTTAAAAAAGATGCTGAGATTTTAGATGCCGACTGTCTAATGATATGGCAATAAACAACGAAATAAATCAAATTTGTATGGCGCAATAAATGAAATTTCAACAAACGTATTAACAGCTGAGATTAGGGTTGACCTTATAAGGGTCATTGTCTTACTTTGAATGACGCACCCCCCCTAATTGGTTCTAAATCATTAAAAAAAAATTCCTGTAAAATTTTAGCTCATTGTATTATAGTTAACTCGGCCCCCAATACGTCTGAATTTATATAATTTATATATAGGAAATCAAATCTTAACTTTTTTTGGAACATGTAGTCACTTTTTTTTTTTTTTTTTTTTTTTTTTTTTTTGTTTATATATTAAGCGCGTGCAAAAGGGGTTGTGACTTCCCTTAAGATGATATACACAGCACGAGCGATTAGGTAGATTGGAGGGAATTTAAAAGGAGATACCGATGCACATTCGTTTTGAACGTCTGTAGATCACAATGGGAGGGGAAAATTGAGCTGGGTAGAGCATTTCACATTCGAGTTGTGCGACTAAAGAAAAAATCTCTGTACTTAACAGTACGTCCGAAATTGGGCTCAAGGGTAAACTGATGGGCATTCCTAGAAGCGCGAGTATTACGGTTGAATTGTTTAAGGGGAGGAATGCAATTGGCTATTTCACTAGAGCATTGTTTATGGAAATAACGGTAAAATAACGAAAGACATGAAACTCAAGAGATGAGAATGTTTCCGTTATAGTTCTTTCACCTATCATTTTAAGAGCTCTCTTTTCAATTCTATCCAATAAACTCAAGTGGGTTATTGGAGCACCTGCCCAAATGTGAGAGTTATACTCAAGTTTTGGACGAATAAAGGCTTTGTAGATCACAGCCAGATCAGAAGGGGAGAAAAATTTCTTGCATCGACGGAGAAAACCTAAACACTTAGCAGCATTTTTGGCGATGTCGAATATGTGGTCGTTCCATAAAAGGTGGTCTGTGACACACATACCGAGGACTGAAAGCTTTTCGGTTTCCTCAATGCAAGTGCCACCCATGGATAGTGGCATGGGGGGTGGGTTTCGTTTTAACGACAGTAGACAGCATTGAGTTTTTGAAGCATTAAATTCTACACGATTTTTTATTCCTCATTGGACAATGCTGTCGAGATCAGAATTTAAAGAGCTTATAATACGCTGCCGTTCAAGTTCCACATCCGAAGGACATGGATGCGAATCTAAGAACGAATATAAAAAAACTGAGGGTACTGTCGTCAGCGAAACAATTTAATGGATTAGAATTTTCAGATAAAAGATCGTTTATGAATATAAGGAAGAGAGTCGGAGACAGAACGGATCCCTGGGGCACACCAGCATTTATTTTGTGAATTTCAGACTTGAAACCATCCAATACAACTTGTATTGAACGGTCCGAAAGGTAATTTCTAATCCAACGAAGAAGAGATTCATCGATACCAAATGCACGCATTTTCGATAAGAGAGCTTGATGCCAAACTCTATCAAATGCTTTAGAAATATCAAGCGCAATAATCTTACTTTCTCCAAAACGATGTAAAGATTTGTGCCACTGTTCGGTGAGATATACCATCAGATCACCAGTGGACCTATTGCTACGAAAGCCGTACTGCCGGCCATTAAGAAACTTTCGTTCTTCGGGATATTTCTTGAGCTGGAATCTAATCAGCGTTTCCATGACCTTAGAAAGAAGGGACGTAAGCGCAATTGTTCGATAGTTAGAGGGGGAAGAAGACACGCCTTTTTTTGGGACAGGCTGGACAAATGCTGTTTTCCATCCACTCGGAAAGATAGATAGATAGATAGATAGATAGATAGATAGATAGATTGATTTATTATTTCAAAAGTGTATATAACATTGTTTACAAGAAAATATTGTAATTGCATTAAATCGTATGGGCTTGGCTTTGCCGTCTGCCCGATTGACATCAATTTAAAAATAATAATAAACTACATGTACAATACAAAGCAATTGAAGTTTGTTTTCTAAAAGCAAGTAATAATTTTTTGATTTTTAAGAATAAAAACTGCTTTCTTTAAAAAGCTTCGTTTATAATTAGGTTGTGATAAGACATCGCTGTTTGAAAATAATTGAAAAGTTGGTAGATGTTTCCTTCGCAGTTGAGAAGGGCGAGTACTTCTTCTTCTGATTTAAAATTGCTGCCTAATGCATTTCTCCGTATTTCACATAAAATTGGGCACTTCCCTATGAAATGGATAACGTCTTCTCTTTTCCTCAAGTTACATAAGCTACAGAAAACAGGAAGATCCTCTCGATGTGGTATGTAGTGAAGACTTATCAGCTCTCCTCTCATTTTGAAAATCGACGAGATAACCTCCTGCTTATTTTCGTTGTGGAAGTAGTTACGTTCGCATAAATTGTGATTAAGATGGTTGTATATAGATCTATGCACCGAAGATTTAGCCTGATTTACCGATTCAATTCTAAGTTGCTCATCTACTTTGGAAACAAGATCTAATAGGTCATCTTTAGAATATCTTCCATTTTCTTCCAGTATTCGCATGTTGGTTCCACAGTATGTAGCTTGTTCTTCAAGCTTTCTATACCACAGGTTTTTCTTTCCAATTGTTTGCAATGCTAGAATTTTAGGAAGCCTTTCGTTATGCATATTCAGTACTTTTGTGATATACTCAACATGACATGAGTGGTGACAGTCCTGTCTCGATTATGACCATGTAGTTCGGGGTGTTTTTTGGTAGACGAAAACATTTTTTAATGAAGAACCTCTGAAGTTTTTCGACCGTTTCATACATTTCACCTCCCCAAACCTGTGCTGCGTACATCATAATAGATTCTGCCACCGCTACAAAGACCTTATACTTCACACTATGAGTTATCAATTTGTTTGAGAAACATCTTTTCCATGTTGCAGATATTGCACTTTTGGCTTTGACCAGTTTGTCCTTGAGGTGAGTTTCCATTTTAAGGTTACTAGTTATGGTCATTCCCAGGTACTTGTAAGCTTTAACGATTTCAATTGGCTCTCTGTCGAAATGCCATTTTTCGTTCCTTGCCGTTCTACCCGAACCTTTGCGAAATATCATAACTTTCGATTTGCTCAGATTCACCCTCAGATTCCATAATCTGCAGTACACTTCGAGTCGATTAATCATCAGCTGTAGGGTTTCGGGCAAACAGTATAACGTCATCAGCAAATAGAAGGGCTTTAATGCGAATCCCCGCGATTTCTACGCCACCAGGCAAAAACTCAATCAGGTCGTCTATGAACAAAGCGAAAAGATTTGGACTTAGAGTACATCCTTGTTTGACTCCCATCTTTGATTCAAACCACACAGACTTTTCAGAACCGTTCCAAACCGCTGCTATATTGCCATCATAGATATTTTCAAGTACATTTCCAAATTTTTGCGACTTCCCAATGTTGTATAGCTTGAAGAATAATGCTCTGCGTTCAACCGTATCAAATGCTGATTTGAAGTCGACAAAAAATACGTACAACTTCTTTTTTTGTTCAATAAATGTTGATGCGATGGTTTGCAGTACAAAAAGATTATCGATGGTTGAGTACCCACTTCGAAATCCAGCTTGGAATTCCCCAAGCAACTTGTTGCTATTTATCCAATTTGTCAATCGTTCATTCAGTATTTTTGTGAACACCTTATAGGATGCGTTAAGGAAGGAAATCCCTCGATAATTAGCTGGATCTTCAATTTTACCCTTCTTATGTATGGGGAAAATGACAGATTGCTTGAACTGCTCTGGTAGTACTCCGGTATCCAAAATTATATTAAAAGCAGCAGTTAATTTGAAGGTAAGTATTTCCGTTCCATATTTTAGAAACTTCAGTGGTATTCTATCAGCGCCAGGTGCCTTTCCGTCTTTCAGTTTCTTCAATACGTTATTTACTTCACCATGAGTTATAACTCTATCTAATATATCACTATAGTAGGCAGGTTTCGCGTATTGTATAGGAACTGTTAGGCTTTGCGGATTCAAAAGTGATTTGAAGTGATCATGAATTACATCTATATTTAATTTGGTACTTATTTTTAGTTTTATGCCGTTTAATTGGTTTACTGCCATCCAAAACTCTTTAGAGTCTTTGCAGTGATCTAGTTTTAAAGCCTCGTTTTCATAAAATTTTGATTTTTTTGCCTTGCATGTTTTTTTGTATACGGCATTCGCTTCTATATAAATTTTTTTAAAGTAGTTGGTGCTGTATTGTCTGAAAACTTTGAGCCATCCAAAGGATTTTTGACGTGCTTTTTCGCACTCCGCGTCGTACCATTGGTTTTTTTGTTTAATTATGTTTCCATGGCATTTTTTGATTTCAGTGTATGATTGTTTAATAACGTCTTCAATGTCTCCTTTCGTAAGTTGACTATCGGATGAAACATTTCGCTGAAGGTTGTATCTATACGCTTCCGCTTTATCTTCTTTCCATGTTAGTTTTGGGGGGAGCTTTAAAACTGTTGTATCTTCTTGGGGTTGGCAGTTAATTCCAAATTCAACTACTAATGGCAAGTGGTCGGAATATGGGACACTTATGACCTTAAAATCTGAAATTAAAGGAATCCAGTTTCCCTTTATTAGACAGTAATCGACGACTGAACATCCTTGTTGACCTACGAAAGTGTACTCTCCACATTTATCTGAGTCAGAAACTCCATTTAATATTCTAAATCCAAAAGCATCACAAAGGCTCATCATTTTGATTCCTCTTGCATTGACTGTAGTATCTTTTGAATTTCTATTTTTTCCCGCAAATCTGTTTTCTCTTCCTTCATTATTACCTATTCTCGCATTTAGATCTCCAATAATCATAACTTCATCGCTATTATTGTGTTCAATAAAACTATTGAGTGCATTAAAATCACGCTCCCAGTGGTTACAATTTATATACGAGGGAATCATAATCAATTTCATTGCTCCTACTTTTATTTAAAGAAAATGGATTTCGTCGTAAAATTTGAACTCACACGCTATATTTGTAAGCGGTTTATTGTACCCGAAGTAGCATCCTCCACTGGCTCTTCCTCTCGTATTTTGTTTTGTTGCCGGATTCCAAATAAACGCGAAGTTTTTAAAACTATTATTATAAAGATAACATTCATCTTCGACTATAAATGTTTCGTATAAAAACACGAAATCATATTCATTGATTAAATTAAAAAAATTACTAAATAAAGATTTATTGCTTAGGCCTGATACATTATAACTAATTATTTTAAGTTTTTTAAATTCAATAGTTTTCATAATATTTTTGAAGACGGCGGCGCCTTTACCCTATGCTCTAGAAAGATGGCTGCAGGTTGGTGGATCTGCTTAACTCCTTTTATCCTCCTGACAGCTAGGGGGCGCATTAAGAACTTGTTTTTTTAAGTTGGCAAAGCTTGCATTTGAAGTCTCCTCTGCAACAACAAGAGTACCCAGCTGTTGAGTTAAATCTGCATTGTATATGTCATTTAGAATTTTAACTCCATCGGTAGCATTGTTGTGTAGTAAACCAAGCGTAGGGCTCCAGCGAAAAACATTTTTATTGATAAACATTTTATCATCTCTTACTAGCACTTTAATTTGCGGATTGCATTCGTTTAGCCGTCTTTTGATACACATTAATTTGTATCGCTTTTGCCGGATCGATGCTGGTAGATCTTTTGCCAAGGATATTCCGGTGTTGCGTAATGTGTTTGATGTTTTGAGTGCAGCAATAACTTGTTGTTTTGACGCTAGCTTGACTACAAAACTCTTAATGTTATTGTTTCCCGATCGAATTTCGTGAATTTGCAAATTTTCTTCAGATGGTGGTGGCTGAACTACTTTTGTGCTTATGGCTTTTGCAAGTTCTCTCTCATCCTGGTTTTCTCGGATTGCTACCCTTAGCAATAGATTGTTTTCTGTGTTTTTCATTTGCATCTCTTCCATTTTGTTTTCTAGTTGTTCGTATTTTTGTTCTAGTGTATTAATTTTTTTCGATAGATGAAGGTTCGTTGCTATGATTTGCTGGTTGACAATGGTGATTGCCTCGATGTCGCTTTTTTTTTGCAACCTCTGCCATTTTCGAATAAAGTAGCATTCCTAGCATATTAAGTAAATCATCTTTGGACATGCCTCCCACTAAATTCGATGACATTGTGATATATGATTGTATCTTTTTTGAAATGGGGGTCTCTGGCGAAATTTCTTGTACTCTTCTCTTGTCCATATGACGTATTAGTGAGGTTATGAGAATGCTTACTAGTAAAACTGCTGAAATATATCTTATTTTTCTATAACTCACTTGGTATTTAATAATTTTAGAATTTAGGCAGTCTTTATTTTCACTTTCAGTAGGTTTAAATGTTTCCTTTTCTTATTTATCAAGTAGAATTTTCAATTTAAAATGGGATCGAAATCAAGATAAACTTCTCCACTTATTTGACAGATGTCAATCATCCACTCGGAAAGAGACCAGTAGAGTAGGACAGATGGAAAAGTTTACGCAGTGGTTTTGCCAGCGTTGAAGAACACCTCTTCAGAACAATGGGAGGGATACTATCCGGGCCAGCGGATTTGTGTATATCGAGATCTTTCAGAACTCTGGCAACTGCACGAGTGCGGAAGAAGATTTGTCCCATAGAATCATTTGCGCTCTCAAGTACAGGAGGAGTCATAACACTTGCAGGCAGCGACGAATTAACAGCAAACTGTGCTGCAAGCAAATTGGCTTTATCGATTGAGCTGACAACCAAGCGTTGGAACCAAGGACGAGGTGGTGTTTCGTATGTTTTTTACAAATGACCAAAAATTTTTACTACCTTTGGGACATTGTAGAATTTTTTGCCGTAATTTTTGATCATGTAAAAATTTGGTTCGACGAATATGACCGTTACAGGTCTTTCTAGCTTGTTGAAACTTTTTCTGGTTTTCCTCAGTAGGGTTGGCTTTATAACTTCGGAAGCTTACTTCTCTAACCCAAATAACCTCTTTACAGCTCAAATCAAACCATGAGTTTTCTTTGGGTTTGATAGATTTCAGCCTATTCGGGATAAAATTTCTCATTCCACAAAGAATTAAGTTTGTAATCATATCTGCACTGGAATCTACGTCACTATCGAGGAAGCATAGTGACCAGTTAAAGTTCCTGAAGAAAACATTGAGACCGTCCCAGTTGGCTTTCTCATACTGCCAAACGGTTCTCTTGGGAGTTTTTTCTTTAACTGTGTTTTGGTGGCACGAGAAATTCGCAGATATGACACAATGGTCTGATATGCCTAGAGGCGATAATACACTTATAGTGTATTTATCAGGGTCAGAGGTAAGAAACAAATCTAGAGTGTTGGCGGATTGACCTGCAACGTCAGGAATCCGAGTAGGCTCGTCGACCAGCTGAGTTAGGTTGTTTATCTCAGCAAAAATCTCGACATACCTTCCTTCGGGTGTTGTCTGACCCGAATAGCGTAGCCACGAAGAATTATGTACATTGAAATCGCCCGTAACAACGATTTCACTGTGCGGAAAATGGGAAATAATTCTCTGGATGGAGTCGGATAGTGCATCGAATTCGTTGGAAGTCGAATTACTATCCAAACTAGGACTACGATAAATAAAATAAGTATGGATGATGCGCTTATGGATGGTGAATTTAAACCACATGAAATTAAAGTTCGTATTCAAACATGAACCATATTGTGGTTGAAGCTGATAAGCTACATAAAAAATTAGAGGGAAATGGATATATTATTTATTTATTTTTTTTTATAATAAGGGGCAATAGGAAAGGAAAAAAAACAGAATATTGCAGTTGATATGATATTTGTTATCAATTGATAGGGTTATTTACTAGGAAATTCACAACGTAATTCACACTCCTACACACGTCCACTCACGGTGAGTTGCAGATCGGAACTCCGATCCGATTTATAAAAATGTATCTGAAAAAAATTTACAACAGTTGTTTCCCTACTTATAGCCATTTAAACAAAAACATTTTTTTTTTATTTAATTTTAGTTTTAATAAATGTTGTAATTTTTTTTTTAATACATTTCTTTAAACATGACTAAAGCACAGACAGAGCCCAGGGCCGCCAGACATACGTTATTTTATCAAAGCTAGGATTTTTTCTGCCAACAGGTACTATGGTAGCTAAGAACAAACGGATGCTAAGAATCTTCAATCCGGGTGCAATTCAGTCTGAGTTGTTTAGTCATAGCTTACAGTTGCTTTCTATTCTCGCTTCTTACAATTTTCTTTTCGCAAACATGTGTTAAATGCCAAGAACATGCGGTTCGTTTTTTTGGATTAACGTTTCATAAAGAATGTGCCAACGTAAATGACATTGATTTTAACACCTTATCAAATCCGAATATGTCTTGGAATTGTAACAATTGTGCCGATCCAACATTCGCCAATTTTATTCAACAGTTTTCTGAACTATTTAAAATTGTTACTAGTTTTAAAAACGATCTTTCCCATATTAAACAAATGTTAACCAGCAGTGAAAATAATTTGCTTTCCAGTCACTTAAATCAACCCATACCACCTGTAAACAATCCAAATAATATACCACCTATCAACTTAATTTCTCCCCATCAAATTATTGAAACTAGTGAGTCGTCGTCGCCACCCCCCACTGATTCTATAACTACCTATGCATCATTGTCAAATAATAGTCACACCAACAACGTAATCCCTGTAAAAATAAACCAAGAAACCCAAAAAGAGTGTTTTAAACTAATAATTCTCTCTGCCTCAATTCATTGTCTAATTATAAATGGTTCCATATATCAAGATTTGATATTGGGACTGATACTGGTGACATTATTAATAATATTTCCAATAACACTGTAATTCCTAAAGACCATATCAAATGCTTTAAATTAATAAAAAAAGATGTGCAAGCGGTGCTAAGGTTCATCAACCTCAAAGTTAGTGTTCCCGAAAATAAAATTGTTTCTTCACTCCTCTTCTCAATATGATGCCATCACTTTCACTGAAACATGGTTAACTAATGATCATCACAATTCTGAATTATTTGATGATAATCAGTAAAGTGTTTTCCGGAAAGACAGATTCCCAGTGAAGACAAAGTTAAGCAGAGGTGGAGGAGTGCTTATTGCAGTCAAATCTCATTTTAATTGTGAAAAAAATTGATTTGCCTTCGTCAGCTGTTAATTCTGAATATGATATTGATCAACTTGCGGTTCGAGTCTCTAAGGACTCATTATTTGATTTATATATTATTTTAAGCTATAGGTAGTAGTTCTATTGACTTATATAAAATACATGTAAATAATTGTCGCACTCTTTTTTCTCAATTAAATACCGATCAACACTTGCTTATACTAGGTGATTTTCATCTTTGTAATATTAATTGGACTTTTGATCAAGATGAATCATGTTTATTACCTTTTAATATTAATTCAGAGCTTGAAAGTGAATTTATAGATTCTTTTTGTGAATTTGATTATGTACAATTAAATGGTTTTTATAATAATATATTCATATTAAATGAAATTTAGATTTAATTTATGTTGACAAAGAACTTTCTGTTAATATAATAAAATGTATTAATCCAATATTTAATAATTCTCTTCACCATCTTGGACTAAGTGTTCAGATTAGTTTTTTTGGATATTTGAAACCAATTAATGATAATTCAATTTTTTTTTAACTACGCCAAAGGTAACTATGATGCTATTAATGAATGTTTAAACCTAATTTCCTGGCATCAAGTATTTGAAAATAATAAACTTTCTGTTTCTTATAATACTTTAATTGAGACATTGAAGGAGGCAATTGATCAATTATTGAATTGAAATTAATCTCCGTTAGATCTAAACCTCAATGGTATAGTAAAAGGTTAATCAATTTAAGTAACAAGAAAAATAAAGCATACAAGCTATTTCGCTGTTCCAATAATGATAACACCTTACTACGAAAATATAGGCGTATTCAAAAAGATTTCGAAGTACTCAATAAATTTTTATATAAAGACTATTTGCTACGAACAGAATCGAATTTAAAAGTAAATAGCAAATCTTTCTGGAGTTATATCAACGGCAAAGAAAATTCTAATGGTATACCTAATAAAATGTTTTACAATAATGAAAGTTCCACCGACATTCATACAATCACTAATTATTTTGCTGACTTTTATCGATCGGTGTATTCGACACGATTGCAAAAACAGTTCACATAATATTGGATCATTATATATAAGTGTTTCTGATGTTTTTGAAGCTTTGTATAGCCTGAGTTTGGATAAGCAACCTGGTCCCGATGAATTATCTCCTTTTGTTTTAAAACATTGCGCAAGTTCCCTTTGTCTTCCATTGAAACTTCTCTTTAACCCTTCTTTAAAAACCGGTGAATTTTTGAATGATTGGAAGATTTCTTTCATTATTCCTATTCATAAGGCAGGATCTAAACAGGATGTTTCAAATTATCGACCGATCTGCAAACTCTCTGCTATTCCAAAAATATTTGAAAAAATTGTGTATTTTCTTCTCAAAGAAATTATTTCACCGTATCAACATGGGTTTGTCAGTGGTAAATCCACCTCTACAAATCTTATGTTTTTTAGTAATTATGCTATTAGTTGTATTGAATGAGGTACTCAATGCGAAGTTATATACACTGATTTTGCCAAAGCTTTCCATCGATTCAATCATAAAATTTTGATGCAAAAGTTAGAAAATTTTGGTTTTCATTCTTATTTATTAGAATGGTTTCAATCTTAATTATGTGATCATATTCAATATGTTCACATAAGTAACATTAACTCCCATCAAATTCATGTTTCATCCGGTGTTCCACAAGGAAGTCACTTGGGTCCGCTTTTGTTCTTAATCCTTATAAATGATATTCCTCTCTATACTCGTTTTCTCAAAAATTGTTGTTTGCTGATGACTTAAAAATCTTTGTCAAATAAAAAGCGTTACAGATTGTGCTCTTCTTCAAGATGACCTTCATAGACTTGGTGAGTGGTGTAAGATAAATAATCTATTTCTAAATATTTCTAAATGTAAAATTATGTCATTTTTTCGTAACAAGTCTCCTCTGTTTTATACTTATAAAATTGATGGTGTACCTCTTTTAAGAATGGAAGAAAAGAAAGACCTTGGTGTTTTATTTGATCCCAAACTGAACTTTAATCTTCACAGAAATTCTAAGGAATTCACTGACCCTTATACTCTTAAATCCCTTAAAATTGCTTTTGTTCGATCAGTTTTAGAATACTGTTCTGTTATATGGAGTCCATTCTATAAATCAAGTTCGGAAAGGATTGAAAATATCTAAAAACGTTTCACACGTCTCGTAGTTTATCGTTTAAATTGGAATATTCGAATGCCCTCGTATGATTCACATTTAGTTTGTAACTATGTAGATTTCTTCAATTGTATTAATCGGGATGTATTCAAAAAACAATTGTTATTTACTATAGGTAACCTAATATATCTAGTAGTCTTAAGGATTATCATGTAAATGAATTATCTGTTTGATGAAATAAACTAAACTAAACTAAAAAATTAAGAGGTAGCGAGTGTTAAAGTTGCATACAAATGTTGCAACATTGCGTTATTTTATCAAAGCTGAATTTTTGATATATCTTAGATGGTGATATTAACTTTATTGGACACTTGCCAGACATCTACAGTGGGGCCTAACGTGAGCCAGACACTTAAAATATGTCAAACTAATCGTGCCATTTACGTTGGAGTTTTAAAGCTAATATTTATATGTTTTATGGGAAACTGTTCAAAAATAATTCCCCATCAGCTATACATCTACAGTGGGGCGTATTCATCAGCCAGACATTTAAAAAAAGCTAAAATAAGCGAAACATCACGTTTTAGTTTATTTTGACAGTTTGAAGGTGGTGTAAGGCCCCGCTGTAGGTGAACTGCTAATAAGAAAATATTGTAGAATATTTCCCCACAGAAAACATAAAATCTTGATTTGATTCTTTTATGTAAATGGCACGATTAGTTTGACAGATTTTAAGTGTCTGGCTCACGTTAGATCCCACTGTAGATGTCTGGAAAGTGTTAAATAAATTAAATGACACCATCCCCTAACACATATTTAAAATTCAGCTTTGATAAAATAACGCAATGTTGGAACCAGAGCTTTAAAGTAGTTAAATATATTGTGACTTAAGTACTACTTAAGTACAATTCCTTGGTACTTAAGATTTTTAAGTATAAGTACAATTCCTCGGTATTTGTACTTGAAAATTTTAAGTACGAGTACCGACAAATTGTACTTGTACTTAAATTCCATAAAGGAATTTACAAAATTTGTATTCATTACTTCAGCATAAAAAATCTTAGCTTTGATAAAATGACTTATGTCTGGCGGCCCTGGGCTCTTAGTCTATTAGTACATGTGTGCAAAAATTCAATTTTCCTTGTCAATCTACCAATGCTAAAGCTATGAATTTTTAAAGTTGGATGTTAAACTTGAGACATCTTGGGGGCCGGGTAAACGTTAACAATATGAGCTAAATTTGTACAGTTTTTTTTTTTATATTATTTAGAACAAATAAAGGGGGTGCGTAATTCAAAATAAGGCATTGACTTTTATAAGGGCCATCCTGAGCTGACATATTTCAAAAAGCCACCAATATAATTCGATAAGGACATCGAAAGCAAATCCAACAAGGTTCCTGGTACATCCATGGAATGAACCGCAAGAAAATTGGGAAAGATTCCACATGGATTATGCTGGACCTTTTCAAAACAACTACTTTCTAATTGTCATCGATGCCAAGTCAAGATGGGCAGAGATTAAAATTTGTCAAAATGATCCAAATTTAAAATCTACAATCGAACTCCTGTCAGATATCTTTGCTAGTCATGGTTATCCCAGTACCATAGTCTCGGATAATGCATCAATTTTCGTAAGTGATGAATTTAGAACATACTGTACAAAAAATGGAATTTTCCAAAAGTTAATAGTTCCGGGTCATCTAGCTAAAAATGGTTTGGCTAAAAGGAATGTACAAACATTCAAAAATAGGTAGAAAGCGATGGAAAACGAGCCAATACCAATGCATGCAAAAGTACGTGAAATCCTTTTCCGTTACAGAGCAACTCCACTTTCAAATAACAAATCACCTGCGGAAATGTTTCTTCATCGAAACATACAAATCCAACTAAATGCTGTTCGACCAAATAAATTGGAAAAAAACAGATGAAATCAAATCAAAACGCGACAGTTAAGTGTGGGAGATAGCGTACAAGTCAGATGTTACATTCAAAATAAAAATGTATGGAACTTGGCTCAATGATTCTAAAGTTTGGGAAACTACGTTACTTGACAAATCTAGACAACGGATACATTTTTATCCTACCAACTGCGAAAAAGTGAAATGCCACAGAAAAGTCGTACCAATAGTAGTTCATCTCATGCTTATTCCAACGCCAAAAATAATGTAATTAACTTGCAAAAGTCATTTTTAGTAGAGCCTCCAAATTCATAGTCTACAATTATATTGGGATCCCATAGCGGTGGAGATTCAATCGACTCACAACCGACTTCGAGTAACTCACAACAGGGACCGCATGAAGAAACCTAGACGATCAGCAAGGGAACGGCAGAAGCCATCGTACCTGAAAGATTGTGTTACAACATAACATATTTGAAGATTTTAAGCGTGGGAGAACTATTGTGACCAAATGATCCAGAACTGCACCTTATTATTAATCTTAACAGACCTTGTTCATAAATGTCAATTGTCATATTGACATGCTGCTGTTCTGACGGACAGATGAATATTAGCTGAGCACGCGGTAACAACTCTCTCGAATAAAAGTCTTCATAATATGAAGACTTATTGGAGATAGATATTCGCCGTAAATATTAACCTAAGTTAATCATCCTAATTTATAACTATGAATTAAATAAAAAGAATTAAAGTAGATAATATGAAAGCTTATTTCATTTTTCAACTAAAATTCAACATGAACAAATACAATAAGTCAGGAGTTTACTATCACACTCGATAGTGTATAAACATAACAGTTTTGTTTGTTTCCAATTAAAGATGACAAGTACGCGCCAAGAACTATTTGACATCTTCCAGTCACAAAAACAAAAAAAAAAAAAAAAAAGGATTTTGTCGCGAATAATTTTATTTTCATTGTGCAAATAAAATAAAGAGTTGAAAGGTTGTTTTGATTTTTTTTAGACAATCAACTATTAACTTAGAATACATTTTTTTAAACAAGTAAAGGCATCCATAAATAGAAAGTTTTTATTAATTCAAAGATGTTTTTTTTTGTGACGCTATATTCTGTTTTATTGACTACCTATGGAAATGGATTTTAATTTTAAACATATCTCGCGGAAAATATGTTTATTAAAGCCCTTCCACACTAGCCACTGTGTATTTATAAAGGGTGGTTACATTTTAATGGCCGATGTTGAATGTGAACCACACCTAATTGTCAAGTTTTTTTCTGCATTCCATTTGACATTTCTCAATTTCAGGCTAATTCAATTTGATACACAATCGAGCAATGCGTTAAAGTTATTGAGGCTTATTATGAAAATGGGCGTTCAAATCACTTCGTGATTTTTTTGATCAATATAATCATCCAAATGTGCGTACAATCGGAAAAATCGTGCAAAAATTTGAGCAAACCTGGTCTGTAGAAGATGTGAAAACACCAGTGCATGCTCGTACAGCTCGTACTGCAGAAAATGAGCTGGCGGCATCATCAGGCCGTATTTTTTCCAAAATGAGGCCGGTCAGGCAGTTACTTTGAATGGTGTTCGCTATCGTGAGATGAAAACGAACTTTTTATGGCGCGAATTGGAAGATATGGATGTGGACGATATGCGGTTTCAACAGGACCACTTGCCACCCAGCTAACATAACAATGGCTCTTTTGCGCGACAAATCCCATTGACAGCCCGAGGAAACGGCCTATTTCTAGCTAAACGATTCTCTATGTCACCCAACGAGACTCGAGAATTAGGAAGACGTCAAATACATGAATGTCAAATTACTAACTTGTCATCCACCTGCTCAACAATCAACATCCTCTTCTTCTAAATAAAAGTGTTAAAATTAAATAAAGTGTGTTCTTATTTTTTATTGAATGAAGTTGGAAAATTTATAAATGCGCCCAAACATTTGGTCCTTGCTAAGGAAGAAATACACAATTTTTACCAAGGATTGATATGAAAAAATTGGATTTTGTAAAGTGTGTTAACGTCAGCAATACCAAGCACGAGGATTTTCAACACCGCCATTTTGGGGAGCAACTTCAAAGTGAGTAATTTTTGCTTGCTTTTCTTTTTAACTTTGACAAATTATTTATCAATCAATTACAATGGCATCTACAAAGCTTTTAACGAAATTAAAATTAATAAAAAAAGATGTCGAAAATTTTGAAAAAAAGAAAAGTGTGTGTGTCAATGCAAATCAGATGAAAAGTAGACTGAGGCTGCTCGAGGAAGTGTGGGTGTCAGCTTCTGTTATCTTCGATGACTATGTTGCAGGCCTTCCGGAAGATGAAGATCCAAAACCTGGAGTTAGAATAAACATACGAACAAATTAGGGACGAGTACATCGAACACAGGGCAACGTTGTTAGAAGCGCTGGATAGCTGCCAAAAAAGTGAGGTTAAACCCGTGTGCACCAAGGACAATGTAAATCAATTACCTGTTATCAAAACACCGGTGTTCGATGGAAAGTATGAAGCATGGCCGAATTTTCATGATATTTTCGTATCCCTCGTCGACAGTAAGGAATCTCTATCGGAAATTCAGAAGATGCATTATCTAAAGACGAGTTTGACAGGTGATGCTGAGAAGCTGCTTTTAACGCTTTGGACCACAATTACGACAGAGCATGGTCTATTTTAAAAGATAGGTACGATCATCCACGTGTCTTCGTTAGTATTCAGCTGAACAATCTTTTTAATTTGCCATCGTTGGCCCAGGAACGTGCGGAGTCTATTAGAGGTTTTCTGTACACGTCAATACAAGTGATAAACAGTCTGTCAAATCTAAAAAAAGAAGTAAATCAGTAAGATCCTATACTGATATTTACTTTATTGCGCAAGTTACCCGCTAAAACTCAACAAATGTGGGAAGAAATGCTCAACAACAGGGAAAGACCCAAGGACTTGCCTTCTTTCAAGGAATTCACTTCTTTTTTGGAGACCAGGTTCAGGACTTTGAAAGCAGTTGATTAACAGCACCCTCCTAGTTCTTCCAGCACGTCGCGGAGTTCCTCTCACAAACAATCGTTTTTCACACAGGCTGATAAAGCAAAGCTGACCTGCAAAATATGCCAAAAAAGTAAACATGCAGTTAGAAGATATGATGAATTCCTGAAAATGAGTATTACAGATCGTTGTCAGGTTATTAATAAGTTAAGTTTGTGTCGAAATTGTTTAGGATACAATCACAGAGTAGATAGCTGCCCAAGTGGTCGTAGGTGATATTATTGCCAGCAACCACATCATAGCTTAACAACCTTCACGATTTCACCAAATTATAATAACTCTTTTCAGCCTTTACATTCACAACAAAAAAATATTAGCCATTCGCAGAATCAATGCCAGCAACAGAGTGTAAACCAAAATTCTCAAGCTGCAACTATGAATGCTGATGCACCTCCATACCAGTGTTCTAATGGAAAACAATCTTCTTCCAACAGTGTAACTGCTCATCACTCACATTACTCTTTCCCAAATAAAAACCTCACAAGTATTACTGGCAACCGTCCTTTTGAAAGTGAAGACTTCGTTGAGGGAGTGGTTGACGCTGCGAGCATTGCTGGATTCTGGATCTGAAGCATCTTTCATCACGGAGTCTGCTGCACAGTTTCTTCAACTCAAATCTATGCCAACTCATACAGAGGTATCCGGGCTGGGTTTGGTCAGCAGTGGCACTTGTCTAAGAGTAGTGGACATGTTCTTTGCTTCACAGCATTCTTCTTTTGCGACAACAACATAGATGTGGAGTCACAGCTTCGAAAATTCTGGGAATTGGAAGAGACTCCGTTTAAACAATTTCAAAAACCAGTAGATATTGAGTGTGAGGAACATTTTATAAACAACAGAAGGCGTGCAGTTGATGGGCGTTACCAAGTTGCTTTGCCATTTAAAAGAAACGTACCTCCAATTTTTGGTGAGTCCTTTCAAGGTGCTTTCCGTCGATTCCAAAGTTTGGAGAGACGACTTGATGGTAATGAAGACCTTCGAAACCAGTATTCGACATGCATCAATGAATATATCCAGTTAGGTCACATGAACGAGGTTGATAGAGATTCTTTGCCAGAGAACAAGCACAATTTCTTGCCACATCACGCTGTCATTAAAGAAAGCAGTTCAACAACAAGACTACGTGTGAAGTTTGACGCATCTTTTAAAACTTCTAGTGGAATCTCTTTGAACGACGTGATGATGGCGGGTCCTGCACTTCAACAAAATGTCTGCGATATAATTCTTAGATGGAGGTTGTACACAGCCTATGGAGCAGCGGTATATCTAAGAGTTTAGGACGATAAAGGCCAGGTTAAAATGCACCTTTCAATGGCCAAATCCAAGGTCGCTCCCGTACAACCTGTCAGTCTTTCTCGCTTAGAACTTTGCGGTGCTGCCATGTTGGCAAAACTTCTTGATCATGTCAACCAGGTATTGGGAAACAAGAATATCCGGATGTTTGCTTGGACTGATTCAACCATCACTCTTTCTTGGATCGAAGCTTCACCAACGAAATGGTATACTTTTGTGCGAAACAGAGTAGGAGAGATCCAACGTTTAACTTGCGTCGATATTTGGAAACATGTGCCTACTCAGCACAATCCAGCTGATCTGGTTTCCAGAGGAGTTCTTCCATCTGCATTGTTAGACAATATTCTATGGTGGAATGGGCTTGATTTTTTGAAAATTTCTTGAGATTTCCAGTGTCTTATCCAGCCATCAAATTTCACAACAGTAATCGATAAACGAATATTACACGTTCATCACGCCGTAGAAGTCAATCGTCCAATCAATGAACTGATAATTCGTGTATCTGAAATCAACAAATTGAAAAGAATTGTTGCAATGGTTTAACGTTTTATAAACAACTCACGAAAAAACACATCTAAATGGAATACTGGACCGATTTCACCAGATGAGCTCAACGACTCCACCAAAACTTTAGCGCGGGTTGCTCACCTAGAAATTTTTCCTGATGGTATCACAAAATCCAGAAGCGTGGCTACGTTACATCCGTTTACAGATGCATATAGAATTATCCGCGTTGGAGGTCGACTGCAAAATTCTAATCTTTCGTATGACCAACAACATCCAATTACGGCATTCAAATCGCCATTTTTCAAAACTGATTCTTCGGCAAGCACACGAAAAGACACTTCATGGAGGTTTGCAGCTAATGATGGGTTATATTCGGAAAAGATATTGGATTTTCCAAACCAAACGAGCTGTCAAAGAATATATTAACAACTGCGTTGTATGCTATCGCAACAGGACTTAGTCAGCTGAACAATTGGTGGGAGATTTGCCAACGCCTAGGGTGACAATGTCAAGACCATTTTGTCATACAGGTAATAGACTACGTCGGTCCAAAAAGCATTCGAGCGTGGAAAGGTCGCGGTGCGAAATGCTATAAAGGTTACTTGGCAATTTTTGTTTGCCTGGCAACAAAGGCCACCCAAGAATCAAATTTAGTTTTTAAAATGCTCTAACAGCAGAGCAAGTCTTAAAGCTCGTCACTTCGAGAATTAGCTCTAGTTGCGCATTAAGAGTTATTTTAGAGCTCTCATACAGGGAATTCTTTGACATTTAGAGCGAATTTCTGTTCGTAATCTGCTCGTTTTCAGGGACTTCGTAGATTTTAAGCTCTTTAATTATGCATTTTGTAAATACTAAGGAGCACCTTTGACAGCTTTTTGTTGGTATAAGTGTGAATAATACAACATATTTTATTAGTATTTATACCTAAGTATTGTAAAACTTCATTCAGTGCGTAATGTCAACAAGATAAGTTATTTTTTATATTCGAACAGAATAAGGGAATTATTATATTTTTCGGTAAAATAATTGTGAATTTTTAAGTGTGCGTTTTGTTTTATCACAAATGTATTGAAGGTACTTTGCGAAATTACAACGCGCCTCCGGAATTATAAATATTACGCTGAGATTTTGAAAAATCTTGAGAACTATTGTCAATTATTAATAAAATATTTTGTTTAAAAATTAAAAAATGTGTTGTGTTTTTTAATCGAAAAAGGAGAACTTTTCTTTTTCAAAATTGAAAAAAAAAAATTGGTTACTCGAATCATTTTTCTTTTCATCACCATATTTTTATTAGGGTAAAAGTTTCTTTTCCATAGAGCTGTAATAGCGCTTCAGAGCTGTAATAGCGTTATTTCAGAGAGTAGCCACAAGGTGACAGATTTGCTTTCAGTGCTTTATATAAAAATGGGTATTTTAGAAAATAAAAGAAAGAGTGAATATTCTGCACAGCAAATACCTAACAAAACAAATTATTATAGAGAATTTTGTTTGTGTTTTCCGTGTAAAACTTTTACTTAGTTGCTAGTCACTCTCTCAAAAAACACGGCTTTATTTATTTTCGACTCATGGTTATTTTTTTTTTGATTTTTGTTGAATTAATTTTGTTGAATTTATATAAGTTTGTAACACCCTACAAAATCAGTGGTGGTTTTACAATAGCTCTGTAAATGTTTTTTTTTTTTGACACTTTACAATGCGCATGAGTAATATTTTTATTATGTACCATATGTGTGAAAATATTAATATTCAGCTCTATACGCACTTTTTGTGTGGTTCTATTAGAGCTATGTTTCGACGTTTTGGTAGGCGCATGCGTTAATATTTTGTCCATGTGTTGCTGAAAGCTCTATAATAACTCGTTGAGCGCTGATATTTAGACAATGCTCTATTTTGAATGTTATAAGCTCCAGTAAGGAGCATATTTTTGAATCTTGAGACGTTATTAGTTGCTAGAGCTGAAACCATTCCAGAACCTCTGTTATAGAGCACAATTTTTAAAAGAAATAAAGAGAGCTGTATTATAAACTCTTACAGAGCTATAGCCTTAGATTACACTATATTAGAGCTGTAGAAGAGCAGTTTTGCTTCAACTAGCTCGAACAATGTTACTTGGGCATCCACTTGGAAGCCGTAAGTGACCTTACTACCCAACCATTTTTAGCTGCTTTTCGCCGATTTACAGCTCAAAAAGGAATATGTTGTGCAATGTATCAAAGGAGCAGAAGGAGAACTTCATCGTCTTCTGAATGGTGCCACTCATGATTGGAAGGAAATTGCTGCAGTTTTAGCATCCCAAGGAACAAAGTGGAATTTCACTCCCCCAGCTTCACCCCATTTTGGAGGATTATGGGAAGCTGGTGTGAAGAGAGTCAAACACCACTTAAAAAGAATCATCGGAAACGGGACACTCACCTTTGAGGAACTCTCCACGCTTCTGACGCAGATCGAAGCGTGTTTAAATTCGAGGCCTCTATGCCCCTCAACGGAAAATCCAGATGATTTTCAAGCACTAACTCCAGCACATTTCCTCACCGGAGTAGAAATGCACACAGTTCCCGAAAATGACCTCACCATAGGGAGAACAAGTTTAGTAGATCGGTGGAAAAATATACAATTCAATTTACAAACCTTTCGGCAGTATTGGCAGACAGAATATTTAGCACGACTTCAACAGCGACCGAAATGGCTCAAGCCACAACCTCAGTTGGAAATCGGAGACCTCGTCCTAATCAAATATGAACGGCTACCACCAACCAAATGGAATCTCGGCCGTATAATAGTCACCTATCCCAACAAGGCGAATATAAACGCCCCATAACCAAACTTTGTCCTCTGCCGTTGAATAAATTACCTTAATTAATTTAATTCGAATTTAAAACAACATTTGGATGAATGAAAATCTTTATTTAGAATTCAGAAACCTTATTCAAAATCATAAATTAATTCAAATTCTTAAATAACACAATCACACACACACACGCGCACACACACACGCACACACACACACACACATACCCACACATACCCACACACACCCACATACACACACACACACATCATACACACACACATCATACCCACACACACATCATACACACACACACATCATACACACACCATCCGCACACATCATACACGCCCACATCACATATATGTATATATTAACATAACACATATATCACAACACATCACATTAATTTGCATCACATCACTTTATATAAATGCATTATTTTATCACTATTCGAAATCAATCACAAATTAATGTCACAACATAACTCAATTCATCAATTTAAAAAAAAAAAAAATGTATTCATTTCGGAAGAAAAACACAAATAAAAATTTAACATACACTTTAAATACACAATTTCAATTCAATTTCAATTTCAATTCAATTTCAATTTATTTCAATAAAGTATACAGTTAACAATGATACATTAAGATTAAAATCTTTTAGAGTATCTAGAATAAAATTTACAAATTTTTCAATAATAAATTCAAAAACCTAGATATGTACAAGAATAAGAATAAAAGTAAAAATAGTATTTGAAAAAGTTATAAGGTAGAAAAGTGCAAATAAAGTTTCCTCTTAAAAGCGGTAGGTGAGGCTATACTCTGCAGTTCGTTTGGAAGAGAATTCCACAAACGAACTGCAGATACATAGAAGGAGCGTTCTCCTATGAAGTGTGAAAAACGCGGTACAATTAATTTCAATCCTCGTTGAGAATTGGCAAGCTGAATCGATTCACTTAAATAAGCAGGGCATCTATAGTGGATGACATTATGGAACATTAGAATAAGTCTGTACCTCAAATAATTCTCAAGACTCATACCAACCAGTGAGTGTTGTAAGTGAGAGACACTGGTATGTCTCTGTATGCCGTATATAAAACGAATACAGTCATTAAAAGCAACATAAAGTTTACGCTTACATTGACAATCAAGGATGGGATAGACTGAACAGTTAAAAATAAAATATGGCAAAATCAACGATTTTATCAGGTATTTCTTCATATAAGAAGACAATACTTCAGAGGAAGATCTCAAAGATCGCAGACCAAAGTAAATTTTCCTGATAGTATCTGAGATTGCCCCACAGCGGTTTAAATTACTGTTTATTTTATATCCAAGATATTTTACTTCATTTACATACACAATTCTTTCGTTGTCAAGAATTACCAGAGGAAATTCTTCAAGACTTAACAGATTCCCGTAACAAAGGATGGCAACAGACTTAGCAGGGTTTAGTTTCATAGCATTGTTGTTCGACCAAGTGAGAACATAACTTAGATCTTCATTTAACCTTACTATACAGTCCTCCATCAAACCAATTGAACGAAAGATGTATAGTACAACATCATCAGCATACAAATGAATTCGGCTGTTTTGTATTACATTGGGAAGGTCATTAATGAATAAAGAAAATAAAAGCGGACCCAACACTGAGCCCTGTGGTATACCCGTGTTAATTATAATAGGATTACATGTATCAACATCCGTTTTTATGCATTGAACTCGATTTAATAGATAGTTGTATATAAGCCTTAGCGAAGTGCTCGCAAAATCAAATTTATCCTTAAGCTTAGAAAGAAGGATCGAATGATCAATACAGTCGAATGCCTTGGAAAAATCTAGTAACACCATGACACCAATTTTATCAGAGTCGAGTGCAAATCTAAGATCCGAAGTTACTTTAACTACCGCAGATTCACAACTGTGTTTGCTGCGAAACCCAGATTGCCACTGCGAAAGTAAGTTATTATCTTTTATATAGGTTTGGATTTGGTCGTGAATATTTTTTTCAAACACTTTACACAAGAAAGCCAAAATACTAATAGGCCTAAAGTCAGAAGGATTAGATTTTTTAGGAACTGGTATTATATAAGCGTTTTTCCACGCATCAGGAAATTGAGCACTATAAATACAGAAATTAACTACATGAAGAAGATGGTTGATAATGATAGGGAATATAAGCTTGTTCATACACCAAAACACCATTAAAACATAACACAATTAAATATATTGACTTGTTCAATCAGAGAACACATGACGATAAATAAATTTACATAATTCACAAACTTAATAACATTTTATCACTTAACACTTTATAAAAACACTAATATATGTATGGACTTCATCACCAACGTACGCATGAAATTCATCATTAACCATTTTAAATACTATTTTATATTAATCCGACAAAACTAATTTATAATCCGCTTTAAGTTAACATTAAAACACAAAAATCATCCACTTTGCATCGAATAACATTAATACTGACCGATAAAAACGACCCTTAATCGAAAATTTAAAAATACACCAAATTTAACATAAATAAGATATAAATTATACAATATAATGACTCATCTGGATTTTTTGCTGACCAATCTGCACATTTATGACATTTAGCACAAATTTAACAAACACAAAATATAATAATTTAACATAAAATAACTAAAATACAAAACACTACCGGCACCGTAATCAAAATTTTCATTCACTTTAACTTTTAATTCAACAGAATGGAACCCACAAAAACAAAATACACAAGCCAATACTACTCGTTCCAAAACATAGGGTTTACATGATCAATACTTAGCTATACTATTGATATGGAAGCGTTCATTACCCTAGGCGAACGGCAAATTACATATAATTTTATTTTTGTTCAATAAAATTGTGCTAAATATTAATGAATTTCTTTCTTTTCATGTCGAAGAGGAAACATATTTAACAATATAAATGTTTTCCTAGATGTTAATCCGTTTAAAAAATAGATTACGACCCATCAATACCTTATCGCCCGGGGAGAATGTTGAACGCACCCATTGACAGACCGAGGAAACGGCCTATTTCTAGCTAAACGATTCTCTATGTCACCCAACGAGACTCGAGAATTAGGAAGACGTCAAATACATGAATGTCAAATTACTTACTTGTCATCCACCTGCTCAACAATCAACATCCTCTTCTTCTAAATAAAAGTGTTAATATTAAATAAAGTGTGTTCTTATTGTTTATTGAATGAAGTTGGAAAATTTATAAAGGCTTCTACGCCCAACGTTATTCACCAGGTTTACGCCCAACAGGCCGTGTTATTTTACGTGGTGCCGATGTCAATTGGCCGCCAAGATCATGTGATTTGACACCGTTGGGCTTCTTTCTTTGGGGTTATTTGAAAGAAAAGGTGTACGTCGATAAGCCAGCAACAATTCAAGATCTAAAGGATGAGATAATTCAGCACATTAACGGCATAGAACCTCAATTATGCCTCAGCGTCATCGAAAATTTAGACCATCGGATGGAGGTGTGCCGCCGAGGTCGCGGCGGCCATTTGGCCGATATTTTGTTCCATACATAATTGAACCATACCAATATTATCATAATAAAAAGAAATGACAATAATTTACGTTTTATTCAAAATCAACATTGGCCCTTAAAATTTATCCACCCTTTACATGTCAAATTGAAAGTGGGAAAGAATTCCACGCAACTGCCAAATATGTGGAAAAGAAATGACATTTCATATTTTGCTTCCACAGTTGCTTGTATTAATACATAACCTTAACCTAAAAAAAAGTGTGATAGAATATGGGATAGAATTAGAACCATTCCTAAAATTCTTCGTGTATTAACACATGTCAGATCGTGTGGGATAGAACGTCGGGTTGTGTAGGCCGGGCTGTCATATTTTATTTCGACACTATTCTACATCATTTGTTTCACACTTTTTTGACATGTATTAATACACAGTGGGCTAGTGTGGAAGGCCTTTTAGTAGTTGTGAATTGAAAATTTTGTAGTTTTATGTTCTTTTGCCAGCAGGCAGCTAGGGATGAGCGATGTTCTTCGATGTTGGGAAAACATCGATGATAGACGAAAAAAATTGATGTTTAAACATGTGAAACATCGCAGTATCAATGGTAAGATTGAGCACATCGTCTTTAAAACAGCTAACAGCTACACAAATTCATAACTATACTTCTGCTAGTAAAATTTTGAGCGAGTGATTTTTGTCTTTAAGCACTTGTTACATTTGAAATCTTTTGGGTATGATCTCATGCTTATAAAAAAAAACATTAGGGGTATTTATGCAACGGCGGAAAACCATCGTAAACGTCGAAAAGTTTACGGCGTCGTAAACGAACTGTCACAATTTGTATGAAATTTTTTTACTATAAATCGTAAAGTTTCCCACACGAACTTGTGTTGTAAACGTCTTAAAAGAAAGTATAGTAATCGTGGAAAACTTTTTATGAAAGTATTATGACATTTTAAGTATTAAAAGTTGACAACAACAAAAATTTCAGTAACACAGAGTATTTTAAATTATTTTTTTCAAACGCTTGTATAAAATAAATAAAGTCCGCCGACTTTGTTCACCGCATCATAATGAAATTATATAAAGGGGCGTTCATGAAACGTGTGTCGGAAACTTCACGATTTCACGACGTCGGAAAGTTTCCGACGTTGCATGAATACCCTAATTACATTCGCTATATTGCTCTCATCAAAGGACGATGAGCAAATTTGTATGAAATCTTGTGGTTAGACCAACACTTATGAAATTGGTATCAACTGTGTGTTGAGCTTCTTATGTATGTACATAAGTGCAATATTTTCAAAATCGTACATGGGAAATCCGAGATATTTGTGCTTGAAGTTGGCGATTGCAAACACTGGAGCGTATTCATAGTCGCAGATAGACCCAGGTTTATCTAAACTACAGTTTAAGGCAATTTTGGCTCAATGAATTCAGACCGATTTTAATTACAAATTGTTGGTTTTATATTTTTATAAGATAATCAACTTGGTATACTATACAAATAGCTTCAAATATTTTGAAATGATAAACTTCAAAAAATAGAATCAACGTCCGAAAATTCAACTAAACCTATGTTAAACTAAGACCCAGGTCTAAAATGAATATGAATACTCCCCACTATATTTCAGTTCTTTTTCGAAATAACTGCACAACTATTTATATAAAGAACAAAGGAAAATAATATTGGTGCTAAATGAAATGAGGTAGTTGTTTCATCTTTCAAATAATGGCAAAGTCGCTATGTTACGTTCAATACATTTTGAGATATTAAGTTTTAAAGTCTTGAATAAAAACTTTTTTAGCACTGCCTTTGCAACCCATAATCTAAAAAAATCAGTTGTGAGAAGTTATTTTTACAACTTTTAATTAAATATATAATAAAATGTCCTTTGCTCAATAAATACCTGCTTTTAAAGAAAAATTGTCTCAAAAAATAGCTACCTTATTAAGCTTACAGACTGGAAAAAGTAGATTTTAAGTTAAAAACAAAAACTTATACAGTCTGAAGACTGGAATCGACGTAAAATATCACTCTACATTTTTATCTATCTAATTAATTTAAATTAATTAAATACAAATCCCTCGGTCGATTAAGTCATTATTTATTTAAAAATGCATCTAAAGAACCGAAGTGTATGAATTAAGTTTTTATGTTTGATGGCCATAGATATTTCTACGACCAAATAAGGTATGTACCAATTGTCGCTGCCACCAAAGACCGCCGCACAGTGGGGCAAACATGGAAAAGATTCAATTATTCGAAAGTGTCAATTTGTATGATTCACTATTCGTTTCTTATAGTCAATTAATTGTAAGACCAAAAAATGATAACAGTTTTTTAAATAAAATATATGTAAGCCTGGTTTTAACGCCAAAGTTGAAATTAGAAAAAAATTATATAAATATAGGTGGTTTTTAAGCGACCCGTTCACACTCAAATCTGAATATTTTTTCTTTTTTTTTGTTGGATTAAGATATTCCTATTTAGTAATATAAATGTTTTAACTGAGCGAGAAAAATAAGATAATAAATATTTTGATCAAAAAGACTCAATATTAGCGATTATTTTTAGTCTCATAAGGTTTTAAGTATTGGCGGCACTTGGCGACCCGGGTCTGTTGCTTTTGGCGGAATATGTACTGTGTAAGCAACAATTTCCGGTAAAAACGCATCCGGATACGTCCGGATTCGACTTCAAATGCATTTTGAAGTGGGCGTACAAATATTTTTTTTATATACTAAATTTTTTGAACATTTTTAAAAATAAAATTTGCAATGCCAATTTTAATTATTTAGTAGAATACAATTTTAAACAAAATTTTAAAAAAATTCATGAACCCGTTTTTTTTAAAGGAGTTAAAAAAAATTCAATATCCTCTCCAGGGAGCCCTTTGATGAAAGCTTTAATTTCATAGTTTGAAGAAAATCACATCAGTGGCTAAGACTGGGTTAGCTACAGACAGACAGTCTGGCAGACAAACAGACAGAACTGTGGCACCCATTTTTTCACTTCTCTATAATCGTAATATTGTGTAAAATTATTACTTCTAGAGTAGGTACTCTAGTCCGAATATTTTTTCAAAAACTTGCCCTAGTATCCATGTATGTAAGTAATAGGTACGATTTCGTCAAAGCGACCTAGACTTGCATTTTTGTTAAAAACAAAATATTACATTTTATATTATTTAGTTGTTAAGAATTGTGTTTACGATTAAAGATCAAAACAATAACAAAGCTTTTATGAAATAAGAACTATTTAAAAAGTTTGCAATGTCACATCTTAATTTTTATTTAAGGGCATATGACCCCGTAATGTGATAAGCAGTATTATTTCGTTATTAAAACTTACTGTGTCACATCGTAAAAATTCAGTAGCAAAAAATTAGGATGTAGGTATGCAACTGTAATAATTTTTCATTTACCTTCCTTCGGGTGTTGTCTGACCCGAATAGCGTAGCCACGAAGAATTATGTACATTGAAATCGCCCGTAACAACGATTTCACTGCGCGGAAAATGGGAAATAATTCTCTGGATGGAGTCGGATAGTGCATCGAATTCGTTGGAAGTCGAATTACTATCCAAACTAGGACTACGATAAATAAAACAAGTATGGATGATGCGCTTATGGATGGTGAATTTAAACCACATGAAATTAAAGTTCGTATTCAAACATGAACCATATTGTGGTTGAAGCTGATAAGCTACATCACTGCGAACATACACGGCGAGACCATGATGTGGAAAAAATAGAGGCACTAAGCTATAACCATGTAGGCTGAATTCCGAGTGATCGGTATTTTCCCCTACCTGGGTTTCACTTAGTGCCAAAACAGCTGGCCTGTTTTTCACAGTATGGACATATGCAGCACAAAAATTCTGCCTCAGTCCCCGAATGTTGCTGTAGTCAACCCTAAATTCACCCACCATTACAATAAACAGACATTAAAAACCAAATCAGACAGTTATCTATGCAGATATCAAGTTTGGGCCCCAAATGACTTCACAGTACAATACTACTAGTGTTATGCCTAAAAAAGCAGTGTACTGATCCGCCCCTGGATACACAAAATCAATAACAGCAATTTATCTGATATGCTTCGGCTTAGTCCATCATAAGAATTGCATGTAATGATACATTCATATACTGCATATAATACTGCATATGAGATATTTGTGCTTGAAGTTGGCGATTGCAAACACTGGAGCGTATTCATAGTCGCAGATAGACCCAGGTTTATCTAAACTACAGTTTAAGGCAATTTTGGCTCAATGAATTCAGACCGATTTTAATTACAAATTGTTGGTTTTATATTTTTATAAGATAATCAACTTGGTATACTATACAAATAGCTTCAAATATTTTGAAATGATAAACTTCAAAAAATAGAATCAACGTCCGAAAATTCAACTAAACCTATGTTAAACTAAGACCCAGGTCTAAAATGAATATGAATACTCCCCACTATATTTCAGTTCTTTTTCGAAATAACTGCACAACTATTTATATAAAGAACAAAGGAAAATAATATTGGTGCTAAATGAAATGAGGTAGTTGTTTCATCTTTCAAATAATGGCAAAGTCGCTATGTTACGTTCAATACATTTTGAGATATTAAGTTTTAAAGTCTTGAATAAAAACTTTTTTAGCACTGCCTTTGCAACCCATAATCTAAAAAAATCAGTTGTGAGAAGTTATTTTTACAACTTTTAATTAAATATATAATAAAATGTCCTTTGCTCAATAAATACCTGCTTTTAAAGAAAAATTGTCTCAAAAAATAGCTACCTTATTAAGCTTACAGACTGGAAAAAGTAGATTTTAAGTTAAAAACAAAAACTTATACAGTCTGAAGACTGGAATCGACGTAAAATATCACTCTACATTTTTATCTATCTAATTAATTTAAATTAATTAAATACAAATCCCTCGGTCGATTAAGTCATTATTTATTTAAAAATGCATCTAAAGAACCGAAGTGTATGAATTAAGTTTTTATGTTTGATGGCCATAGATATTTCTACGACCAAATAAGGTATGTACCAATTGTCGCTGCCACCAAAGACCGCCGCACAGTGGGGCAAACATGGAAAAGATTCAATTATTCGAAAGTGTCAATTTGTATGATTCACTATTCGTTTCTTATAGTCAATTAATTGTAAGACCAAAAAATGATAACAGTTTTTTAAATAAAATATATGTAAGCCTGGTTTTAACGCCAAAGTTGAAATTAGAAAAAAATTATATAAATATAGGTGGTTTTTAAGCGACCCGTTCACACTCAAATCTGAATATTTTTTCTTTTTTTTTGTTGGATTAAGATATTCCTATTTAGTAATATAAATGTTTTAACTGAGCGAGAAAAATAAGATAATAAATATTTTGATCAAAAAGACTCAATATTAGCGATTATTTTTAGTCTCATAAGGTTTTAAGTATTGGCGGCACTTGGCGACCCGGGTCTGTTGCTTTTGGCGGAATATGTACTGTGTAAGCAACAATTTCCGGTAAAAACGCATCCGGATACGTCCGGATTCGACTTCAAATGCATTTTGAAGTGGGCGTACAAATATTTTTTTTATATACTAAATTTTTTGAACATTTTTAAAAATAAAATTTGCAATGCCAATTTTAATTATTTAGTAGAATACAATTTTAAACAAAATTTAAAAAAAATTCATGAACCCGTTTTTTTTAAAGGAGTTAAAAAAAATTCAATATCCTCTCCAGGGAGCCCTTTGATGAAAGCTTTAATTTCATAGTTTGAAGAAAATCACATCAGTGGCTAAGACTGGGTTAGCTACAGACAGACAGTCTGGCAGACAAACAGACAGAACTGTCGCACCCATTTTTTCACTTCTCTATAATCGTAATATTGTGTAAAATTATTACTTCTAGAGTAGGTACTCTAGTCCGAATATTTTTTCAAAAACTTGCCCTAGTATCCATGTATGTAAGTAATAGGTACGATTTCGTCAAAGCGACCTAGACTTGCATTTTTGTTAAAAACAAAATATTACATTTTATATTATTTAGTTGTTAAGAATTGTGTTTACGATTAAAGATCAAAACAATAACAAAGCTTTTATGAAATAAGAACTATTTAAAAAGTTTGCAATGTCACATCTTAATTTTTATTTAAGGGCATATGACCCCGTAATGTGATAAGCAGTATTATTTCGTTATTAAAACTTACTGTGTCACATCGTAAAAATTCAGTAGCAAAAAATTAGGATGTAGGTATGCAACTGTAATAATTTTTCATTTACCTTCCTTCGGGTGTTGTCTGACCCGAATAGCGTAGCCACGAAGAATTATGTACATTGAAATCGCCCGTAACAACGATTTCACTGCGCGGAAAATGGGAAATAATTCTCTGGATGGAGTCGGA
This sequence comes from Melangyna quadrimaculata, assembly GCA_949320155.1. NCBI lineage: Eukaryota > Metazoa > Arthropoda > Insecta > Diptera > Syrphidae > Melangyna > Melangyna quadrimaculata. The sequence continues at coordinate 324,940,181 of OX439483.1, forward strand.
TAGTGCATCGAATTCGTTGGAAGTCGAATTACTATCCAAACTAGGACTACGATAAATAAAACAAGTATGGATGATGCGCTTATGGATGGTGAATTTAAACCACATGAAATTAAAGTTCGTATTCAAACATGAACCATATTGTGGTTGAAGCTGATAAGCTACATCACTGCGAACATACACGGCGAGACCATGATGTGGAAAAAATAGAGGCACTAAGCTATAACCATGTAGGCTGAATTCCGAGTGATCGGTATTTTCCCCTACCTGGGTTTCACTTAGTGCCAAAACAGCTGGCCTGTTTTTCACAGTATGGACATATGCAGCACAAAAATTCTGCCTCAGTCCCCGAATGTTGCTGTAGTCAACCCTAAATTCACCCACCATTACAATAAACAGACATTAAAAACCAAATCAGACAGTTATCTATGCAGATATCAAGTTTGGGCCCCAAATGACTTCACAGTACAATACTACTAGTGTTATGCCTAAAAAAGCAGTGTACTGATCCGCCCCTGGATACACAAAATCAATAACAGCAATTTATCTGATATGCTTCGGCTTAGTCCATCATAAGAATTGCATGTAATGATACATTCATATACTGCATATAATAACTAAGCCAAAGCACTGTGAGTGAAGTGGAAAGGAGAGATTAGGAATTACCGCTGTGCTATGAATGTTTGTGGTTTGAGCATCATAATCGTCGCTACACGGGTGCACTTTTGCTGTTGTTTTTATGCATTGGCACTTGAACTTTTTTTTTTATTTGTAACTTGTTTAAGTATGTATGTAGGCTATTGATTCTATTGATTTGCGCGGCGCGATTTGTGTAAGTTTTGTATTTCTATTTTTTTTTTTTTTATTTATTGTAGATTAGAGGGAAATGGATATTTTATTTATTTATTTTTTTTTATAATAAGGGGCAATAGGAAAGGAAAAAAAACAGAATATTGCAGTTGATATGATATTTATTATCAATTGATAGGGTTATTTACTAGGAAATTCACAACGTAATTCACACTCCTACACACGTCCACTCACGGTGAGTTGCAGATCGGAACTCCGATCCGATTTATAAAAATGTATCTGAAAAAAATTTACAACAGTTGTTTCCCTACTTATAGCCATTTAAACAAAAACATTTTTTTTTTATTTAATTTTAGTTTTAATAAATGTTGTAATTTTTTTTTTAATACATTTCTTTAAACATGACTAAAGCACAGACAGAGCCCAGGGCCGCCAGACATACGTTATTTTATCAAAGCTAGGATTTTTTCTGCCAACAGGTACTATGGTAGCTAAGAACAAACGGATGCTAAGAATCTTCAATCCGGGTGCAATTCAGTCTGAGTTGTTTAGTCATAGCTTACAGTTGCTTTCTATTTACGCTCTCGCTTCTTACAATTTTCTTTTCGCAAACATGTGTTAAATGCCAAGAACATGCGGTTCGTTTTTTTGGATTAACGTTTCATAAAGAATGTGCCAACGTAAATGACATTGATTTTAGCACCTTATCAAATCCGAATATGTCTTGGAATTGTAACAATTGTGCCGATCCAACATTCGCCAATTTTATTCAACAGTTTTCTGAACTATTTAAAATTGTTACTAGTTTTAAAAACGATCTTTCCCATATTAAACAAATGTTAACCAGCAGTGAAAATAATTTGCTTTCCAGTCACTTAAATCAACCCATACCACCTGTAAACAATCCAAATAATATACCACCTATCAACTTAATTTCTCCCCATCAAATTATTGAAACCAGTGAGTCGTCGTCGCCACCCCCCACTGATTCTATAACTACCTATGCATCATTGTCAAATAATAGTCACACCAACAACGTAATCCCTATAAAAAATAAACCAAGAAACCCAAAAAGAGTGTTTGAAACTAATAATTCTCTCTGCCTCAATTCATTGTCTAATTATAAATGGTTCCATATATCAAGATTTGATATTGGGACTGATACTGGTGACATTATTAATAATATTTCCAATAACACTGTAATTCCTAAAGACCATATCAAATGCTTTAAATTAATAAAAAAAGATGTGCAAGCGGTGCTAAGGTTCATCAACCTCAAAGTTAGTGTTCCCGAAAATAAAATTGTTTCTTCACTCCTCCTCTTCTCAATATGATGCCATCACTTTCACTGAAACATGGTTAACTAATGATCATCACAATTCTGAATTATTTGATGATAATCAGTAAAGTGTTTTCCGGAAAGACAGATTCCCAGTGAAGACAAAGTTAACCAGAGGTGGAGGAGTGCTTATTGCAGTCAAATCTCATTTTAATTGTGAAAAAAATTGATTTGCCTTCGTCAGCTGTTAATTCTGAATATGATATTGATCAACTTGCGGTTCGAGTCTCTAAGGACTCATTATTTGATTATATTATTTTAAGCTATAGGTAGTAGTTCTATTGACTTATATAAAATACATGTAAATAATTGTCGCACTCTTTTTTCTCAATTAAATACCGATCAACACTTGCTTATACTAGGTGATTTTCATCTTTGTAATATTAATTGGACTTTTGATCAAGATGAATCATGTTTATTACCTTTTAATATTAATTCAGAGCTTGAAAGTGAATTTATAGATTCTTTTTGTGAATTTGATCATGTACAATTAAATGGTTTTTATAATAATATGAATAGAATTTCATATTAAATGAAATTTAGATTTAATTTATGTTGACAAAGAACTTTCTGTTAATATAATAAAATGTATTAATCCAATATTTAATAATTCTCTTCACCATCTTGGACTAAGTGTTCAGATTAGTTTTTTTGGATATTTGAAACCAATTAATGATAATTCAATTTTTTTTTAACTACGCCAAAGGTAACTATGATGCTATTAATGAATGTTTAAACCTAATTTCCTGGCATCAAGTATTTGAAAATAATAAACTTTCTGTTTCTTATAATACTTTAATTGAGACATTGAAGGAGGCAATTGATCAATTATTGAATTGAAATTAATCTCCGTTAGATCTAAACCTCAATGGTATAGTAAAAGGTTAATCAATTTAAGTAACAAGAAAAATAAAGCATACAAGCTATTTCGCTGTTCCAATAATGATAACACCTTACTACGAAAATATAGGCGTATTCAAAAAGATTTCGAAGTACTTAATAAATTTTTATATAAAGACTATTTGCCACGAACAGAATCGAATTTAAAAGTAAATAGCAAATCTTTATGGAGTTATATCAACGGCAAAGAAAATTCTAATGGTATACCTAATAAAATGTTTTACAATAATGAAAGTTCCATCGACATTCATACAATCACTAATTATTTTGCTGACTTTTATCGATCGGTGTATTCGACACGATTGCAAAAACAGTTCACATAATATTGGATCATTATATATAAGTGTTTCTGATGTTTTTGAAGCTTTGTATAGCCTGAGTTTGGATAAGCAACCTGGTCCCGATGAATTATCTCCTTTTGTTTTAAAACATTGCGCAAGTTCCCTTTGTCTTCCATTGAAACTTCTCTTTAACCCTTCTTTAAAAACCGGTGAATTTTTGAATGATTGGAAGATTTCTTTCATTATTCCTATTCATAAGGCAGGATCTAAACAGGATGTTTCAAATTATCGACCGATCTGCAAACTCTCTGCTATTCCAAAAATATTTGAAAAAATTGTGTATTTTCTTCTCAAAGAAATTATTTCACCGTATCAACATGGGTTTGTCAGTGGTAAATCCACCTCTACAAATCTTATGTTTTTTAGTAATTATGCTATTAGTTGTATTGAATGAGGTACTCAATGCGAAGTTATATACACTGATTTTGCCAAAGCTTTCCATCGATTCAATCATAAAATTTTGATGCAAAAGTTAGAAAATTTTGGTTTTCATTCTTATTTATTAGAATGGTTTCAATCTTAATTATGTGATCATATTCAATATGTTCACATAAGTAACATTAACTCCCATCAAATTCATGTTTCATCCGGTGTTCCACAAGGAAGTCACTTGGGTCCGCTTTTGTTCTTAATCCTTATAAATGATATTCCTCTCTATACTCGTTGTCTCAAAAATTGTTGTTTGCTGATGACTTAAAAATCTTTGTCAAATAAAAAGCGTTACAGATTGTGCTCTTCTTCAAGATGACCTTCATAGACTTGGTGAGTGGTGTAAGATAAATAATCTATTTCTAAATATTTCTAAATGTCAAATTATGTCATTTTTTCGTAACAAGTCTCCTCTGTTTTATACTTATAAAATTGATGGTGTACCTCTTTTAAGAATGGAAGAAAAGAAAGACCTTGGTGTTTTATTTGATCCCAAACTGAACTTTAATCTTCACAGAAATTCTAAGGAATTCACTGACCCTTATACTCTTAAATCCCTTAAAATTGCTTTTGTTCGATCAGTTTTAGAATACTGTTCTGTTATATGGAGTCCATTCTATAAATCAAGTTCGGAAAGGATTGAAAATATCTAAAAACGTTTCACACGTCTCGTAGTTTATCGTTTAAATTGGAATATTCGAATGCCCTCGTATGATTCACATTTAGTTTGTAACTATGTAGATTTCTTCAATTGTATTAATCGGGATGTATTCAAAAAACAATTGTTATTTACTATAGGTAACCTTGGTGGTACTTAATTTTATACTAAATATATCTAGTAGTCTTAAGGATTATCATGTAAATGAATTATCTGTTTGATGAAATAAACTAAACTAAACTAAAAAATTAAGAGGTAGCGAGTGTTAAAGTTGCATAGAAATGTTGCAACATTGCGTTATTTTATCAAAGCTGAATTTTTGATATATCTTAGATGGTGATATTAACTTTATTGGACACTTGCCAGACATCTACAGTGGGGCCTAACGTGAGCCAGACACTTAAAATATGTCAAACTAATCGTGCCATTTACGTTGGAGTTTTAAAGCTAATATTTATATGTTTTATGGGAAACTGTTCAAAAATAATTCCCCATCAGCTATACATCTACAGTGGGGCGTATTCATCAGCCAGACATTTAAAAAAAGCTAAAATAAGCGAAAACATCACGTTTTAGTTTATTTTGACAGTTTGAAGGTGGTGTAAGGCCCCGCTGTAGGTGAACTGCTAATAAGAAAATATTGTAGAATATTTCCCCACAGAAAACATAAAATCTTGATTTGATTCTTTTATGTAAATGGCACGATTAGTTTGACAGATTTTAAGTGTCTGGCTCACGTTAGATCCCACTGTAGATGTCTGGAAAGTGTTAAATAAATTAAATGACACCATCCCCTAACACATATTTAAAATTCAGCTTTGATAAAATAACGCAATGTTGGAACCAGAGCTTTAAAGTAGTTAAATATATTGTGACTTAAGTACTACTTAAGTACAATTCCTTGGTACTTAAGATTTTTAAGTATAAGTACAATTCCTCGGTATTTGTACTTGAAAATTTTAAGTACGAGTACCGACAAATTGTACTTGTACTTAAATTCCATAAAGGAATTTACAAAATTTGTATTCATTACTTCAGCATAAAAAATCTTAGCTTTGATAAAATGACTTATGTCTGGCGGCCCTGGGCTCTTAGTCTATTAGTACATGTGTGCAAAAATTCAATTTTCTTTGTCAATCTACCAATGCTAAAGCTATGAATTTTTAAAGTTGGATGTTAAACTTGAGACATCTTGGGGGCCGGGTAAACGTTAACAATATGAGCTAAATTTGTACAGTTTTTTTTTTTATATTATTTAGAACAAATAAAGGGGGTGCGTAATTCAAAATAAGGCATTGACTTTTATAAGGGCCATCCTGAGCTGACATATTTCAAAAAGCCACCAATATAATTCGATAAGGACATCGAAAGCAAATCCAACAAGGTTCCTGGTACATCCATGGAATGAACCGCAAGAAAATTGGGAAAGATTCCACATGGATTATGCTGGACCTTTTCAAAACAACTACTTTCTAATTGTCATCGATGCCAAGTCAAGATGGGCAGAGATTAAAATTTGTCAAAATGATCCAAATTTAAAATCTACAATCGAACTCCTGTCAGATATCTTTGCTAGTCATGGTTATCCCAGTACCATAGTCTCGGATAATGCATCAATTTTCGTAAGTGATGAATTTAGAACATACTGTACAAAAAATGGAATTTTCCAAAAGTTAATAGTTCCGGGTCATCTAGCTAAAAATGGTTTGGCTAAAAGGAATGTACAAACATTCAAAAATAGGTAGAAAGCGATGGAAAACGAGCCAATACCAATGCATGCAAAAGTACGTGAAATCCTTTTCCGTTACAGAGCAACTCCACTTTCAAATAACAAATCACCTGCGGAAATGTTTCTTCATCGAAACATACAAATCCAACTAAATGCTGTTCGACCAAATAAATTGGAAAAAAACAGATGAAATCAAATCAAAACGCGACTGTTAAGTGTGGGAGATAGCGTACAAGTCAGATGTTACATTCAAAATAAAAATGTATGGAACTTGGCTCAATGATTCTAAAGTTTGGGAAACTACGTTACTTGACAAATCTAGACAACGGATACATTTTTATCCTACCAACTGCGAAAAAGTGAAATGCCACAGAAAAGTCGTACCAATAGTAGTTCATCTCATGCTTATTCCAACGCCAAAAATAATGTAATTAACTTGCAAAAGTCATTTTTAGTAGAGCCTCCAAATTCATAGTCTACAATTATATTGGGATCCCATAGCGGTGGAGATTCAATCGACTCACAACCGACTTCGAGTAACTCACAACAGGGACCGCATGAAGAAACCTAGACGATCAGCAAGGGAACGGCAGAAGCCATCGTACCTGAAAGATTGTGTTACAACATAACATATTTGAAGATTTTAAGCGTGGGAGAACTATTGTGACCAAATGATCCAGAACTGCACCTTATCATTAATCTTAACAGACCTTGTTCATAAATGTCAATTGTCATATTGACATGCTGCTGTTCTGACGGACAGATGAATATTAGCTGAGCACGCGGTAACAACTCTCTCGAATAAAAGTCTTCATAATATGAAGACTTATTGGAGATAGATATTCGCCGTAAATATTAACCTAAGTTAATCATCCTAATTTATAACTATGAATTAAATAAAAAGAATTAAAGTAGATAATATGAAAGCTTATTTCATTTTTCAACTAAAATTCAACATGAACAAATACAATAAGTCAGGAGTTTGCTATCACACTCGATAGTGTATAAACATAACAGTTTTGTTTGTTTCCAATTAAAGATGACAAGTACGCGCCAAGAACTATTTGACATCTTCCAGTCACAAAAACAAAAAAAAAAAAAAAAAAGGATTTTGTCGCGAATAATTTTATTTTCATTGTGCAAATAAAATAGAGAGTTGAAAGGTTGTTTTGATTTTTTTTAGACAATCAACTATTAACTTAGAATACATTTTTTTAAACAAGTAAAGGCATCCATAAATAGAAAGTTTTTATTAATTCAAAGATGTTTTTTTTTTGTGACGCTATATTCTGTTTTATTGACTACCTATGGAAATGGATTTTAATTTTAAACATATCTCGCGGAAAATATGTTTATTAAAGCCCTTCCACACTAGCCACTGTGTATTTATAAAGGGTGGTTACATTTTAATGGCCGATGTTGAATGTGAACCACACCTAATTGTCAAGTTTTTTTCTGCATTCCATTTGACATTTCTCAATTTCAGGCTAATTCAATTTGATACACAATCGAGCAATGCGTTAAAGTTATTGAGGCTTATTATGAAAATGGGCGTTCAAATCACTTCGTGATTTTTTTGATCAATATAATCATCCAAATGTGCGTACAATCGGAAAAATCGTGCAAAAATTTGAGCAAACCTGGTCTGTAGAAGATGTGAAAACACCAGTGCATGCTCGTACAGCTCGTACTGCAGAAAATGAGCTGGCGGCATCATCAGGCCGTATTTTTTCCAAAATGAGGCCGGTCAGGCAGTTACTTTGAATGGTGTTCGCTATCGTGAGATGAAAACGAACTTTTTATGGCGCGAATTGGAAGATATGGATGTGGACGATATGTGGTTTCAACAGGACCACTTGCCACCCAGCTAACATAACAATGGCTCTTTTGCGCGACAAATCCCATTGACAGCCCGAGGAAACGGCCTATTTCTAGCTAAACGATTCTCTATGTCACCCAACGAGACTCGAGAATTAGGAAGACGTCAAATACATGAATGTCAAATTACTAACTTGTCATCCACCTGCTCAACAATCAACATCCTCTTCTTCTAAATAAAAGTGTTAAAATTAAATAAAGTGTGTTCTTATTTTTTATTGAATGAAGTTGGAAAATTTATAAATGCGCCCAAACATTTGGTCCTTGCTAAGGAAGAAATACACAATTTTTTCCAAGGATTGATATGAAAAAATTGGATTTTGTAAAGTGTGTTAACGTCAGCAATACCAAGCACGAGGATTTTCAACACCGCCATTTTGGGGAGCAACTTCAAAGTGAGTAATTTTTGCTTGCTTTTCTTTTTAACTTTGACAAATTATTTATCAATCAATTACAATGGCATCTACAAAGCTTTTAACGAAATTAAAATTAATAAAAAAAGATGTCGAAAATTTTGAAAAAAAGAAAAGTGTGTGTGTCAATGCAAATCAGATGAAAAGTAGACTGAGGCTGCTCGAGGAAGTGTGGGTGTCAGCTTCTGTTATCTTCGATGACTATGTTGCAGGCCTTCCGGAAGATGAAGATCCAAAACCTGGAGTTAGAATAAACATACGAACAAATTAGGGACGAGTACATCGAACACAGGGCAACGTTGTTAGAAGCGCTGGATAGCTGCCAAAAAAGTGAGGTTAAACCCGTGTGCACCAAGGACAATGAAAATCAATTACCTGTTATCAAAACACCGGTGTTCGATGGAAAGTATGAAGCATGGCCGAATTTTCATGATATTTTCGTATCCCTCGTCGACAGTAAGGAATCTCTATCGGAAATTCAGAAGATGCATTATCTAAAGACGAGTTTGACAGGTGATGCTGAGAAGCTGCTTTTAACGCTTTGGACCACAATTACGACAGAGCATGGTCTATTTTAAAAGATAGGTACGATCATCCACGTGTCTTCGTTAGTATTCAGCTGAACAATCTTTTTAATTTGCCATCGTGGCCCAGGAACGTGCGGAGTCTATTAGAGGTTTTCTGTACACGTCAATACAAGTGATAAACAGTCTGTCAAATCTAAAAAAAGAAGTAAATCAGTAAGATCCTATACTGATATTTACTTTATTGCGCAAGTTACCCGCTAAAACTCAACAAATGTGGGAAGAAATGCTCAACAACAGGGAAAGACCCAAGGACTTGCCTTCTTTCAAGGAATTCACTTCTTTTTTGGAGACCAGGTTCAGGACTTTGAAAGCAGTTGATTAACAGCACCCTCCTAGTTCTTCCAGCACGTCGCGGAGTTCCTCTCACAAACAATCGTTTTTCACACAGGCTGATAAAGCAAAGCTGACCTGCAAAATATGCCAAAAAAGTAAACATGCAGTTAGAAGATATGATGAATTCCTGAAAATGAGTATTACAGATCGTTGTCAGGTTATTAATAAGTTAAGTTTGTGTCGAAATTGTTTAGGATACAATCACAGAGTAGATAGCTGCCCAAGTGGTCGTAGGTGATATTATTGCCAGCAACCACATCATAGCTTAACAACCTTCACGATTTCACCAAATTATAATAACTCTTTTCAGCCTTTACATTCACAACAAAAAAATATTAGCCATTCGCAGAATCAATGCCAGCAACAGAGTGTAAACCAAAATTCTCAAGCTGCAACTATGAATGCTGATGCACCTCCATACCAGTGTTCTAATGGAAAACAATCTTCTTCCAACAGTGTAACTGCTCATCACTCACATTACTCTTTCCCAAATAAAAACCTCACAATATTACTGGCAACCGTCCTTTTGAAAGTGAAGACTTCGTTGAGGGAGTGGTTGACGCTGCGAGCATTGCTGGATTCTGGATCTGAAGCATCTTTCATCACGGAGTCTGCTGCACAGTTTCTTCAACTCAAATCTATGCCAACTCATACAGAGGTATCCGGGCTGGGTTTGGTCAGCAGTGGCACTTGTCTAAGAGTAGTGGACATGTTCTTTGCTTCACAGCATTCTTCTTTTGCGACAACAACATAGATGTGGAGTCACAGCTTCGAAAATTCTGGGAATTGGAAGAGACTCCGTTTAAACAATTTCAAAAACCAGTAGATATTGAGTGTGAGGAACATTTTATAAACAACAGATGGCGTGCAGTTGATGGGCGTTACCAAGTTGCTTTGCCATTTAAAAGAAACGTACCTCCAATTTTTGGTGAGTCCTTTCAAGGTGCTTTCCGTCGATTCCAAAGCTTGGAGAGACGACTTGATGGTAATGAAGACCTTCGAAACCAGTATTCGACATGCATCAATGAATATATCCAGTTAGGTCACATGAACGAGGTTGATAGAGATTCTTTGCCAGAGAACAAGCACAATTTCTTGCCACATCACGCTGTCATTAAAGAAAGCAGTTCAACAACAAGACTACGTGTGAAGTTTGACGCATCTTTTAAAACTTCTAGTGGAATCTCTTTGAACGACGTGATGATGGCGGGTCCTGCACTTCAACAAAATGTCTGCGATATAATTCTTAGATGGAGGTTGTACACATACACTTTCACAGCCGATATTGAAAAGATGTATCGTCAAATCTGGATGGTGGAGCAAGATAGAAACCATCAGTTGGTTTTATGGAGAAATAATCCTGAAGATCCGGTAAAGATCTACAGGCTCAATACACTTACGTTTGGAACAGCAGCCGCTCCATTTCTTGCGATTAGGACGTTGCAGAAGTTAGGTGATGATAATCCACAAAACCAATTAGGCAACACGATGATTCGTAGCGAAATGTATGTCGATGATTTGATATCCGGAGCAAACACCATTAAAGAGGCTGAAAGAAAATAAAGGAAATTAAATCAACTCTAGAGACATCTGGGTTTTACTTACGTTAATGGACTTCCAACGCCGATGAATTACTTGCAGGCATTCCAACTCAAGAACGAGAATCATCATTCTCAATGCAATCAGAAGATTCTGATCGAGTTAAGACGCTTGGAGTCCGCTGGCTTCCTTCTGTTGACCAATTCTGTTTCCGTTACATTTCTCTTTGTAACCCGCAACCAACAAAACGATTTATCCTTTCGGTAATCGCACGCCTTTTTGATCCGATGGGATGTATTGCACCATGTATCGTTAAGGCGAAAATATACATGCAACAACTGTGGGTGAAAAAGATGTCGTGGAATGAACCAATTGAACCATCGCTTCTTGAACAATGGAGTGTTTTCTACGAAGACTTAAAAGAAATTAACAATATCCAACTTCCAAGATGGGTTCAAACGAATGGAGGTGTTTCTCGAATGGAGTTGCATGGTTTCAGTGACGCATCGGAGAAAGCCTATGGAGCAGCGGTATATCTAAGAGTTTAGGACGATAAAGGCCAGGTTAAAATGCACCTTTCAATGGCCAAATCCAAGGTCGCTCCCGTACAACCTGTCAGTCTTCCTCGCTTAGAACTTTGCGGTGCTGCCATGTTGGCAAAACTTCTTGATCATGTCAACCAGGTATTGGGAAACAAGAATATCCGGATGTTTGCTTGGACTGATTCAACCATCACTCTTTCTTGGATCGAAGCTTCACCAACGAAATGGTATACTTTTGTGCGAAACAGAGTAGGAGAGATCCAACGTTTAACTTGCGTCGATATTTGGAAACATGTGCCTACTCAGCACAATCCAGCTGATCTGGTTTCCAGAGGAGTTCTTCCATCTGCATTGTTAGACAATATTCTATGGTGGAATGGGCCTGATTTTTTGAAAATTTCTTGAGATTTCCAGTGTCTTATCCAGCCATCAAATTTCACAACAGTAATCGATAAACGAATATTACACGTTCATCACGCCGTAGAAGTCAATCGTCCAATCAATGAACTGATAATTCGTGTATCTGAAATCAACAAATTGAAAAGAATTGTTGCAATGGTTTAACGTTTTATAAACAACTCACGAAAAAACACATCTAAATGGAATACTGGACCGATTTCACCAGATGAGCTCAACGACTTCACCAAAACTTTAGCGCGGGTTGCTCACCTAGAAATTTTACCTGATGGTATCACAAAATCCAGAAGCGTGGCTACGTTACATCCGTTTACAGATGCATATAGAATTATCCGCGTTGGAGGTCGACTGCAAAATTCTAATCTTTCGTATGACCAACAACATCCAATTACGGCATTCAAATCACCATTTTTCAAAACTGATTCTTCGGCAAGCACACGAAAAGACACTTCATGGAGGTTTGCAGCTAATGATGGGTTATATTCGGAAAAGATATTGGATTTTCCAAACCAAACGAGCTGTCAAAGAATATATTAACAACTGCGTTGTATGCTATCGCAACAGGACTTAGTCAGCTGAACAATTGGTGGGAGATTTGCCAACGCCTAGGGTGACAATGTCAAGACCATTTTGTCATACAGGTAATAGACTACGTCGGTCCAAAAAGCATTCGAGCGTGGAAAGGTCGCGGTGCGAAATGCTATAAAGGTTACTTGGCAATTTTTGTTTGCCTGGCAACAAAGGCCACCCAAGAATCAAATTTAGTTTTTAAAATGCTCTAACAGCAGAGCAAGTCTTAAAGCTCGTCACTTCGAGAATTAGCTCTAGTTGCGCATTAAGAGTAATTTTAGAGCTCTCATACAGGGAATTCTTTGACATTTAGAGCGAATTTCTGTTCGTAATCTGCTCGTTTTCAGGGACTTCGTAGATTTTAAGCTCTTTAATTATGCATTTTGTAAATACTAAGGAGCACCTTTGACAGCTTATTGTTGGTATAAGTGTGAATAATACAATCGAAGAATAGTATATAATAGTTGCACAACATATTTTATTAGTATTTATACCTAAGTATTGTAAAACTTCATTCAGTGCGTAATGTCAACAAGATAAGTTATTTTTTATATTCGAACAGAATAAGGGAATTATTATATTTTTCGGTAAAATAATTGTGAATTTTTAAGTGTGCGTTTTGTTTTATCACAAATGTATTGAAGGTACTTTGCGAAATTACAACGCGCCTCCGGAATTATAAATATTACGCTGAGATTTTGAAAAATCTTGAGAACTATTGTCAATTATTAATAAAATATTTTGTTTAAAAATTAAAAAATGTGTTGTGTTTTTTAATCGAAAAAGGAGAACTTTTCTTTTTCAAAATTGAAAAAAAAAATTGGTTACTCGAATCATTTTTCTTTTCATTACCATATTTTTATTAGGATAAAAGTTTCTTTTCCATAGAGCTGTAATAGCGCTTCAGAGCTGTAATAGCGTTATTTCAGAGAGTAGCCACAAGGTGACAGATTTGCTTTCAGTGCTTTATATAAAAATGGGTATTTTAGAAAATAAAAGAAAGAGTGAATATTCTGCACAGCAAATACCTAACAAAACAAATTATTATAGAGAATTTTGTTTGTGTTTTCCGTGTAAAACTTTTACTTAGTTGCTAGTCACTCTCTCAAAAAACACGGCTTTATTTATTTTCGACTCATGGTTATTTTTTTTTTGATTTTTGTTGAATTAATTTTGTTGAATTTATATAAGTTTGTAACACCCTACAAAATCAGTGGTGGTTTTACAATAGCTCTGTAAATGTTTTTTTTTTTTTTGACACTTTACAATGCGCATGAGTAATATTTTTATTATGTACCATATGTGTGAAAATATTAATATTCAGCTCTATACGCACTTTTTGTGTGGTTCTATTAGAGCTATGTTTCGACGTTTTGGTAGGCGCATGCGTTAATATTTTGTCCATGTGTTGCTGAAAGCTCTATAATAACTCGTTGAGCGCTGATATTTAGACAATGCTCTATTTTGAATGTTATAAGCTCCAGTGAGGAGCATATTTTTGAATCTTGAGACGTTATTAGTTGCTAGAGCTGAAACCATTCCAGAACCTCTGTTATAGAGCACAATTTTTAAAAGAAATAAAGAGAGCTGTATTATAAACTCTTACAGAGCTATAGCCTTAGATTACACTATATTAGAGCTGTAGAAGAGCAGTTTTGCTTCAACTAGCTCGAACAATGTTACTTGGGCGTCCACTTGGAAGCCGTAAGTGACCTTACTACCCAACCATTTTTAGCTGCTTTTCGCCGATTTACAGCTCAAAAAGGAATATGTTGTGAAATGTATAGTGATTGCGGCACAAACTTCAAAGGAGCAGAAGGAGAACTTCATCGTCTTCTGAATGGTGCCACTCATGATTGGAAGGAAATTGCTGCAGTTTTAGCATCCCAAGGAACAAAGTGGAATTTCACTCCCCCAGCTTCACCCCATTTTGGAGGATTATGGGAAGCTGGTGTGAAGAGTGTCAAACACCACTTAAAAAGAATCATCGGAAACGGGACACTCACCTTTGAGGAACTCTCCACGCTTCTGACGCAGATCGAAGCGTGTTTAAATTCGAGGCCTCTATGCCCCTCAACGGAAAATCCAGATGATTTTCAAGCACTAACTCCAGCACATTTCCTCACCGGAGTAGAAATGCACACAGTTCCCGAAAATGACCTCACCATAGGGAGAACAAGTTTAGTAGATCGGTGGAAAAATATACAATTCAATTTACAAACCTTTCGGCAGTATTGGCAGACAGAATATTTAGCACGACTTCAACAGCGACCGAAATGGCTCAAGCCACAACCTCAGTTGGAAATCGGAGACCTCGTCCTAATCAAATATGAACGGCTACCACCAACCAAATGGAATCTCGGCCGTATAATAGTCACCTATCCCAACAAGGCGAATATAAACGCCCCATAACCAAACTTTGTCCTCTGCCGTTGAATAAATTACCTTAATTAATTTAATTCGAATTTAAAACAACATTTGGATGAATGAAAATCTTTATTTAGAATTCAGAAACCTTATTCAAAATCATAAATTAATTCAAATTCTTAAATAACAATCACACACACACACACACACACACGCGCACACACACACACACATACCCACACATACCCACACATACCCACACACACCCACATACACACACACACACATCATACACACACACATCATACCAACACACACATCACACACACACACACATCATACACACACCATCCGCACACATCATACACGCACACATCACATATATGTATATATTAACATAACACATATATCACAACACATCACATTAATTTGCATCACATCACTTTATATAAATGCATTATTTTATCACTATTCGAAATCAATCACAAATTAATGTCACAACATAACTCAATTCATCAATTTAAAAAAAAAAAAATGTATTCATTTCGGAAGAAAAACACAAATAAAAATTTAACATACACTTTAAATACACAATTTCAATTCAATTTCAATTTCAATTCAATTTCAATTTATTTCAATAAAGTATACAGTTAACAATGATACATTAAGATTAAAATCTTTTAGAGTATCTAGAATAAAATTTACAAATTTTTCAATAATAAATTCAAAAACCTAGATATGCACAAGAATAAGAATAAAAGTAAAAATAGTATTTGAAAAAGTTATAAGGTAGAAAAGTGCAAATAAAGTTTCCTCTTAAAAGCGGTAGGTGAGGCTATAGTCTGCAGTTCGTTTGGAAGAGAATTCCACAAACGAACTGCAGATACATAGAAGGAGCGTTCTCCTATGAAGTGTGAAAAAAGCGGTACAATTAATTTCAATCCTCGTTGAGAATTGGCAAGCTGAATCGATTCACTTAAATAAGCAGGGCATCTATAGTGGATGACATTATGGAACATTAGAATAAGTCTGTACCTCAAATAATTCTCAAGACTCATACCAACCAGTGAGTGTTGTAAGTGAGAGACACTGGTATGTCTCTGTATGCCGTATATAAAACGAATACAGTCATTAAAAGCAACATAAAGTTTACGCTTACATTGACAATCAAGGATGGGATAGACTGAACAGTTAAAAATAAAATATGGCAAAATCAACGATTTTATCAGGTATTTCTTCATATAAGAAGACAATACTTCAGAGGAAGATCTCAAAGATCGCAGACCAAAGTAAATTTTCCTGATAGTATCTGAGATTGCCCCACAGCGGTTTAAATTACTGTTTATTTTATATCCAAGATATTTTACTTCATTTACATACACAATTCTTTCGTTGTCAAGAATTACCAGAGGAAATTCTTCAAGACTTAACAGATTCCTGTAACAAAGGATGGCAACAGACTTAGCAAAGTTTAGTTTCATAGCATTGTTGTTCGACCAAGTGAGAACATAACTTAGATCTTCATTTAACCTTACTATACAGTCCTCCATCAAACCAATTGAACGAAAGATGTATAGTACAACATCATCAGCATACAAATGAATTCGGCTGTTTTGTATTACATTGGGAAGGTCATTAATGAATAAAGAAAATAAAAGCGGACCCAACACTGAGCCCTGTGGTATACCCGTGTTAATTATAATAGGATTACATGTATCAACATCCGTTTTTATGCATTGAACTCGATTTAATAGATAGTTGTATATAAGCCTTAGCGAAGTGCTCGCAAAATCAAATTTATCCTTAAGCTTAGAAAGAAGGATCGAATGATCAATACAGTCGAATGCCTTGGAAAAATCTAGTAACACCATGACACCAATTTTATCAGAGTCGAGTGCAAATCTAAGATCCGAAGTTACTTTAACTACCGCAGATTCACAACTGTGTTTGCTGCGAAACCCAGATTGCCACTGCGAAAGTAAGTTATTATCTTTTATATAGGTTTGGATTTGGTCGTGAATATTTTTTTCAAACACTTTACACAAGAAAGCCAAAATACTAATAGGCCTAAAGTCAGACGGATTAGATTTTTTAGGAACTGGTATTATATAAGCGTTTTTCCACGCATCAGGAAATTGAGCACTATAAATACAGAAATTAACTACATGAAGAAGATGGTTGATAATGATAGGGAATATAAGCTTGTTCATACACCAAAACACCATTAAAACATAACACAATTAAATATATTGACTTATTCAATCAGAGAACACATGACGATAAATAAATTTACATAATTCACAAACTTAATAACATTTTATCACTTAACACTTTATAAAAACACTAATATATGTATGCACTTCATCACCAACGTACGCATGAAATTCATCATTAACCATTTTAAATACTATTTTATATTAATCCGACAAAACTAATTTATAATCCGCTTTAAGTTAACATTAAAACACAAAAATCATCCACTTTGCATCGAATAACATTAATACTGACCGATAAAAACGACCCTTAATAGAAAATTTAAAAATACACCAAATTTAACATAAATAAGATATAAATTATACAATATAATGACTCATCTGGATTTTTTGCTGACCAATCTGCACATTTATGACATTTAGCACAAATTTAACAAACACAAAATATAATAATTTAACATAAAATAACTAAAATACAAAACACTACCGGCACCGTAATCAAAATTTTCATTCACTTTAACTTTTAATTCAACAGAATGGAACCCACAAAAACAAAATACACAAGCCAATACTACTCGTTCCAAAACATAGGGTTTACATGATCAATACTTAGCTATACTATTGATATGGCAGCGTTCATTACCCTAGGCGAACGGCAAATTACATATAATTTTATTTTTGTTCAATAAAATTGTGCTAAATATTAATGAATTTCTTTCTTTTCATGTCGAAGAGGAAACATATTTAACAATATAAATGTTTTCCTAGATGTTAATCCGTTTAAAAAATAGATTACGACCCATCAATACCTTATCGCCCGGGGAGAATGTTGAACGCACCCATTGACAGACCGAGGAAACGGCCTATTTCTAGCTAAACGATTCTCTATGTCACCCAACGAGACTCGAGAATTAGGAAGACGTCAAATACATGAATGTCAAATTACTTACTTGTCATCCACCTGCTCAACAATCAACATCCTCTTCTTCTAAATAAAAGTGTTAATATTAAATAAAGTGTGTTCTTATTGTTTATTGAATGAAGTTGGAAAATTTATAAAGGCTTCTACGCCCAACGTTATTCACCAGGCTTACGCCCAACAGGCCGTGTTATTTAACGTGGTGCCGATGTCAATTGGCCGCCAAGATCATGTGATTTGACACCGTTGGGCTTCTTTCTTTGGGGTTATTTGAAAGAAAAGGTGTACGTCGATAAGCCAGCAACAATTCAAGATCTAAAGGATGAGATAATTCAGCACATTAACGGCATAGAACCTCAATTATGCCTCAGCGTCATCGAAAATTTAGACCATCGGATGGAGGTGTGCCGCCGAGGTCGCGGCGGCCATTTGGCCGATATTTTGTTCCATACATAATTGAACCATACCAATATTATCATAATAAAAAGAAATGACAATAATTTACGTTTTATTCAAAATCAACATTGGCCCTTAAAATTTATCCACCCTTTACATGTCAAATTGAAAGTGGGAAAGAATTCCACGCAACTGCCAAATTTGTGGAAAAGAAATGACATTTCATATTTTGCTTCCACAGTTGCTTGTATTAATACATAACCTTAACCTAAAAAAAAGTGTGATAGAATATGGGATAGAATTAGAACCATTCCTAAAATTCTTCGTGTATTAACACATGTCAGATCGTGTGGGATAGAACGTCGGGTTGTGTAGGCCGGGCTGTCATATTTTATTTCGACACTATTCTACATCAATTGTTTCACACTTTTTTGACATGTATTAATACACAGTGGGCTAGTGTGGAAGGCCTTTTAGTAGTTGTGAATTGAAAATTTTGTAGTTTTATGTTCTTTTGCCAGCAGGCAGCTAGGGATGAGCGATGTTCTTCGATGTTGGGAAAACATCGATGATAGACGAAAAAAATTGATGTTTAAACATGTGAAACATCGCAGTATCAATGGTAAGATTGAGCACATCGTCTTTAAAACAGCTAACAGCTACACAAATTCATAACTATACTTCTGCTAGTAAAATGTTGAGCGAGTGATTTTTGTCTTTAAGCACTTGTTACATTTGAAATCTTTTGGGTATGATCTCATGCTTATAAAAAAAAACATTAGGGGTATTTATGCAACGGCGGAAAACCATCGTAAACGTCGAAAAGTTTACGGCGTCGTAAACGAACTGTCACAATTTGTATGAAATTTTTTTTACTATAAATCGTTAAGTTTCCCACACGAACTTGTGTTGTAAACGTCTTAAAAGAAAGTATAGTAATCGTGGAAAACTTTTTATGAAAGTATTATGACATTTTAAGTATCAAAAGTTGACAACAACAAAAATTT
Organism: Melangyna quadrimaculata; assembly: GCA_949320155.1. Lineage (NCBI taxonomy): Eukaryota > Metazoa > Arthropoda > Insecta > Diptera > Syrphidae > Melangyna > Melangyna quadrimaculata. Next base: position 324,959,565 of record OX439483.1, read on the forward strand.
CAGTAACACAGAGTATTTTAAATTATTTTTTTCAAACGCTTGTATAAAATAAATAAAGTCCGCCGACTTTGTTCACCGCATCATAATGAAATTATATAAAGGGGCGTTCATGAAACGTGTGTCGGAAACTTCACGATTTCACGACGTCGGAAAGTTTCCGACGTTGCATGAATACCCTAATTACATCCGCTATATTGCTCTCATCAAAGGACGATGAGCAAATTTGTATGAAATCTTGTGGTTAGACCAACACTTATGAAATTGGTATCAACTGTGTGTTGAGCTTCTTATGTATGTACATAAGTGCAATATTTTCAAAATCGTACATGGGAAATCCGAGATATTTGTGCTTGAAGTTGGCGATTGCAAACACTGGAGCGTATTCATAGTCGCAGATAGACCCAGGTTTATCTAAACTACAGTTTAAGGCAATTTTGGCTCAATGAATTCAGACCGATTTTAATTACAAATTGTTGGTTTTATATTTTTATAAGATAATCAACTTGGTATACTATACAAATAGCTTCAAATATTTTGAAATGATAAACTTCAAAAAATAGAATCAACGTCCGAAAATTCAACTAAACCTATGTTAAACTAAGACCCAGATCTAAAATGAATATGAATAATCCCCACTATATTTCAGTTCTTTTTCGAAATAACTGCACAACTATTTATATAAAGAACAAAGGAAAATAATATTGGTGCTAAATGAAATGAGGTAGTTGATTCATCTTTCAAATAATGGCAAAGTCGTTATGTTACGTTCAATACATTTTGAGATATTAAGTTTTAAAGTCTTGAATAAAAACTTTTTTAGCACTGCCTTTGCAACCCATAATCTAAAAAAATCAGTTGTGAGAAGTTATTTTTACAACTTTTAATTAAATATATAATAAAATGTCCTTTGCTCAATAAATACCTGCTTTTAAAGAAAAATTGTCTCAAAAAATAGCTACCTTATTAAGCTTACAGACTGGAAAAAGTAGATTTTAAGTTAAAAACAAAAACTTATACAGTCTGAAGACTGGAATCGACGTAAAATATCACTCTACATTTTTATCTATCTAATTAATTTAAATTAATTAAATACAAATCCCTCGGTCGATTAAGTCATTATTTATTTAAAAATTTAAAAATGCATCTACAGAACCGAAGTGTATGAATTAAGTTTTTATGTTTGATGGCCATAGATATTTCTACGACCAAATAAGGTATGTACCAATTGTCGCTGCCACCAAAGACCGCCGCACAGTGGGGCAAACGAAAGTCATTCGAAAGTGTCAATTTGTATGATTCACTATTCGTTTCTTATAGTCAATTAATTGTAAGACCAAAAAATGATAACAGTTTTTTAAATAAAATATATGTAAGCCTGGTTTTAACGCCAAAGTTGAAATTAGAAAAAAATTATATAAATATAGGTGGTTTTTAAGCGACCCGTTCACACTCAAATCTGAATATTTTTTAATGATTCTTTTTTTTTGTGGGATTAAGATATTCCTATTTAGTAATATAAATGTTTTAACTGAGCGAGAAAAATAAGATAATAAATATTTTGATCAAAAAGACTCAATATTAGCGATTATTTTTAGTCTCATAAGGTTTTAAGTATTGGCGGCACTTGGCGACCCGGGTCTGTTGCTTTTGGCGGAATATGTACTGTGTAAGCAACAATTTCCGGTAAAAACGCATCCGGATACGTCCGGATTCGACTTCAAATGCATTTTGAAGTGGGCGTACAAATATTTTTTTTATATACTAAATTTTTTGAACATTTTTAAAAATAAAATTTGCAATGCCAATTTTAATTATTTAGTAGAATACAATTTTAAACAAAATTTTAAAAAAAATCATGAACCCGTTTTTTTTAAAGGAGTTACAAAAAATTCAATATCCTCTCCAGGGAGCCCTTTGATGAAAACTTTAATTTCATAGTTTGAAGAAAATCACATCAGTGGCTAAGACTGGGTTAGCTACAGACAGACAGTCTGGCAGACAAACAGACAGAACTGTGGCACCCATTTTTTCACTTCTCTATAATCGTAATATTGTGTAAAATTATTACTTCTAGAGTAGGTACTCTAGTCCGAATATTTTTTTTTTTTTCAAAAACTTGCCCTAGTATCCATGTATGTAAGTAATAGGTACGATTTCGTCAAAGCGACCTAGACTTGCATTTTTGTTAAAAACAAAATATTACATTTTATATTATTTAGTTGTTAAGAATTGTGTTTACGATTAAAGATCAAAACAATAACAAAGCTTTTATGAAATAAGAACTATTTAAAAAGTTTGCAATGTCACATCTTAATTTTTATTTAAGGGCATATGACCCCGTAATGTGATAAGCAGTATTATTTCGTTATTAAAACTTACTGTGTCACATCGTAAAAATTCAGTAGCAAAAAATTAGGATGTAGGTATGCAACTGTAATAATTTTTCATTGTCTAACATTTCGTCTAACTGGCTCGCTTGTGTAAGCACAATAGAAAAGATGGTTCTGATTTCATCGAACCAAGGCTCCATATTAAAAATCCAAAAAACGCCCACAAAATGGGCGTGGTAAAATTTGTACATTGTCGATTATACAATATGTATTTGCATAAGGTTTAGATAAACAACATCCGAATTTTTACTTGTTCTTACGAAAAATTAGTTTCTTAATAAACTGGGCGTGGCAGTGTGCGGATATTTTTTGTTTTGGTTTATCAAGCTGTCAATTATATTTTCTGCAAGTTTCATCAAAATCGGTTCAGTAGTTTAGAGAGTTTTTTCCACTTTTCCATACTGTGCCCCGCACGGTGCACTATGGGACCAAATGCTCAAAACCATCTCAAAAATCCATAACTTTGTTTATCAATTTTTTTTTTGAAATTTTGCACACGTATACTTGAATAACAAAGAATTGAAATAAAGAAAAAATTTTAATTTGAAATATATTATTTTCTTTGTTTTAAATAATATTAAACATAAAAGTTGTAGATTTTGTTCAATCTATATGCTTAAATCATGTTGAAACCGGTTTTGATGAAATTTGTACAGTTTACTTCTGTTATCGATGAAAATATTTAAAGGACTTTTTATAAAATCCGCCCACTGCCACGCCCATTTGTTTGAAATATAATTATTTTCTGCATGCCTAGGAAGTCAAAAAAAAAAATTAACCGAGTTTTTTTTTTAAGTTGGCATGACATTTGTAATTTTTCCGCCCACTTCTCAGCCGCTTTCTACATCCTTTTTATGTGTTTCTGAATTTTTTCTTATTCAACGTCCTTTAAAAGAACAAATTTTGTTATTAAGCTTTATAGTCCAAGTCCTTATTGGAAAGAAAATTCCTTAAGTAAATGGACTGCGTTTTTGAAAGGTCAGTTTCAATGTAGATAACTAAAGCCTTTTCCTTCGTTTAGGACGATACACCATCTAACATCCGAAAAAGATTTTGAAGCAGATTTTTTGTTTCGCATTTTTTTGCATTATTCTAATCCTATTCCTCGTTCCTGAATTAATTGCATGTTTTTCCGTTTTCGTCTTTCGTGTATTCTCAGAGCATTCTTCATAAGGTTTTGAGGGCCTACCACGTTCTCCAGATATATTTTCACATTATTTTCATTAAGCCAGAATAGGTTCTCACTCTCAAAGGGATCTGGTTTTCCCTGGGCTTTATCCCAACGTTGCTTAGATTTCGAGACCAATTATTTTTGAATACTTTTTATTGCTATCACCCCTATTGTTGATTGATAGTTGATAAATATTGTAATTCGATAATAAAGCATCCAACCGAAAAAAGTTTTGGTCATTGGGAATAATGCAGACCGTTGTGCATTATTAAAAATTGACAAATATCAATGTTGATCACATTTTCAGTAAATTGAGTTTAAAAATCCAAAATATCATTATTTATCAACTATCAATCAACAATCGCAAATCGCAATAGGGGTGTATATCAACATCGGATTCCGTTAAATTAAAATGCCCCATCAAATAATCAACCATTTCACTATATTTTTTACCGTCTATAATTAATTTACACAGGTCGCGTCCATTACAAATTAACTCTTTCATTTTTATATATTTTTAAATAAAGATGTACCAAATAGATCAAGTGCTTTAATGAGAATAAAAGTTCAATAGCTACTACATTATGAATACTGCCTCTTCGCCTACTTTTGTTGTTGCTTTTGAGCTTGTTGAGTCAGTTTCCATGTTTTATGCAGCTCTCTTCTTTTGTTAACAGTTAAATTTGAATACAGTTCATACCTAGTTCAAGAATATTATTTTCAAAGTTAATTTGTAGATAAGCAGATTGTCTTCCTCTCTGTTTTATTGTGTGACTAACACATATAATTAGGGTGGCACTAACAAATGAAATTTGTAAATTTTGATCAACTACCTCTAAATACTATGTAAATACATAGTTTTACAATTAATCATGAATTTTTGTTTAATATTGATAAGATCGCTAAGACGATGGAAATTTTAAATGGGAAATTATTGTTTTTTTTTTTTTTTTTTAAATCAATCTTTGAATTTTTATAACGTTGGTTATAACCGACGAAAAAATTTTAAATTTGGTGTGTAAATGGTGTGGTGGTAAATGGTGTGTAAGAAATTATATTTTAAAATTTTTTAAACAATTATATATTTTTATTTGCGATATACGTAGTATAGGGCGAGTTTAGGATTCGTGCAAAAAAAAAAATTCGAGATAATTTTTCCTAAAATTACGATTATAGAGAACGCGAAAAAAGTGGGTCTCGCAATTCTGTATGTCTGTCCGTCTGTCTGTACCTCGACCTGCAGGCTAAACGGCTGAACCGATTTTCTTCAAACTTTGGACTTAAACTTCTTATGTGATTCCCTAGAGGGGAAATTGAATTTTTTTTTTAACTCAAAAAATAACGGTCCTGTCATACCATATTTATTTTAAAAACGGCTCCAACGATTTTCATAAAAAAATTTCGAGCTACTAAAATTACTAAATCAAATATTTTGGTATAAAAAAAAATTGTATAACGGTTATTAATGGTACCTGTCATGCAACCGATTTTTTGGTTTTCAAATTTCTCGTTAACTACTACACCGATTTCAACCAACATTTTTGTACCATAGGTCGCTTGCAATTTAAACAATTTTGCATATAAAAGTTTTCGAAAAAATAGTTTTTGGATTTTTAAAAAAATATTGAAATTTTTTTTTTTTTGAAAATTCAATATCTTGAAAACGGGCTTATGATTTTTTTTTAATTTTGTGAAAAATTGTATTTTAATAAATACTTAAAGTTTGCATACCAAATTTTATTTTTAAAAATTTTCAAGAATTTTGTATTTATAACCGCTCTAACGATTTTTGAATTTTTTTTTTCATAAATTCATATTTATTAAACAAATCAGATGGCCTACTTTTTTTGAGCTCTATCAGTTTTAGCTATAAAAATAATTAATTTATAGTAATTTATAGTAATCATTCAAATTAATTTTAAAACTTTTTTTTTTAATGATATCATAATGTTATGGAACCAATAAATATGTAAATTGTCTATTTCAAGCTACGTTAAAGTTGCTAGCTACCAGACCAAGTTTTGCGCGATTCAGTCGTGCCCATTTGTATTCTAGACATACACTATTTTTTTCACAATTTTTATTTAGAAGTAAGAAAACAATGGTCTAAGAATTTTTTTAATACAAAATTATATATGTATGACTTAAAAGTGTCTATAGTTGTGTCAAATTTTAATTTTTTTCAGTCGATATTACCAAAGTTATAAGAATGCGAAGTTTTATTTTAAAGCTTTATTTTTTTTTTTCATGATACGTTTCTAAGACATAAAAGCGCAAATTCGCGCAAAATTTAATTTTATTACCTTAATTAACAATATTTTTAGAATACAAAACAAGCAATATCTTAGCGGAAGCAACAAAGAAAACTTCAATTAAAAACAAAACAAAATAAAATATAACGCATTTTACTCATAATTTTGTATTATCTTACAGTTACGTTTAATTGTAACAAAAGTAACGGTTTTGTAAAGAAGAAGAATTAGGCTTTTCAAAAAAGGATAACATTAATAAAGTCTCTTCAGAAACTTACGAAATAATTGGCTTCAAATATCTAATTCTTATAATTAGAAATTATATCAAATATCGAACTGTCACCTTTAAAGTTCATTTTATGTACTTATAAAAACACAGGATAAAAGAAAAAGTATTGTGTCGTAAAGAACCACTTTTCTAGTATGTAAATCCATTATTAGGTTTTTGAAATTACGAAATTCGTCAAAACCGTTTTTAAATGGATTTCATCATTTGGTCCCATAGTGCGGTGGTGCGCTTTGTATGGGAGAGCGGAAAAAAATCTTTAAAATCTGAGCTATAAAACGGAGAGCAATTGGATTGCGGTAACACACATTTCTACAAAATGTTGGTCAGGTCCGTAGCCAAGGGGGGTCAAAGGGGGTATGACCCCCCCCGAAACAATTTATTTCATGGTCTTACTTTCTTCTTAAAAAAGTTTAGACCTATCTTATATTATTGATTATCATCAAGTTCGATGACATTAAATTATTTTACACAAAATCTAATAACAAAGTTACGAAACTGCTTTTAGTTCGGCAAACTAAATGCAGTGCACGATATGAAGTCCTTCCTTGGTCTACCACGAGCAGAAACATTTTCCTTGTCATCACTGTTACTTGTTATGTGAATCACCAATTCACCACTTAACCAATCACTATATTCTTCGTAAAATCTAGGTTTGGAATAGCCAACCCTTATAAACCTTTGTTTAAAATGAAAAAAATCTCTTTTTAACGGCTGATATTGTGGCGGCAACGTCATTTTCATTCAATAACGGATATTGTTCCAATAGAAACGGTTCTAACGAATCGATCCCTTCAATTAAAACTTCAGACAACACGTTGCAACTTAAAATTAATTCAGACATTTTAAATGTTTGTTTTTAATACCACACGCGTTGCACTAGTGCTTAAATCTTATTTTAAATTATTGTTATTGTGTTTATAATTAATTTATATTTTTAAGACCTTACTAATCCTGAAAGTATTTCAGTTCATTGGTCATAAAAAGCAATAAATCTTATACCTACAACTTTAATATTATTTGTTTTAATTTGCAGAAAAAAAAGAAACAAGTTTTTGAAAAAAACACGAGTAGAAGTAAAAAGTGTCCTTTTTTATTATTACATGTTCCTTCCTGTTCGCCTGATAAAAACAGTTGGATTAAAATTTTTAGGTACGCAATTTTGGAGGTACTAACATTTTTTTTTTAAATAACACCATAAAACTATATATTATTGCGACATATTTCTAAGAAAAATAAGTTGGAAATTGGAAAAAATATTGAGGCAAGAAAAAGACATTGAGGTTAAAATTGAATAATCTCAGAGCTCGGTTCAGGGATTAATTATATTTTATATTTGAAAGAAAGGTTTATATTTCTACTAAAAATAAAATCCTAGTTGGTCTTGGTCCAATTATTATTACGCAAGAAATTATAACTTTTGTTACATAACCAAAGTCAAAACCATGGTTTTTTAATCTGATTCAGTGAAACAAATTTGCACATTACTTTCAAGATCGGATCAGGACGGATACAATTCTTTCAAAAATAGTTAGCTGAATACCGTAGATGGTAACCACAAGGCGTAGCTTAATGGATCTAAAACTGTAGCTCAAGGGAAAGAACACTAAAATATTAATTCTAGTGCACTCGGCCCTAACCCAAAAAAATAAATATTTTTTTTTTAATTTCTTTTTTATTTTGGAAGCTTAATTATCATATTATTTACTAAAGAATTTAAGTTTTAACAAACAGTTGTTGTTTCATGCCAAACATTTATTGCAAGAAAATGCATGAATTTCAAAACTAAAAGAAAGGCAAACTTTAGAGCGCTATATCTCGCATAATCCTTGACAAAAAGTTCGCAAACTGTGGGAAAACATAGACCAGTTATATATCTATAAAATATGCAAACGAAAACACTCCATTTTACGAATTTTATTGTGCGCCGGCCGCCGCCGAGCGAGCACCGCAAGTGGTTTAACCGCTATTTACTAATATACATTTTTGTTTGCCCGATCCGTTATGTTTTTCGATATCATCAGTTAATTATGACCTTTATTAAAAACGAACCTTATATCATCACAGAGATATTTAAGGCCATCAAACATAAAAACTTAAATCATACACTCCGGTACGGTTGATTTTTATTTTCGATTTGTAATTAAATAATGTCTTAATCGACCGAACCACAGTATATTTAATTAATGTTAGTTAATTAGGTTTATAAAAATATAGAGTGAAATTATACGTCGATACCAGTCTTAAGACTATATATTTTTTTTGTTTTTAACTTAGAATCTACTTTTCCCAGTCTATAATAAGGTGTCTTTTGAAACAATTTTAGCTTTAAAGCAGGAATTTATTGAGCAAACGACACTTTATTATATAATGGGTGATTTTTTAAGAGGTTTAGAACTTTAAAAAAAAAAAAAAAAACATTAAAAATTCGAAGAAATGAATGAAATATTTATTTGAATCGATAGTTTGAACCTTGCAATTTAATGTTTAAAGATAATTTAATGCAAATGTTGACCGCAGCTGCGTCTCAGGTAGCCCATCCGCTGAGTCCAATTTTGGCATACTCTTTCACACATATCGGCCGGTATCTCACGAATGAATGCATGGATTTTGGCTTCCAGTGCGTCAATCGAAGCGGGCTTGTCCCTATAGACATTAGCCTTGACATACCCCCACAAAAAATAGTCTAATGGTGTCAAATCGCACGATCTAGGCGGCCAATTGACCGGCCCGAAACGTGAAATTAACTGTTCACCAAACTCGCCTCGCAATTGCGCCATTGTTTCGCGTGCTGTGTGGCATGTGGCACCGTCTTGTTGAAACCACATATCATACAAGTCAAGAACTTCCATTTCGGGCAAAAAAAAGTTTGTTATCATCGCTCGGTAGCGTTCACCATTGACAGTAACGCTGCGATTCGCATCATCTTTGAAGAAATATGGCCCAACAATGCCGCCGGCCCATAAACCGCACCAAACAGTGGCTTTTTCGGGATGCATTGGTAGCTGTTGCAATGCTTCTGGCTGATCTTCACTCCAAATGCGGCAATTTTGCTTATTTACGTACCCATTCAACCAAAAATGAGCCTCATCGCTGAACACAATTTTTCGATAAAAAAGCGGATCCTCGGCCAGCTTTCCAAGAGCCCATTCACCAAAAATTCGGCGTTGTGGTAGGTCGGCTGGCTTTAGTTCTTGCACCAGCTGTATCTTAAAAGGCTTTACGCCCAAATCCTTCCGCAAAATTTTCCACGTAGTGCTGTAACAAAGGCCTAACTGCTGGGAACGGCGCCGAATCGACATTTCGCGGTCTTCTGTCACACTAGCTGATACGGCCGCAATATTTTCTTCACTACGCACAGTACGTAAACGTGTTGGTGGTTTAATGTCCAACAAAGTAAATTTGGTGCGAAATTTGGTCACAATCTTCCGAATAGACTGCTCAGAAGGTCGAGAATGCCGACCATAAAATGGAAGCAGCGCGCGATGAACATTTCGAACCGAGCACGAATTTTGATAGTAAAATTCAATAAGACGATCCATGGTTAAATTGCAAACCAAACTGAAGCTGTTTGACAGTGACACAAGGTACTAAACACACGTCAGCTGTCAAAACCAGTGTTGCCAAAACAAATCAGCTAAAAAATCACCCGTTATTTAATTAAAGGTTGTAAGGAGTAGTAGCCCGTAGCGTAATGGTTAGTGCGCTTGACTGTCACGCTGGAGGTCTGGGTTCACTTCCTAGCCTCGTCCACCTATGAATGAAAAGTTGAGAGTAGTTATTTCGAAAAAAAAAACTGAAATATGGTGTTTACAATACTCATATTCAAGTGGCCATATCTCTGTTCTGTGGTGGTTTTGGTTCTTGCCGCCATGTAATGAAATAATGTACCCAACAATACCTTTCATTTGAGATATATTGTTTGAGATAATATTGTTGGATCAACGATCAATTTTCCCATCATCCTTTGCTTGATCTACGATGTTCATGTACCAAAAAAAATGTAAAATAAGAAGAAAAAACTCAATTTTAAATCACTATTCAGAAAAAAAAATAATTTATAAAATAATGGTCGTCCTTTTTTTATTTATAAGAAGTAATTTAATTAGTTGGTTTAGATATTTTGACGTTTCCAAACAAACTATCGAAAACAAAATTGTAATTTGAATTGGTAGTTCTTTTTCTGTCTGAATTTAAGTAAAGAACCGATAATTATCTAAACTTGGCTACGTTCATTATGTTGTATTTACGTGGAATATGCTTATTTCGGATGTCGTTTTTTTGGTCTAATTCTATCTGGACCTGCTATTAAAATTATCGATGTTCAGAAAGCTAAAAGCACCGTTTACAAATGATATTTTGTTTATAGTCGGTGTGTTGTGGAGTCGTGTGTGTCGCTGTCAGTCCATATATTATACGCCACACAACCACACTACATACGAGACAAATGTGGTTCTATGGATACGAATAATATTCTAGCGATAGCAACAGTACACGAGACAAGTGTGGTTGGCTTTAGACGTTAATTCATGTTGTTAAAAATGTATTATTATGCAATGAACTTTTTGTCATGACTGTACTCTACACTTCTTGTTGGTACATACAATTCTGAGCTCTCTATATACTATGTAAACGAATAACCTATGTATACTTATATGATGAGCCTGAAAATAAATAACTACTACTTACTGTTCAACTTTACAAGCAAACGGACCTTTTCTTTCTGCTTAGTTTAACTGGTCCCAGTTGCCCAGTTTAAATGGGCCCAGTTACCTAAAAGCGTGTTAAAGTTTTTTTTAAGTCAAATTAAGATTTTTTTTTTTGCAAAAAAAATGCGAAAATTGAAAAATTGCAATGCTCAGAACAATGGAACATTTGAAAGTTCCAAGTAAAAATTATTCTCAACTCCAGCGATTTATTTGAGGTGGTAAATGGAAATGACCAGATGCCTGCCGAAACTGAAATTGCTAAACTGAAGGCATGGCGGGCGTAGCAAAGATCGGAAGGCCCAGAAGATAATAGCAACTTGTGTTGGACAGCAGCCATTATGAACTGTTCGACCTCTTGCGACATGTTGAGCAAACTTTGTGCAGTGTACGAGCTAATATCAAGTGCAAGTATAAGTTTACTAAAGAAAAAGAAATTTAAATATTAAAATATTAAAATTACTTTGGTTTTAAGTGGAGTGAATGAATAATGAATAATTCAAATAAAAAGTACAAGTGATCTCAACTCCAGAAATTATTGTGTTTCGCCCAAGGTATAACAGTCAGTCTGTTATAACCTACTAAGACACAAATTTTGGTCGATGTTTACCGACTCTTATAAAAATCACAGCAAGAAGATACTGTGAATTTTATTATTCTAGGGGAATTTGTTTAAATTCGTTCACCTAGAAAATAATTACCCGTGGTAAGGTTTTTTAATAAAGAAAAAGAAATTTAAATATTAAAATATTAAAATTACTTTGGTTTTAAGTGGAGTGAATGAATATAATTAAAAAAAAAGTACAAGTGACCTCAACTCCAGAAGCGTTTCTATAGCTTCCAAAAAGACCCAGCAGACGACATGCCCACGCACATGGGCAAATAAGAAAGTAGTGCATTAGCTAAGTGATGTTGGAGAAGTGGTCTCTCAATCAATGCTCATTGCAAACATTTTAGTGACGCTTTTCCCATTTGTTTAGTGCGTGGGAGTCTACAGATATAAAAAATGCCGAACAATTGAAAATCTAAGGTCACGCCTCATCATGGAAGAAACCAGGTTGAACGCAATGGATCAAGTGACATCAACTTCAGCATCCATCGAGGGAAGTAGTGCACTTGTTGCACGTAAAGCGCATGGACAAAAGTTTCACCAAAGCACCTGAAGTAATAAGAAACGTCCAGGAAAGTGGTTTGACTGTAATCCGTATGGACATCGGAAGTCCGATTGTCCGAACAAAAATAAAAATAAAAAATGAGTCTGGGTTTGACCCACACAAGTAACTTCCCATTGGTCCACTTGAAAACCATATACATAATGTACAAAGTTACTAAAGGGGTGGGTGGTAGAGTATATATTATATTATAATTATATATTTTAAAGAGTAAAATCTGAATTTTTGTATAATAAGTATAAAGGTAGGTATCTATATAGAGATACAGGGCAAAATGTGGCATTACCTATATTTTGTACTTTAGCTATTTATAATAGTACATTTTTTATATATTTTTTGTAAATAGCTTACAAAGCTCTAAGATACTTACATTTAAAACTTTTTTTCCTAATTCTTCTCGGTATGGAGGCATTAATTATTTAAGCCAATTATTTCAAAACAGACTATTGACTTAAAAAAAATACCAAAAATCAGGGGAGTGTACTTAAAAAAAAAAAACATGGTTTCAAAGAATATAAAAAGGCAAAATAAGTGTCATATACAAAATTTCGATTTTGTAGCGATTTAGAGTGTAAGAATTTTTTTTTAAAAGGTTTTTCTTGCAACATTTTGATTTTTAGCTTTTTAACGGGTGGTTTTAGAAATCTCAAAATTACAAAACATTAAGATGGTATAGGTATATATTTTTGGTAAAATTTGAAATCGATATCATTGTTTGTTTTTCAAAATATTTGAGTTGAAAAAAATTTGTTAAGAATTTTTAATAGTTTTTGTTCCAGTTTTTTTGCTCTAAAAAAATTATCAGTTGCTTACTACGTCATTATATGTAAAAAAAAAGTAGACTGGGTTCGGAATCATTTTTTTTTCTTGAAATTTTTGAGACGAAACTGTTTTTCTTAAAAACAAGTGTCAGTTGAATTTTTTTTTTTAATATTTACCAATTTGGTATTGTGTAATTATGTGTTAATTAAAATTAGTCTGAAGTGAATATCTTATTCCGTTCTAGAGATATTCCAGATAAATTACATTTTACAGCTCCTTTTTAAATTGCTGTAGTAAAAAAACGGTTTAATGAATTTGTTAGAAAACCTTTTCAGCACGTTATGGCACTATTATCTGTAAAAATAAAATTTATCCGAGGTCGATATCTTTATTCATCCTCCAGATATGGTGGACGAAAAAAGTACCCCGAACGTACGTACATTAACACATACAGACATCTTGCTAAAAACGACGAATTCTGATTCTAGAGACCTCAAAACGTGAAGATATGTCAAAATTTTCAATTCGACAAATCGCACCAATTTCAATAACTTCCAATGGGAAGTTAACAATTAAATTATGTAAGCAAAGAAGAAAGTAGTGATTGTGATGCCCTGGTTTGCGTTACAGTAAGTTCTAATGTGGTAGTCGATGCAGATGACTGGGTGTTAGACTGTGGTGCAAGTGAGCATATGACTTCACGAATAGAATGGTTCAGCGAATATAAAAAAACTTGAAGAGCCAGTTCCAATAACAAATGGGAATGGGAGTATAATGCAGGCACGTGGTAAAGGTTCAACCAAAATCTTAACTTTCAATGATCAGGAATGGGTTGAGAGGAAACTTGTAAACGTGAACTTTGTCCCTGACGTTAAAATAAACTTATTTTCTTCTGCTAGTGCTCTACACAAAAATCACAGTCTTACCTCAACCAAAGACAGGTGTAGAATTGTTAAACCTAATGGCGTTGTTGTTCCTGTAGGGATTCGCTCAATTCGTTTATTTGTTGTTAAAGGTTGTGGAACCACAAACGTTGCATTGAGTTTGCATTTCAATAAAGACTGAATCACTGCAAACATGGCATGAGCGGCTTGGCCACATGTGTGTTGGTCAAATAAGAAGTTTTCTAAAATCTTATGAAATTCAATTTACTGATGATAATAATTTTTTCTCTGATGCTTGCGCAGTTGGAAAAATTCTCCTTTTTCCAAAAGTAGTTCTCGCGCTAAGGAGGTAGGTGAATTGGTACATACAGACCTATGTGGGCCAATGCAAATTTCATCAATTGCTGGGTCAAAATATTTTTGTCTCACCAAAGACGTTTACTCAAGTCTTAGGGTCGTTTACTTTATTCACGAGAACTCACAAGCTTGTGCGATGATTGAAAAGATTATAAACTTTGTACATACTCAGTTCGATCGTCATATCAAAACTCTCAGATCAGATAATGGCTTAGAATTCCAAAATAAGGAGATCGAAAATTTACTTCAGCGCCATGGAATCATTCATTAGACCCCTGTTCCCTATACACCACAACAAAATGGCAGGGCAGAGTGAGATATGCGATGTATAGTTGAACAGCAAGAACAATGCTTCACGCCAAGAATTTGCCACTTAATCTTTGGACTGAAGCGGTCAATATGGCTGTTATAGTTGAACAGCAAGAACAATGCTTCACGCCAAGAATTTGCCACTTAATCTTTGGACTGAAGCGGTCAATATGGCTGTCTTCATAATAAACAGAATCGGACCAAGTCCCGATAAGTCAAACACTCCTTTTAAATTGTGCTACAATAAGAAAGTATCTTTTCAAAATTTGAAAGTTTTTGGCAGCGAAGTTTTTGTACATATTCCAAAAGAAATAAGACAGAAATTGGATACAAAATCAGAATCAGGAATTTTTGTTGGATACCCCGACAGTGTTCAAGGTTTCCGTGTATGGTTCCCAAAATTAACAAAATAGAAATATCAAGAGATATTCTGTTCAAAGAATTTTCAGTAGTTGATACAGATTCAAATCGCCTTCATCCCATGAAGGAGAAGGATGTTGGAAGTCTGAAAAATGAGTTAATTTTTGAAACGGAAAATTCAAATACAATTTCGAAGCCAATGAGAAAGGCAAACAAGGTTCGTGCTAACACTGAGCCCAGTAAATACAGAGAAAAACTTCGAAGCCATTCTGACGAAAAAGCCACCCCACCGGTAAATAATGTGCATGAAGATCCTGAGGCAAACCACTTAACAAATAACTACCGAGAATAACTTAGTAGTCATACTCAAAATAACTTGAAAGCAAAAACATTGATGACGGTCTGCTTGCTGTCCGATACGAACATGATATGGAGTACATAAAAAGTTTTTTAATAGAACAATCAACGAAGGAATTTCGCTTGCAAAAAATTGTGCCAATGCTTTAGAAGGGTATGCTTTTATTTGTTTGTAGTTCTTTCGAGCTAGAAACATTTGAAGATGCACAACGAGCGGATGAATCAGTTGACTGGAATAAGGCTATAGATGATGAAATGGAATCTCATCGAACCAACAAAAGTGGTAGCTGTTGAACCTACCACCGAACCGGAAAGTCATCAAAAATAAATGGGTTTATAAAGCAAAGTTGTCATCAGAAAATACCATCGAAAAGTACAAAGCACAACTTGTTGCTAAAGGATTTAATCAACAAGAAGGAATTTAGCCCCGTTGCGAAGTTCACGTCGATTCGGACAATTTTCACTATTGCAGCCAGTCAAGGCTTAACACTTAACCAATTCGACGTAAAGACTGCCTTCCTCAACGGAGAGCTAGACGAAGAAATTTGTATGCAGCAGCCTCAAGGGTACAACAATGGCTCCGGTAAAGTTTGCAAACTTATTAAAAGCTTACACGGCTTGAAGCAAGCCTCCAGATGTTGGAATACGAGATTCACAACTTTATTGGCTGATTTTGGGTTTAACATCTCTATAGCTGATCCATGTGTCTTCGTGCTGCAACATAAGCAAAGAGTCGTTTACCTAGCAGTTTACATTGATGACGGTCTGCTTGCTGTCCGATACGAACATGATATGGAGTACATAAAAAGTTTTTTAATAGAACAATCAACGAAGGAATTTCGCTTGCAAAAAATTGTGCTCTCTGGATTATTTTTGTAAATGGTAGGGGATACCCCCAGGTATAACATACCCAAAGTCCCCAGCCCAGGGCCGCGATCTGACCTCAGGAGGGGGGGGGTTAAAGATACCCCTTTTTAGATTTTCGTGAATATTGGTACAATCTAGCATGTAAGCGGAATAGTCTGTACTACAAAAGACAAATAAATTGTCTATAAAAAAAGTTATGTTCATATTTCTGCTAGGGTCAATAATAAGGGAGATGTGGGGGGTTCAAAAGTCAACAAATCTGAAAAAAACTGTTATTGTCTTAGATATTGAATGTTTTCTGACCAATGTACTTTGGAAAATCAAAAATGGTAAATACACATTCATTCACTGTTATTTCATCATGTAATGAGGCTGAGAGTGGAGTTATAATTTCCTTTGTTTTCTATATATCCGAAACTGAACGAAAAAGTTGATAAATACTAAACTAGGCAAAATTTTATTAACGATAGTTGTTTTCATACGACGCCAAAAACTGACGTTTTTTTAAAAGGAACACGATAAAAAATTTGTTTGCCATAAAGGGGGGTTCTTTCTCCCCTCCTTTAGAAAGGAGGGGCATTTTTTTTTAAATAATATTAAAAAAAAAACGGCAACACTTACAACAAAAAATGTACCTTCTTTTATTCAATTTTTAAATCAAGTTTTTAAAGTTCATAGTTTTTGTAAAAATTAATTTTCAAACTCAAAATTTAAAAAAAAAAAAACAAAAAATTGGAAATTTAGTTTTTGATTTTTTTTTCTTAATTCGGAAATAATATGCTGAATTGGCTTTTATTATTCACTACCCCTAATAACTCTTTATTGAAAACTAAAAACCAAATGGTTCTATGTCTTCTAGTTTTTGAGAACATTTTTTTTGTATAATTTTTATTTTTATTATAGTGTGTAGTATGACATAGTAGTCTTTCTTTGAGCTTGAGGTTAAAGAATGAATAAATTCGGCAAAGAACTGTGAAAAAGTGAAGGAAAATTAAATTTCCTAAAGACAAAAGTTATGTTCATAGATATAAAAGTAAACTAATTAACAAACATTAAATTTCGAAGGAAATAAAATGTTTTTTTTTTTAATTTTTTTTTTCGATATTTCTACTCTCGCATCTCTATTGCTTCAAGTAAAGCTATAAGAATATCTTTTTTATTTGTAGGAAATTTAATTTTCTTTCACTTTTTCACATTTCTTTCCCTCTATTACGCTTAGTTTTAAAAAGTATTGCAGAAAAACTTTACACCTCTCTCCTACCTAAAACTTGCGGCCCTGGGCTGAGGACTTTGAGTATGTTGTACCTAAGGGTCAGCTCTACCACTCACACAGTAGCTTAGGTGGCTTGCTTCGCAGGTAAAAAGAATTTATTCATTCTTTAACCTCAAGCTCAAAAACACTACTATCACAAATAAAAAGTTCAAATAAAAAGTTCAAGTCCAGAAATTAATGTGTTTCGCCCAATGTATAACAGTGGGCTCTTCAGTCAGTCAAATTTTACCCGATGTTTAACGACTCTTATACAAATCACAGCAAGAAGATACTGTGAATTTTATTGTTCTAGTAATTTTAATATTTAAATTTCTTTTTCTTTACTACTATCACATACTACACACCAGAGCTGTAAAGTAATTAAATATATTGTGACTTAAGTACTACTTAAGTACAATTCCTTGGTACTTAAAATTTTTTAGTACAAGTACAATTCCTCGGTACTTATACTCCACATTGGAATTTAAAGAATTTGGATTCATTACTTAAGTAATTAAATACTGTACTTAAATACTTTTTCAAATACTTCTAATTCCCTTAGTACTTATAATTCCTTTTAAATTCCTTTTGTAAAAAAAAAATATAAAAAAAAAACAAAAGGAATTAAAAGTACTTAAGGAATTAAAAGTATTTGAAAAAGTATTTAAGTGCAGTATTTAATTACTAAAGTAATAAATACAAATTTTTAAAATTCCTTTTTGGAACTTTAGTACAAGTACAATTCCTCGGTACTCGTACTTAAAATTTTTAAGTACAAGGACCGAGGAATTGTACTTGTACTTAAAAATTTTAAGTACCAAGGAATTGTACTTGTACTTGTGATAATGCTTAAAGTATACCGGTCTGCTACACACTATAATAAAAATAAAAATTATACAAAAAAAAAAAATCAACAAAATTGTCGTCGCAACTTTCAATTTTCAACCATTTGGTTTTCAGTTTTCAATTAAGAGTTATTAGTAGTCTAGGAAAGATAGGAAATTTAATATGGGCAACCGGGGACAAATTAATTCATGAAATTGTATTGTTGGTATCGATGCAGAATTTTATCCGCAACAACATATCCAAAGTCCTCCAAAATCCCTGAATTGACTTTTTGTGTAGACGCATTTTAAGAGGTGGAGAGGGGAGGGAGGCGGGAGTTTGTCAAGCTGAAAAATTTGTTGTAATTCAATCTAATCATATGACACATGTTTTAGGGTGCTTTTCAACAGAAAGAAAAGAAGGTCCGTTTGCTTGTAAAGATGAATAGTAAGTAGTGGTAATTTATTTTTAAGCTCGTCATATAAGTATACATAGGTTATTCGTTTACATAGTATATAGAGAGCTCAGAATATTATGTACCAACAAGAAGTGTAGAGCACAGTCATGGCAAAAAGTTCATTGCATAATAATACAATTTTAACACTCCCACGTATTATTATATTGCAAACAAAATAATTAATTGCAATTTTAAAAAAATAATGTTATAAAGAAACAATTCAAATCAAATAGCTGAACGTGGCTTTGTTAATGAATCGGCTAATTGCTCGCTTGAAGGGACAAAAGAAATCTCGAATCGATTCTTGTTGAACTTCTATCTGATGATGTGAACACGAACATCAATGTGTTTAGTTCTTACGTGGAATTCAGGGTTCTTCACAAGTTTAAGAGCGCTTTGGTTGTCGATATAAAGTGTTGGTTTAATAATTTGAGGAACCAGCAGATCGTGTATGAGCGCGTCAAGCCGGATCAACTCCTTGACTGCTTCCGACGCGGCTACATACTCTGCTTCAGTTGTACTCAATGCTGTACATCGTTGCCTTTTTGACGACCAAGAGTTGAGGTTCCCTCCAAGAAGTCAAACTTGTCCACTCGTTGAGCGTCTTGCCAAATAGTCAGCTGCAAAATCAACATCACTATAAATAGAAAAAAAGCGACAAACATTGGGTTTAAATAATATTCCAAAATGTTTAGTATTGTTTAAATATTTAAAAATTCGTTTGACGGCTTTAACGTCGTGAGAACTTGGTTTATCTAAAAAACGGCTTTCCACTCCCACCAGTAGCGGATCTAGGATTTGGCTGTGGGGGGGGGGGGCTTGGAGATCAAGTTTGAAACAAAAATGAAAATGATATCTAAGAGCTCTCACTAGTAAAAGCTCATTTAGCTGTTTTGACATTACAAGCCCTCCGGAGATCTCATTTTCGTGAAGTGGTCAAATCAACTGTGAAGTTGGTATCTGTTTTGTTCGAAGTATCACTTTAGAAAGCACAGACAAAAATATTTTGCCAATTGAAAAAAAAAAAAAAAAATGATAAGACTTCAAGACATTAAGTCGGATCACATAAGACAGAGCTGCTCTATAAAATATAGCATTTGGCCTAATTCTGCAAGAGTGAATGAATTTTCGTATAAAAGCTACATACACTTTATATTCCTGCGAAAATATGTTGATAAATTTGCACGTCACTATAGAGTGTAGAGGAATAACAAATATTCATTTGCTTCTGCATGATTTTCTGAGTGCAGAATGAAAATTCACGCTTGTGGAACTTGCCTCTTTGACTAGAGATCTTTGACGTAATTGCTTAGTCCCAAAATGGTTTTTTTTTACCTATATTTGACTTCGACCTTCGAAATATAAGCCCCAAGATTCTCTAAGCCCTGACTGGGCCGTAAGAAACAATTCTGGTTGTATTGAACAATTACACTTAAATTGACACCTGGTTTTGATTTATCAAATTCTAATCAAGTTTTAGACCCAACTGCATTTTTTTGTTGAAACCGCTAAGTTCTAGGGGAAAATTTATGTTGCACTTGGCATGTTAATTGTTCACATCGTTTTTTTAATTATCTCCCCCCCCCCAACTTCGGGCACTGGCAGTCTTATTAATTGTTAAGCCCCAAACACTCTCTGGAATAAGCTAAGTATTAAGGGAATTGGTTGCTTAACCCCGACCACGTTTTTGTCCAATTCTTATCAGGCCTTAGTCCCAAGCTGTTTTTTCGTCCCAATTTTCTGGGCTTTGTTTTAAGGGAATAATTGTCCTTGCATTAAACATGTCCATTATTCGTAGCCCCGAACTTGTTTTTTCTACAATTCCCTTAAGGTTTTAGCCCCAACCAAATTTTTTTGGGGCTTAGAAAAGCACTTACATAACATGTAAATTGTTTAGCACTAATCTCGTTATTTTGTCCGATTCCCATCAAATTTAACAGTTTAACAATATTGAGACGAATATAAAACCCTAAACGTTGTAATATATGGCTTTATATATTTCAATTTATTTTAGGAATCGGTTGTGGGGGGGGGGCTTTAGCCCCTATAGCCACCCCCCTTGATCCGCCACTGACTCCCACTGCATACGAAATGTCTGCCCTAGTTCAGATAGCTAAATACATCAGGCTACCTACTGCTTCACGATAAGGAAACCTGGTCACAGGTGATGAACTTTCTACCACTTCCAAGTTCACTAGGTGTAGATACTGGACAGAAACCTGACATGCAAAGAACTTGCTCTGTCCACATAATTTGAGTGATTAACATAGCATCATAGTAGCAGTAGCCCGTAGCGCAATGGTAAGTGCGTTCGACTGTCACGCTGGAGGTCTGGGTTCACTTCCCAGCCTCGTCCACCTAAAAACTAAAAAGTTTTTTTTTCAGGTCTACTGTCTCTTGCGAGAAATTGACAAATCCTCCAAGAGTATCACTCATCATGAATAAGTGCTTCTCTAGCCGTTCGGATTCGGCATGAAATTGTAGGCCCCTTCCATTCCTGTCGACAGGCGCACACAGGGCCCTGGTTCTTCACGAGCCGTCGCGCCACCCAATTTATTTATTTATTTTTTTAACATAGTATCCACCATTTTCCTTTTGAAAAATGTGAAGTCCAATACTGTATTTGCTTTATGAAGTTCAATCTCAAAATGTTGAGTTATTGCCGCGAGCTGAACTCAGGAGGGGGGTTAAAGGTACCCCTTTTTAGATTTTCGTGAATATTGGCACAATCTAGCATGTTAGCGTAAAAGTCTATATTACAAAATAAGAGACAAATAAATTGGCTATAAAAAAAGTTATGTTCATATTTTTTCTAGGGTCAATAATAAGAGAGATGCTGGGGGTTGAAAAGTCAACAAATCTGAAAAAACTGTTATTGTTTTAGATATTGAATGTTTTCTGACCAATGTACTTTGAAAAATCAAAAATGGTAAGAACACATTCATTCACTGTTGTTTCATCATGTCATGAGGCTGAAAGTGGAGTTATAATTTCCTTTGTTTTCTATATATCCGAAACTATACGGAAAAGTTGATAAATACTAATTTAAGCAAGATTTTACTAACGATAGTTGTTTTCATACGACGCCAAAAACTGATGACGGTTTTTTTTTAAAGGAACACAATAAAAAAATTGTTTGCCATAAAGGAGGGTTCTTTCTCCCCCTCTTTAGAAAGGAGGGGCTTTTTTTTTTAAATAATATTTAAAAACAACGGCAACACTTTCAATAAAAAAAAAAATGTACCATCTTTAAAAGCCAAAACTCAGTTCTGTTATTCTATTTTTAAATCAAGTTTTTAAAGTCCATAGTTTTTGTAAAAATAACTTTCAAACTCAAAAATAAAAAAAACAAAAATTGAAAATTTAGTTTTTGATTTTTTTTTCTTAATTCGGAAATAATATGCTGAATTGGCTTTTATTATTCACTACCCCTTTAGTCTAAGAAAGGTAGGATCGGACCAGGGACTATTTAATTCATGAAATTTTATTTCTGGTACCGACGCAGAATTTTATCCTCAACAACATATCCAAAGTCCCCCAAAAGCCCTGAATTGACTCTTTGACGCATTTTAAGAGGTGGAGAGGGGAGGGTGGCGGGAGTTTGTCAAGCTGAAAAATTTGTTGTAATAAAATCTAATCATATGACACATGTTTTTAGGGTGCTTTTCAACGCTGATTCTAAAGACACCAAAACTAAAAAGATACATGTATCCTGTGGAAAGTTAATGTCATTTTTATATAATTATCACTTTTTTAAAGTACAACAAGTAATATATTACCCAAAACCATTTCAAAATAATGGGATATTTATGAAATTGAGTATGAATGTTTCATTTGGCATGCTTACCAAAAATCAAAAGAGTCCCCAAAAATATCTTTAGTAAAAGGGTGTTTTTTTGACGGAGAGATGCAAGTGAGTGATTATTACCATAACATTCATAAACAAATTCTGACACTTATGAAATTTGCTTAAAATATTAAATTTATATTGGCACTCGAGGATCAAAAGAGTCCGTACAAATATCTAAGGTTCAAGTGTGTTTTTTGGGGGTGTAATGTTTGACTAACTTTACGGAAAAAACAGTAATTTCTGTTTCAAAATTAATCTTACTTTTTTTAGGGTGCTTGTATCATATTAGTTTTTCTTTTATTAGATTCGGCGTTAAAAAATACCTTTAAATCATATATCATATGTCATATGTACTATCTCGATTACACGAAATTTTAATTTTTCGTAAGTGCTAACATTTTGCTCCGTACAGGGCGGGTCAAACATAAACTCTCTAAAAAAAACTCTTTGGATCAAGAAATTTTAATGGAATCTTTTGATACTTTAAAACCATGAAATATTTAATATTGTTAGCAAATTTCATCAGTGTCAAAACATATTCATAGATGTTATGGTAATAATGACGCACTAACATCTCGCCCTCAAAAAAACACCCTTTCACCACAGATATTTTTGGGGACTCTTTTGATTCTTAGTAAACATGCCAAATAAAACATTTATACCAAATTTCATTAAAATCCCATTATTTTAAAATGGTTTTGGGTAACATATTACTTGTTGTACTTTAAAAAAAAGTGATCATTCCAAAAAAATTACATTAACTTTCCACAGGATACACGTATCTTTTCAGTTTTGGTCTCTTTAGAATCAGCGTTGAAAAACATCCTAAAAACATGTGTCATATAATTAGATTGTATTACAACAAATTTTTCAGCTTGACAAACTCCCGCCTCCCTCCCCTCTCCACCTCTTAAAATGCGCCTATACAAAAAGGCAATGCGGGAATTTTTGCGGGACTTTGGATATGTTGTTGAGGATAAATTCTGCGTCGATACCAGAAATAAAATTTCATGAATTAATTTGTCCCTGGTCCGATCCTATCTTTCTTAGACTATAGGGGTAGTGAATAATAAAAGCCAATTCAGCATCTTATTTCCGAATTAAAAAAAAAATCAAAAACTAAATTTTCAATTTTTGTTTTTTTTTTTTTATTTTTGAGTTTGAAAGTTATTTTTACAAAAACTATGGACTTAAAATCTTGATTTAAAAATAGAATAAAAGAACGGAGTTTTGGCTTTCAAAGATAGTACATTTTTTTTTATTGTAAGTGTTGCCGTTGTTTTTTAATATTAATTTAAAAAAAAGCCCCTCCTTTCTAAAGAGGGGGAGAAAGAACCCCCCTTTATGGCAAACAAATTTTTTATTGTGTTCCTTAAAAAAAAAAAACGTCATCAGTTTTTGGCGTCGTATGAAAACAACTATCGTTCATAAAATTTTGCCTAATTTAGTATTTATCAACTTTTTCGTATAGTTACGGATAAATAGAAAACAAAGTAAATTATAACTCCACTTTAAGCCTCATGACATGATGAAATAACATTGAATGAATGTGTATTTACCATTTTTGATTTTTCAAAGTACATTGGTCAGAAAACATTCAATATCTAAAACAATAATAGTTTTTTCAGATTTGTTGACTTTTCAACCCCCCGCATCTCCCTTATTATTGACCCTAGACAAAATATGAACATAACTTTTTTTATAGACAATGTATTTGTCTCTAATTTTGTAGTCTATACTTTTACGCTAACATGCTAGATTGTGCCAATATTCACGAAAATCTAAAAAGGGGTACCTTTAACCCCCCTTCGTGAGTTCAGCTCGCGGCTCTGGGCTGGGGACTTTGGGTATGTTATACCTGGGGGTATCCCCTACCATATAAACAAATAATCCAGAGAGCACTATTTCTTGCATTTATTTTATCATTTGTAGTTTTCGTTGACTGGGCTATAACTCAACATTTTGAGATTGAACTTCATAAAGCAAATAACTGTATTGGACTTCAAATTTTTCAAAAGAAAAATGGTGGATACTATGTGAAAAAAATAAATAAATAAATTGGGTGGCGCGACGGCTTGTGAAGAACCAGGGCGTAGTAACTAACAACTCGCAACCATTCCTGTGTGCGCCTGTCGACAGGCGACAGACTATTTGACAAGACGCTCAACGAGTGGACAAGTTTGTCTTCTTGGAGGAAGCCCCATCTCTTGGTCGTCAAAAAGGCAACGATGTACAGCATTGAGTACAACTGAAGCAGAGTATGTCTATGTAGCCGCGTCGGAAGCAGTCAAGGAGATTTTTAGATTTTTTTTTATTTCATCGCTAAAGTTGCCGAAAGAGATTTCTCTCATGTTTAGCTGTACATAGTTGAGTGTTTACAAAAATACATTTAATGTTTATTACAATTTTGTCAGTTTTATGACTGCAACTAAAAAAATAAATTGACCGAGTTAACAATGAATTTAATGAATAATCAATGCAAAAAAATAATTAAAAAAAAAAAAAAAATAGAATTAAAGGAATAGATTAAAGGAATACATTGGAAATTAGAGTTTGACCATACGATTACATTTAAAATGCGCTAACAAAAAGAAAAGAGACAAACATGAAATAAATACATGGTTTAACAGACCCAATGATATTGTTACATATAATGTTAAATTACTGACTTTTAAAATATTTAATAATTCTTCAGAATACTTTTCGTTAAGTTTACTTTGAGATTAGATGGTGATAATATTTTAACGTTGTCTTCTAGATTGTTGTAAAGCTGGATAGATTAGTGTTAAAGTTGTGATGTTGTCCTCTGGTGGTGAGTCCTACTGTCGAATATGATTCATTGCATTTGATTTTGTGTAAGCTGCATGTTAGATGAAGTTCAATTAAATCTTTGACGAGAAGAAGCTTAAGTTCTTTATGCATTGCGTTAGTTCGTGTGTACCAGTTATAACCAAATAGATTTTTAAGGGCTTTATTTTGGATAATCTGGATTCTTTTAGCGCCACAGCAGCTCCAAACGTTTATACCATAAGTTATATGACTTTGGAATAGACTGAAGTAAAGTCGCCTTTTAATGTTGTCCGGGATATAATAGCCAATTCTCCTGAATACACCAGCAATCGACGAGAGCTTTTTAGTTGTTGTGTCCATTTGAACATCAAAACTTAGCGATGAGTCCATCCATAGTCCAAAGTACTTAAACTCGTTTACTTTTTGAATAATTTCGTTTTTACATTTCAAATCGATGCTTACTTCTCTTTTATCTACTATCATGTACTTTGTTTTTTTAAGATTCATGCACAGTTTTTGTTTTTCCATCCAATTTGAAGATTTTCGAGATCATCTTTCATCATTTTTTTGGATAAGATTCGCATTTTTTTCACCATACACTAGACATATATCATCCGCAAACATACAAATTTCTCCTTTAAGTTTTAAGTCTTTTATACCGTTTACATATATACAGTATAATGTTGGACCAATTACACTTCCCTGCGGTACGCCAAATTTCACTTCACAGTACAAACTCGTTATTCCATCTACTTCGGTTACTTGCCTTCTTTTACAAAGATAAGATTTAAACCAGTTGAACGATGTGCCTCTTACGCGGACAAATATTAGTTTTCTAAGAAGAGTCATGTGATGAACCGTGTCAAATGCTTTTGAAAGATCAATAAAAACCAAACCAACAATATTTCCTAGATCTTTTTCTTGTTGAACTAAAGATACCATGTCAATTAATGCCGAACTTGTGCTTGATTTTTTTCGAAATCCATACTGCCTTATAAAACCTAGTTCGTATTTTGTAATGTGGTTTATTAATTGCTCGTTTACAACTTTCTCAAGTATTTTTGACATCACAGGTAAAATTGAAATAGGACGATAATTGTTTATGTCCTTGGTATCTCCAGATTTAAAAATCGGACTAACTTTAGCTATTTTCATTTCGTCTGGGACGTTTCCCTCTTGTGGAGATTTGTTTAATATTTTAGTTATCGGAGCATATACATACATTGATAGGGTTTTTATCATGTGTGTTGAGAGGCCATCAATGTCGATCGCATTTTATGTTTTAAGATTATTTATAATTTTTTGTACATTTACTTCAGTTACCTTTTCAAATTTGAAGCTTGGAACTTCTGTGTTTTTTTCAACTACTGCGATGTCTGTATTATTGAAAAGATAGGCAAGTTTCGATCCGACATAAGGAAAATGGTTATTTATATCATCAATTTTAGTTTTCTTCTCGTCCTCTGAATAGTTTTTAAGAATAGCACAATTATTTAATTTATTTTTTTCCCATTGCATATGACTTCGTTTACACACTGCCAAGTTTTTGTGTTGTTGTTTATACTATTTCTAAAAATCCTACCATAGTATTCTTGTTTTTTCCTTCGTTTTTCAGTAGTTAACAGATTTCTGTAGTATTTATATTGTCTTAAAAGTTGTTTGTTATTTTGATTTTTACAGAGTTTTCCATACCAAAAGTTTTTAGTTTTCATGATTGTCGTCAATTGGTTATCTATCCAAGGTATTTTTGATTTGCTTTTGAGTTTTAATTTTTGTGTTGCTTTGTTGACCATACCAGTTAAGTTTCTTTGAATTTGTTTGTAATCGTTTGAGCAAGATAAATGCGAAGTTGACGTTAAAGGTTCATTTTCTATTATATGTTTTAGTTTATCGTAGTTTATTTTGTTAGTGAAAACAGTTGAATTTGAACTTGCGTGGTGTTTTGTGTGGGGGCTTTTAAGTTCTGTAACTATCAGCTTGTGGTCGAAACAATCAAGGTACGCAAAGTGGGAACTAACTTCGATGGCTGGATTATTGACAAATAAATCATCAATATTGCTTTTTAATCTTGTATTTATTGTTTCGTTACAGATGTAATATCCAAGTGAACTCATTGTGTTCAAATAGGTATTTTTGAAACTGTCTTTTTCTTCAGATATGTTTATATTAAAAAGTCCAACTATAAAAGTATTGTTTGATATATTTGTTTCTAAACATTTTTCGAGTTTTTTAAGAAATTCAGTTTTTGCTGGCAACGCCCTTATTGGAGACCTATAGACACATATAACATTTATGAAATGTTTATTGAGATCAATTCTTGATGAGCAAATACTGCAAGTTAACGTTTTCTTCTATAAGTGTATTTGTGATAATTTTACATTCTTGAAGGTTTTTTTTGCATGACCTGGAGTTCATTTTCAAAATTTTTTTGATTTCTTAAAAGTAAATCAATTTTAAGAGACAAATCTTCATTTGTGACTAGTGAAATTGGTTTTGGTGTATGATTAATATTCGGGCTATTGTTACCTGTGACTGTGCTATCGTCTGGCCGAGGTGTTTGAGGTGGTTGTATGCTGCTACGCCTTCGGTCTCTAGCTAACTTGCACTTTGGACAAAACCATATTAATTTGTCTTTAATGATATCAGCCAGATTCTGCTTTGATAGACCAGAACAAGTACTATTGTTATGAAATGGTTTTTTGCATTCACCATCACAAATAATTACATTTTTTCCGGTCAAATTTATATTTTTGGTGTACTTGTTGCAGAGATTGCCTGTATTAGACGCCATCTTGATGAACTTTATCGAAAAGTTCTTTTACAAAGTTGATGTGGCTTGACGCGCTCATACACGATCTGCTGGTTCCTCAAATTATTAAACCAACACTTTATATCGACAACCAAAGCGCTCTTAAACTTGTGAAGCACCCTGAATTCGACGTAAGAACTAAACACATTGATAATCGTGTTCACATTATTCGAGATTTCTTTTGTGCCTTCAAGCGATCAATTAGCCGTTTCATTTACAAAGTCACGTTCAGCTATTTAATTTGAATTGTTTCCTAAAAATATTAATTTTTTACAATTGGGATTAATTATTTTGTTTGCAATATAATAATAAGTGGGAGTGTTAAAATTGTATTATTATGCAATGAACTATTTGCCATGACTGTACTCTACACTTCTTGTTAGTAAATAATATTCTGAGCTCTCTATATACTATGTTAACGAATAACCTATGTATACTTATATGATGAGTTAAAAATAAATTACCACTACTTACTTACTTCATCTTTACAAGCAAACGGACCATCTTTTCTTTCTGCTTAGTTTAACACATGTTAAATAATTTAACATCGAAAAAATCATCGATGTTCAGAAAGTAAAGACGCCGCGCCCTCTACACAAGATTTTTTTACCTACGACTTGTTACTTGTTCATTCATTCAAAATAACTTAAGATCGATGATCAGGAATCAAAAAAAAAACATCTTGTACTTGTCGAAAACGAAAATTTTGTGCAAAAATATTGCTACAATTCTCACAACAATATAGGTATGTTGAACTTATTATAAAATATATTTTTTATCGATTTTTGAACTTGCTTTAATTATGCAAATAAATGTACCTATTAAAAAATATCACAACAAAAACATTAATGTTAAAAAAGTAGCCAAGTTCTTCTATGTGCAAAAACCTTTGCGTACCAAGTCAGCCGTAAAAAGTAATGCGATCTAAAAGTACGCCAAGTTCTAAGTTTATGAATGTTAAATATCAAATATTTTAGTTAGAGTAATAAGGAAGAACCTAAAAATTTTCAGAGAAATCTGTTATTTAATGATTACGAGAAACAATATCTTATAAAATAGTTTAAAGCTTCAATATTGTTATAAACCAAAAAAAGACTACATACTAGACAATGTTTAAGTATATATACTAATTCAATTTAATAAATTATACATTCTATATATAAAAAAATTTCAATCATGAGCTATTTATACAAATTTTTCTCCAAAAAATCTCCATTTAATTATGTTAAATCAATAATAATCCGGTCTCAAATACACCGGAAATGAGAAAGTAAATCTCTCTGAAACTGTGCCTCACCCCTCAATGCCCTAACATGCCGCGGTAAACCGTTCCACAGGCGAACGGCATTGATGAAGAACTGCCTCTTGGATATTAAAAATTTATAACGCGGATGAATAAGTATTAGAGATCTGTCCGAAGAACTGAATCTTAATCTATCGAAGAGGTAGCGAGGTTGATTTGTTTGCATGACATGAAATAAAAATATAAGAATTCTATAGCGTAGAAATTGATCAAGTGAAATGCTTAAAACTTGCCTTGAAAAATGAGAGATATGATCATATCTTTTTACACTATAGACGTATCGGGCGATACTGTTGAACGCAACATTGAGTTTTCTGCGGCTTACCGCATCGCAGTCATTAAAAACCTCGCATCCAAATGTTATAATTGGTATCACAACCGTTTTTGCCAGCATTAAGCGTGTTGTTATAGGGGTAAAATACTGTGAAGGCCAAAGCATTCGTAAAACTTGCCTACTGCCGCATTGATGTGATTCACCCATGTCAGTTTTCTATTAAACAACACTCCTAAGTTTTTCAATGTTTCTACATATTCAATTTGGGAATTTTTGAGGGTAATGAATGGAAAGTAGGAAAGACTTAAATGGTTTTTACTAACTACGATCCATTTAGACTTTATTGGGTTTAAAAATAAACCATTTCTTTCAGACCATCGTGAAATTAGTTCTGCTGTTGATGGTATTAGCGCAATCTTCAATTAGTCCAAGAGGACAGCTTTTGAAAAATTGAACATCGTCAGCATACATTTAGATGGTAGAGAGAAAAAAGCAAGGGACCAAGAATAAATCCTTGGGGGACTCCTCTTACTATTGGCAGTAATCTTGAGATATTGTGACCCGCCACAACCGTTTGTTTTCTATTTTCAAGATACGACGATAATAAGTTGACAGCAGAAGTTGAAAACTTATACAAGCTCAAAAGTTTGTGAAAAAGGATGAAGTGATCAATAGTGTCGAAAGCTTTGGAAAAGTCGAGAAGAACGAGAAATGTGACATGATCATCGTCTAGGGCCTGTATTTTATCTTCAACAATGTTAATAACGCCAGAGGTGCAGCTATGCTTTTGACGAAAGCCAGACTGGACAGGGGAAAGGATATTATGCATTGCAAGATGAGTCCCTATTTGCTTCTGCAGAACTCGTTCCAACACTTTTGAAAGAAATGGAGGACGGAAATTGGGCGAAAATCATCACCCTTACGGTTTTTTGGAATTTGTATTATTTTGGCCGATTTCCATTCATTGCAACGGAAAAATACCAGTCGTAAGTATTGTGTTAAATACGTGTGTTATGTAAGGCAAAATCACCGGTTGTAAGGCCTTGATGAAAACAGGATGCAATCCGTCCATTCCAACAGCATTCGACTTAATGGACAATAAACACTCTACTATGACTCTGGCATCAACACAAGCGAACTCGAAAGTATTTTCCACTTAAAACGGAGAATCACTAGAGTTATTTAGAATACTAATTGTCGTATCAGATGACATAGGAAACGGTAGAGCAACAAATTTATTATTAAGTTCTTCAACATTAATATTTTCAGTGTCAGCATGAATTTGTTTTCAAACTCCCACTTTCTTTAAATTTGCCCATAATTGTCGCCCTTTTACCGATGAGTTTAGAGAACTATAATACATACGTATTTTTGCGGCCCTTATTTTACTGACAACCAAGTTCCGCAACCTGCGATAGATTTGACCATGGACATTCAGCCTATAACGTCTCCATTGCTTATATGCTTGGTCACGTTTTAGCAAGAGACTTCTAATTTCGTTAGTGAACCAAGGGCGTTGACTCGGATGGACAGTTTTGCGCCTAAGAGGGACATGATCATTGAATAATGTGAGGATGTTATAGTTAAAAAAATCTACTTGATCGATTGAAGAGGGAAAATTATAAATGAGATCCCAATTTACACCGCGAGTATTTCGCTCAAGACATTCATAGTTAATGTGTTTAAAATCTCTAAACTCGTATGAAGTTATAAGACAGACCAAACTATAGTCAAAAGTTAGATATATTAGGCGTGTTTTTTTGTGTCCATATGTTAGCTTAAGAAATAAGGGCACAAAAAAACGCTCATAATTGCTTCAGAAAAGACTTTGGCAGCACGGATATAACAATGACATTTTCTGATATTTTGGCTGTCAAATGTTTTTCAACAAAAAAAAAATGTAAACTAAATTTCGTTAAAATTTTGATAAATTAAAAGAAACGTCTCCTCCCTGGACCAGGTCTTTCTTTTATTTATTGGAGAGTAACATTTGTTTTAAATTTATAATTATATTTTAACAAATAAAACAATTTTCGGTTTTTTCCTATTTTTCTGTCATCTTTTTCTCGATTAGTCGACCCGTGCTTCAAGATCCATATGCCAAATTAATGAATTTTTGGATACATTTTTGACATTTGTTGAGAATTCATCAAAAAAACTTAGAAAATAGTGTATGGAAGCACTGTTTTTATTTTAGCTTAATTCTTAAACAGTGATGTTTATCGCCGCGAAGTAAGCATATTTTTTGTTGTATTTTATATGGAAATTTTTTGTAAGCCAACATAGAGGGCATTAAAAATCACGCCTATTATATCATGCTTTGAGAACCCAGGTGCAGCTAGTTGGTCGTAAAGAAGAACATTATTTAAATCATTAGCAAAAAAAAACATCGTAAAGAGCTTGAAAATTTGCATGAATTTAAGCAAACAAGCTCTTTAAAATTGAGCTTAAACAATTATATTTAATTGTATATGTAAGACAAAACTTAGTTAAAAAATGTATAAAATTCTCGTAAAGAAAAAAATGCGCGCGGATTTGTTTAAAGTATCGGTAAGAATGGGGCGAGATTTTATTTTTATTTTTATTTTCATTTTCATTATTCTTTTTCTATCATTAATTGTTGTATATAACTAAAGATGGCCGACATGGCGCTAAATTTAAAAATTCAAATTATTATACCAATTAATAAAGTTCACAATAGGTTACAAATTCAATTTAAATCTTTGTCAGTTAAAGTTATTTCATTTTTTTTTTTTTTTTTTAACTATTTTATGTTCTGACGAAACACCGGCCACGTTGAAGGGCTGGAAGGCTTCAACACTCATCTGGCAGAACAGCCAGATTTGACGTCGGCGACCCTGACCCTTCCGTCCTGCCCTGCGATGACTGCTGTTACTCTTCCCATCGTTCACTGTTGTGGAGGGACGTTGTCTTCGTGAATAAGGATGACCTTTCCCACGACGAGGTTGAGCTTCTCCTGAACCCATTTGTTACGAACCTGAAGGCCAAGCAGATATTCCTTTGACCACTTCTGCCAAAACTGCTGCTTGAGAAAGCATGGAAGTTGCCATCTTTTCAAGCAGCACGTTTGCTGTTCCGGCACTTGATCCGGGGGAAGAGCTCGCAATGGTGCGCCTATCAGCAAATGCGCTGGTGTGAGTGCCTCGCCGTCGTTGGGGTCTGCGCTTAGAGGGGCGATTGGCCTTGAATTGAGGATTTCTACGACCTCTATTAGCACGGTTATCAGTTCTTCTCCTGTCAGTAAAGCGTTCCCCACAGTTCGCTGGAGCAGCATCTTCGCCGACCTCACTACGGCTTCCCACAGACCTCCGAAATGTGGAGCTCTTGGTGGTATGAAGGCGAAACTGAACCCTTCCTCTGCTGCGTACTGGTGAACTGCTACCTTGCCTCGTTCGAACTGCTCGCGTACCTCCTGTACGCGAGAATAAAACAATCACACGAAAGATCAGTTGCTAATTCAAAATGTACAGCTTTGGAGGTAAAACAAACAAAAACTACTAAATACGTTTTGTACGGTGGTCGACCTCGAATTTTTAAAGTGGTGTCACGGTAAAATTTACGGCGACAAAAATCATTCTTTCAATCGTCCAAATCCCTTTTCCTCTTTCGCCTTTTTCTTCTTTCCCTACAGGTGTTTCCTTCGATATACTGAGAGAGAGAAGGGCAGCCATGGTCCATCAGCCATCGGTTCACTCTCCCAGTATTTCGGAGAAACAAGAATCGATTTTATCAGTTTTGGCACACAAGGTGGATGGATGATCTAACATATTGAAATTGTCAGACAGGCGGTCTGATACTAGCTGTATAACGATGAAATCCAAAAAGGAGCACGGGCGACACTTGATCCCCGATGGCTGATGTAACTCATATGAGAATGGCCGAGTGCCCAACATAACTTTTATGCTATGTAAAAGATGGAACGTTATCGGCTTATCCCCACTCCCCCCAAATCTAACAAAAACCCACCGAAGTAGTTTTATTACATATCGCGAGTAGGGAAATAACTGCCAAATTATCTCTCCAAAAACTAAGACATCGAAATAGTGAAATATTGGTCTTTCGTTTTTCACTGCTCTGAGGTTCTCTTTAGATTTTCTGTGTTTTGGTTTTAATAAATTTTGAGGGGACTAATGCGTCGTGCTGTCGAAATTGAATTGTTTGATTTTTTGACACTTTCTGCTTTCTTAAGGATTTCTCTTGAGATTGTAAATAAATAGTGGGAAAATGGCTGTATGCGTTCATCTGGTTCGCCGCCCCTGGAAGTTGAAACCAGTGGTCGACGAATTCCACGATGACAATGCATAGCCGGGGAAATAGATGCGAGTAAGCAGGACCGCTGTATTTCGATGAACGGTAAGGCACTACAGCAAGTAAGCTGAGTGTAGCTTACAAGATGACGTGATCGAAATTCGCGGATTCCGATTGGCTGAAAACCTGGGGGCATTGGAAAGGAAGAGGACGGACATTAAAAAAATCCAAAAGAACACTTCTGGACTGAAGAGCTAACAAAAAGGATCGCTTGAGAAAACTGGATAAAAAAAAAAAGAAAATGATAAAAAAAATCTAAGAATTTAGTTTTTATTAGAAGATTTATTTAGTGTTTGAAAAATTGAAGAAAAGAAAATATTTTGTATTAGTGGGAAAAGAGAAACTTAAGAGAACTGAAAAGCGGAGGAATGATAGATTTGGAAGACACGCAGAAAATAGTATAGAGGAGGAATATTTGGCAGTTAAAAAAAAAAAAAGATTAGTGTTTTAGTTAATGTGGAAATTTTAGAATTCGTTCTTGTTCTTGGTGAATAATTTGTACCTTAAAAGTTCGGTTGGTTTTTGTTACGCCTATTATCCTGACATTGCAGGACTCGTGACCCCTTAACGTTATTTTCTTTGTTCGGGACAAAGAGATGACGTTCCATCTTTGGAAACAAACGTTTCCACAAAATTCTGCTAATTTCATTTAAAAGATCTTGGGTTTTAGCCCTCCACCAGCAAGGTTTCCCAAGCAAAAATTAAACTCAATAAATAGCTTTAAATTCCAATTCGAAAATTCAAAATATATTCTTTTTGTTTATATCGAAATACTTTCACCGTCGGTTCCGCTTCAAAAGGTTTGCGATTTCCTTTGTGTCAAAGAAAAAAAAAATCGCTGGCGCCCTTTAATTTTCGCGAACCCTATCGCCGCCCCATCGCTGAGCATAGCCGTGGTGGCAGCATTTTGTTGTTGCCTGTTGCACTTCTTCTTCGTATTCGCTTTAATATTTTTTTTTGCTTCGCCCAACTTTGACAGTTCGGCTCTATATCGTTGTTAATTGTGCGTGCCGGTCGTCATCGCATCGTGTTTTCTTTTTTTAATTAAATATAATAAATAATTCGGTTCGAGAATTAAAAGTGTAACAGTGGTATATACAGGGCCAGAAAAATCAACGCCACATATTAAAAAGGGTCGTTGTACTCTCAGTCGATCTGCCGGTAAGTTTCCCATAATTTGAGTAAGTAATTTTGGCTTGTATTTAAAGCAGGGTATGCAGCATCGTAAAGCTTATAGTATTTTTTGTAAATAAGAGTGGAAACTTGGCATCATATTCGATTAGTGCGTGCAAAAGACGTCCACCTACTCGAAGTAGCGAAAATGATAAACTACAATCTGTAAACTCGTGCATGAATGGATTGAGTTTTTGTATACTATGTGTAACTGGGATTTTTTTTCTTAGTTTATGAATTTCGTCGGAAAATTCATGGTTTTGAACAATTTCAGTAATTTTAAGGAATGATAAATTCAACTCCTTAGCTGTGGGATGTTCTTCGAAAACTTCTGTTTTATTTTTACATCGTCGAAAAAATCGCATAACATAAACATTTGTTGGTTAATTCTTCATATGAAGAAGCCTCTTCGATAAAATCCATAAGCTTCGTCCTAGGATTTTCTACTGCGACAAGAACGACATTTGTTTTTCTTTTTTCTAACGCCTCATCCTCAGGAGATAACTCGAAATGAGCATTTATGGGCCAAGAATTTGGATTTTCTAGAAAGAATGATGGACCACTAAACCAAATCGACGTAATGATGTTTATAATTGGGCTCTTTTGATCGTTATTTTATGTATGCGAATAAAATTTGAAAAAATTCCATATTTTCACCCTACGTTTCGTTGAAATTTCTCAACTTCTTCAGGGGTCACAATTTATTGAAACTTTGTAAATAACAAATTAAAATTAGATTTTTGAACATTGGATATTTTTAGTACGGACTTACTTGCTTTTAAATTCTACATTTATGATTTTAATTTTCGATTATAAAAATTATTAATTAAGTTAATGAGATAATAAATAAATAAATAAATAATTTAAAACAATTAAATACAAAAAAAAACCAGACCAAACAGAAAAACACTTACATCACAGTCGGTTTACTTTATCACATGAGTGTACATGGCGCTTAGCTTGTCTTTATCCTCTTTCGTGTTCATAGTAAAGCTAAGCTTTTGCTTTCCAATGTGTAACGTGTGCTTTCTCTTTTTTCTTTATCAAGTATTCTTACGTTTTCAAAATCAGCTGTGTGTCCATGGTCCATTATGTGTTGTGCTAAAGCTGTTGTTGTTCGTTTATTTCGGATATCAGCTTGATGCTCAGTCAGTCTTGTTCATAAAAGTCTACATTGTGTTGGTTTGTCGTCGATTTTGGTGGTTTAGTGTTTGTGAATATGTTTCGTAGTGTCATGTTGGATCTGTGTGCAAATATTATTTTTCCTTTTTTGTCGTCTTCTCTTTTTATATTTAGTGTGTTGTAACAAGATTTGTTATCTGTCAAGCCAGGTATATATGTTGTTGAATAGAAGGTGTTGCCAGGTCCGTTTGTTGTATCTGTTTTATTTTTCGGAATGTGTTTGGAGAAAGTTTTTTCATTTATCAGTTCGTTTATAACTTTGTTTGGAAAATTGTTCTTTTTTAAAATGGTTCTTATATAAAATGGTTCTTGTAGTTTTTAGTATGAAATTGTGGATGGCTGGTGTCTATAATTTTGTTTATTAGGTTTTTGGCACTATTTATTTTATATTTCATTGGTTGTGTTGAAAAGAAATTTATCATTCTACCGGATGCCATTGGTTTCGCATACCAGTCCATTATAATTTTGTTATCTGTTCTGTACAGCTTGGTGTCCAAAAAGGGCAGTGAATTGTTGGTTTCTGATTCTATTGTGAATTGTAATTTTTCGTGATATTCATTCAGAGTGTTCATTATTAAAATTTGGCCCTGATTTTTAATTATGTCAAAAATATCATCATAATCGACGTATTTAGTTCATCCACATTACAACCTTTAGATACTATATCTGCTGGATAAAGTTTTGTTGGGACATGTTTCCAGGACACATTTTGTGTCCACTCTTGGATATCTGACACTCTGTTTGCAATAAAAGTTGTGAGTGTTGATGGGTGGGATTTTATCCAATGCAAAGTGATTTAGGAATCTATCCAAAAGGAATTTGCTCAACGTCAAGACTCAACATTGCTGATACTCTCATCCATAATTTAGAAAAAGTATGCGCTGCGCAAAGTTCCAGTCGCGGAAGCGATTTGGTTTTCAAAGGGGCCACCTTGGACTTTGCTGTTAATAGCGTCGACTTGATACCTTCAGTGCTCTGACTACGGATGTAAATACAACATCCGTAAGCTCTCATCGATGCATCGGCGAACCCATGGATCTGAATTTTAGCACTCGAATGAGTTTCAACAAATCGTGGTATTTTTATCTCAGGAAGCTGATAGATTTGTTTTAAAATTCTGCCAACAGGTATCAAGGCGCAATGGAATCGACTCATCCCAATCAAGCTTTTGAATCCAAAGCTCTTGTAGCAAAATTTTTGCTTTAGTTACTATGGGGCATAATAATCCAAGAGGATCAAATAGACGAGCGGAAACTGATATAAATATTTCTCTTGGTAGCTCGTAAATCATGAAAACTATTTTCTAATTTGAAGCTAAATGTATCTTCAATCGGTTGCCAAGGGTTTTTGTGGAGTCTGAGTCATTAAATTTAGTTGACTTTTCAGAAATCTCGGTATTATAAAACCCTGGATGGTTTGAATACCATTTAGCCAATTGAAACCCAACCTTCTGAAGTATTTTTTGTATTTCATTTTGTATAACTTTCACCCTGCAGGGTGAGAATTTTCGAATAAATCACCCAACATTTTCAAACACCGAATTGCCAAGAATGGCGCTGGTGACGTGCCATACGTAACAGTGTTCAAACGAAAATGTTGCAAGGGCTGAGAGGGATGCCGCCTCCACACTACGAGCTGGTAAATCGAATGCTCCTCAGAAACAAGGATTTGTCGATACATTTTCGTTATATCAGCCGTAATGCCATATTTATGAGTCCGAAAACGGAGCAATGTCGAAAACAGCTCCTCTTGAATGGTTGGCCCAACCATCAAGATGTCATTCAAAGATTTTTGGGTCGATGTACGACTCGAAGCATCAAAAACAACTCGCAATTTAGTGCTTGTGCTTTCTGGGCGTAGGACACACTGATGCGGAATGAAGTTATGCGGGCTTTTAGGGATTTCATTATTCGTTGGCAACATATGTCCCAATAGGAGATATTCTTCCATAAACTCCATGTACATAGACCTCAGCTCGTCATTTGTTAAAAGTTTTCGCTCAAATGCAAGAAACCGACGATTAGCAGTTTCAAACGATGACCCAAGTGAGATAGGAGGTGATTTGAATGGTAAATTGACTACAAATCGACCTTTCGGTAAAAGTTGCGTATTCGCAACGAAGTGATTTTCGCATAATTTTTGTTCTTCAGGGAAAAATTTTTTCGTTTCTCCGGGAAGTTCTTCCAATGACCAAAATGTTTGAACAAGTTCGTCCAGACATGGCAATTTATCGGTTTGGCATTCCAAACTGCATAATCTTTTATTTGAATTCGTAAACTTGGGGTATTTTCCCGGTACTATCCAACCAAGGAGAGTTTTCTGAATGGTTGGGTATTCGGGGCCTTGTTTAATTTGGCCAACAGACAACAATTCGAAAAATGTTTCTGCTCCCAATAACAAATCAATTTTTTGTGGCTTATAAAATCAAGGATCAGTCAACTGAGTATTGGGTGGAATGCTCCAGTTCGCCGTATTTATAGCATGATCTGGTTGATATGCAGATATTGAGCTCATGACCCAGTAATCTGCAGAGAATGAGTGGTCATTTAATCTTGATTTTCCTACTGCATGTAATTTTTTGTTAACTGTAGTGTTTGCTTTCCCAATGCCAAGTAAATTTAACGGTTTTTCTTCTTTACGAAGTTTTAATCTTTGAGCGAGTTCTTCGGTTATGAAGTTGATTTGCGAGCCTGAATCAAGTAACGCCCGTAGCAGTAGCAAGGATAACTTGGTCAGTCGAAACAGAAGCATACATGGCCTGCAAACTCGAAAATTGTTGCATATTATTGAGAGTTGTCTCGTATTGATGCAACAATGTATGATGCGATCGATTGCAAACACTACACTTACTCAATCTGCATTTTGAAACTGTGTGCCCTTTTCGAAGACAATTAATGCAGATTGGAACACCCTTTGCAAATTTAAACCCTTGTAAAACGGGAAGTGTGGAAAAAGATTGACATGCAGTTATACAGGGTGTCCAGTAAATAATGGATAACCTTGGAATGCTTCATAGTCGACTTTATGACCGTCCTAAAGCTATGATTAGACGGTCAACGAAAATGGTCAACGCATTGACTCTCTGACGTCAGAATGACGTCAAATTCTGTCCCACGGCTTTCAAGTCGTGTGATTGTCATTGCAAAACGTTGTCAACGCACTGACATCAGCGTTGACATTTGCGATGACATGGTTTCAAAAGTCAACGCGTTGACTGTTTTCATTTGACGTGTAATCACCCCATCAGAATTTTTCGGACACATTGACAGATATTTCCTGACTGCTCATCAACGCGTTGTCCAGGTTGCAAAGTTGACACGCTATAATTTTCTGCTGTGTCAAAGTAGCTGGCGTTGACATTCTTTTCATTCAGAAACAGCAACAAAAAAAAAAACAGCAACATAAAAGAAAACAAAATTATTTAAAGTTAAATTCGTTTGAGTTAAAAAAAAAATGAGCCAAAGCACCAGTGAGTCGGATAAGTAAATGCGCTTTGTCGGAGAAACGTAAAAGAAAATTAGTTTACTCGTGGACTAAACAATACGAGGTCTCCGCTTTGATTGCGGCAGTAGAGAAACGACTAGCGCTTTGGTAAGGAGGATGCAGCGACTATAAACTAGTTAGAACAGGCAACGGGGAGTAAAATAAGGGCAATCTGAAAAAAGTTTTGACGTCTGAAAAGTTTGAACGCAGTTTTGAAGAGGGGTTGTTTCTTAGCATAAATCTCGATTTGCGGGATTTGTGGTCTTGTGGGGCGTCGGCCATCTTGGAAAGAAGAAAGAATTTTGAGTTTGAAAATTATTTTCTCAAAAACTGTTTGCTCAAACAACTTGGTTTCAAAAGTTAATTTAAGAATAGGATTTTGGCTTTCAAAAATGCTATAACATGATATTTTGAGTGTTGCCGTTGATTTTTAATAATTTTGTTTATATTTTAAGTCATTTTTTTTTTAGAAAATTGCCCCTTCTGCCGAAACCTAAATTGCTTTTCCATTTCGTTTGCTTTTAACATTTTTGCATTAAAAAAAATTTAAACCGAAATACATAAATTTATTTGACTGTGACACAGCGCGCCACCACTATGTGTAGGCGTCAACTCGAAAAATTACAGATTTGTACTATTGTCAACGCTCAAAGCACGTGGACATGGTCAAGCCGTGTGATCGTCAACGATTACTTGTCAGCGCATTGACACGGATTTGGATAAATCTCGTTGGCACATATTACCTGTCAACGCATTTTGGGACAACATTGACGGACTTGTGTCATTTGTGTGATCATCAATATTTCAGGTGTTGACACGGTGAGCGTTGACGTTGCCATGTCAGTGGTTTGACCGTTTTTTTTTGTGACGTCAGAGAGTCAACGCATTGACCATTTGCGTTGACCGTCTAATAGTACCTTAAAAACTAATAAAAAAAAAGTCTATCCCAACCACAAGAAAAGATAAGTGCATTTTTTTGTTCAGTGCATTATTTTTTGCGTTACTTTACGGTTTTGAATACCACGACTACGAGTGAATGAATTCTACCGTTTTGTTTTCGTAGCAATATTTAACATTGTTTGTGTCAAAACATAAGAAGACAAAAATTATAATATCTGCTGGAATTCTTAGAGAGAAATTATTGAACTTTGATTTTCGATGCAAAATTTGAAAGAAAATAATTTTTAAAAAAGTTAAATCATCTCTGGTATAAAAAAATGCATGAATAGTGGCCAACTATTTTATAAATATATGTGTTGATTACAGATTTCAAAGTGGTATAATTTATTATTGCATCTTGAACCAATAGCAAGTTATTTGTAGAAATCTGCAATACTAGAGACAATTTAGCAAAAACAAAAGTTTTCAAAATTAGCACAGTAAACGTGAAAATAATACTTTGCGTTGAACATGGTAGATTTTTGATTGAATGCCTGTCTTTATAATGTTGTCCTAATGATAAATCCAAGCTTTAAACTTCTAAGGCCGAATGCAACATTACCAAAAATGTTAACAAATTGCAAAAAATCGGCTACATTTTCGAGCTTGTTTTGAATTATACCTCTTCGATTGGCCTTTTAAAAACCATCAAATATTTTGGTAGTGGTTATTACCAAATTAATTTTTTTATAAGAGTTGCGTTAAATAAATCGAATACAGCAAGCCGATCAGCTTATCAGGGGAGGTATGCAATCTTGTGCAAGCCGCTGCATTACAAATATGCCAGAGATACAGGCAGATGGACATGTGGTCTGGGGCCAATTTTATGGCCACCCCGTTCACCAGATCTACATCAACTTTATTTTTTTTTTTTGGGGCTGCATTAAGAAAATCGTGTACAGCAAGCCCATCAGATCCTTAGAGGAGATGAGAAATCTTGGGAAGGCAGCTGCATTACAAGATTCTAAGAAAAAATTAACAAGATTATTATAAGATTTTCATTTATTCGGAGGTGCAGAACCTGTATTAGAATGGGTGGAAAACAGTTTGAGAATTTGCTTTAAATTAAAAAAAAATATCTACTTTTGTTTTTGTTTTCTAACTAAGTGATCAAGTGATTGAAAGTTGGCTCAAAACTCAAAAGACTATTTGTTTAAAGAAAATAACAAATTAACGTAATGCAACTGCGAAAATATTTTATGGTTTTGTTAGTGCCCAATAGACCAGGTATAATTCAAACAAGCTTGAAATAAGCCGATTTTTGCACTTTGTTGACATTTTTGGTAATGTTGCAATCGGCCTTAGCAGTTAAAAGATTGGATTGGAGTTGACATTTTTGGAAGTCGTGAGTGATGAGGGCTACTAAAGGAATATTCCACAGCACTAGATTTACGCCTCTTATTCAGCACCTACATATGTAATGACTTCGAAGTTACACAAATGTCTTCTAACTCTCCGCGGGTCGTATCAATGTGATCATATGACTCTATATCTGATTGACATGTCTTTATTTGATCAGTGTACGAATTTAATATGTCTATCCGACATTCTAATTCCATCGGATTTAATGACATTGTTTTTTCTTCCAATCCAGTTTTAAAACGAATTATATTATTTTTTATTAATGAACGTTGATGCTTTAATTGCTTAAGATTTTCTAGCTTACTCGGTGATTTCTGTCTTTTCTTGCTAGCCATTTTATTGCTAAGTGTTTGATATTAAAATAACAATAAAATAAATTTGCACTTGGATGTAGTTTATCCACAAAATTGAATTTAATTTGCACTGTTTATTAAGTCAATAAGTAGTATCGCCAAAGTGTATAGAAAAATAAGTTTATTTTCAAAAAATACTAATGCTCCGATAACTTAAAAAAATAAAACTTATAACAGTTCTAGTGCAAATTGTCAAAAAATATTTGTTTATCACTTTGATTAAATGTGCAATAGTTTAATTAAAACAATTTAAATTTTAATGCTGGCCAAACTGTTCTAGCAAAATTTTCACCAAAAAAACATTTAAATTGGCATCACTGGTCACAACACAAACTCAAAGAATGATAGGATGTAAGAAACGAACTGACAGTTCGACTATCAATTCGACTATAACAAATTGTATTCACTTGATCGGTATCATTAATTAATTAAGCGATTATTGAACAGGCCTCGAACGGTGACACGACGTCGATGCAGATGTGGCTGTGGTAATGGTGACAGATGAGCAAAATACATTTAATTTGTTTAATTTTTTTTTTTTTTTTTATAAAAAATCAATAAAATTTTATTTTGTTAATTCCAAACTACTCACTTTATTATATTTTATTTGTTTTACCAATAAAAGTTAAATGCAATTTGACAAAAATTGAAAGTGGGTGCTTAATTCACCAATTTGATTAATGTAGTGCAAATGTGAATTTAGCAAGTTTTGTATAATTTTTTATCTTAAATAAGCAATACACTTTCAATTTTTGTGGATACCTTGGTTTTCTTTGGCGATTCTCCTCGTGAAGCCACTTCCCTTTTACAGAGCGAACAGTTGCAATTTGTGTGCAGTTGTGGACTCTGGAGCGCTGGAGCTACGCACAGTTTGGCTGGAATGCTGTGGGTATTTCGGGTTCCTCCGAAAGTTGAATTCGGGGTATCTGATTACACTGCAGGTTAACGGTGGCACTTTAATAATAATCACGTGCGATTTTAAAGTCAATTCCACCGAATTATTAAGAATTTTACCGAATCGCTTAATTAATAAAACTAGGAATCGCGTTTTTTATTACTAAATTTAAAAATAATTAATTTAAGTTTGTCCCTGCTCGGGGGCCATGAAAATTTGCATGAATTTAAGCAAACAAGCTCTTTAAAATTGAGCTTAAA
Source organism: Melangyna quadrimaculata (assembly GCA_949320155.1). Taxonomy (NCBI): domain Eukaryota; kingdom Metazoa; phylum Arthropoda; class Insecta; order Diptera; family Syrphidae; genus Melangyna; species Melangyna quadrimaculata. Next base: position 325,002,974 of record OX439483.1, read on the forward strand.
CAATTATATTTAATTTAATATGTAAGACAAAACCTAGTTAAAAAATGTATACAATTTTCGTAAAGAAAAAAATGCGTGCGCATTTGTTTGAAGTATCTGTGGGGCGGGAAATTTTATTTTTCTTTTAATTTTAATTATTCTTTTTCTATCATTAATTGTTATATATAACTAAAGATGTCCGACATGGCGCTTAATTAATTTAAAAATTCAAATTATTATACCAATTAATAAAGTTCACACTAGGTTACGAATTCAATTTAAATCTTTGTCAGTTAAAGTTATTTCGTTATTTTTTTTTTAAATTATTTTATGTTCTGACGAAACAGTGCTTGATTCTCCCACGAAATGAGTGGAACAAGTAGTGTTAACTGGGAACAAATTGAATGTTCTCATACTATCAACAACATAGCTATCTATCAGCAGATTGCACAAAATATTTTTTCTTCAATTAATTTGAATACTGATACGATTATGAGATCACTACTTTCGCTATCTGACATGATGGTAACAAACAGAAAATCAATACAGCTTCCTACTTCCGATCTACAGATAAATTTACACTTGATGCCATCCCTAATGTAAATTGCTGTCCCACCTCTTCTCCTTCCATGGAGCCTATCAGCACGAAAGATCTTGTACCCTGTCAAAACACACATCCTTTCATTTACATCGTTATTGAGCCATGCCTCAGTTACACATATGACATCGATCTTTGATCCCTCGAACAAATTCCTAAACTCGTCAATTTTGCCTAATAAGCTCTGAGCGTTTAGGTGGCACACTTGAAGGCCACTCTTTTGACTGGCTAAGACACGCAACATAACACGAAGCATTTCTTCACCTGCCCTCCCCGGAAAAACTTCACCAAACTCATCAATTTCTGCCATTGTCATATAATAACAAAAAAATTGATGAAAACATGTCAAGGGGTATGAGCGGCGAAACAAAACTCCAGAGCACAAATTTACCTTCATTCATTTCAATTTGAATTTATTTAACAATTAAATCAACTTTATTTAAACGGAGATAAGCTAAATAAATCTAAAAAAAAAGATTAATTGAAACAAAATAAAAATTTAGAAAAGAAAAATATTAATAATAATAATTAAAATAAAAAAAAAAAATGAAAATGAAAATTAGAAGATATCATGAAATTAGATATTAAATTGAAAATAATAAGATATAATGAAATTAGATAATATAAAGAATAACAAAAAAAAAAAATTATAGTATTGATCAGTTATTCATAGGAGGCTTTGCAATTCCGTTCAAGTCATCGATTGTGTTGATAATTACAGCTTCAGCATCAGGGCGAAGTTTAACGTGAACTAGACCTCGCATCATAAACACCGTGCAGATTTGTTGTTGTTTTTTTAAGAGGAGTGACTGCCGCAACAACATATTGTTTTTTTAGTCAGACATTCGCGCATGTAAATGGTTGATTGTGTGTTCGGACCTTTTAGCCCTACATCGTTTTGGCAAATTTGTTTTTTTTTTTTTTTTATCATTTCTATATTTTGACATGGATGTGAGCACATAGTTTTTAACATATGCCGAGCGAAATTTTATAACTATGGTTGTGTTTTTATAATCGTTCTTGTTTTTCGGTCGTGTGCGGAATATGTCATTCCGAGTTGGTGGTTTAATTTGGACAGTATGACAGAGATGGTTTAAATATGTTCGGAGGTTTTCGTCGGGAGTATGGGAAATCCCAAATGACATCGCATCACTCGCTATCCTTTTATTATTGTGGTCCTCTGGTGCGTTTTCGATATCGATCACTTTCTTTGAAACATCAGCAAGTTCAGATTTTAATGAAGACAATTCAATATAAGCATTAGATAGGGAAGATTTAAGTTGGGTTATGTCCAATTTAAGATCATTAATGACAGTGTTGGAAGTGTTGTTTGAACATTCAAGTTGCGTGACCCTTGTGTTAATTTCAGTGATGTTTTTGTTAATTTCGGCGAATTGATTTTGCATGCTTAGAACAAGTTTTTCGTTCTATTCTTTAAGTTTGTCGGATATAAAAGAGATTATGCACTCACTTTGCTGTTTTAACTTCTCATCCATTGTTTTCCACATCATGCTGTCATCTAACGTCATACTTATATATTTTGGTTGTAAATATCGCAAGGTAGTTAGAGGTGAGTTAAGCGAATTGTGTTGGGTGTTTTGGTTAAGCTGGTCTCTCATTTACGATATGACTTTTATTAAGTTGTGGTAGTATGTTTGATAAACTAAAAGTTCGACAAGATTTGGTTAAAGACGCAAGGAATTATCTTAACTAATATATAAAAGCCTTTTTGTTTTCTTGTCAGTTTGGCTGTATGGGTGTCCGCACTAACAACAAAACAATCAAAATACTAACTTTTTTTTTATGGCATCAACAATGTCTATCCCCCCGCTATCCGATAGATAGCTTCTAAAAAGAAAAAAAATAAACTTTTATAGAAATCTTTAACAATAATAAAAAAATGTTGCCTATATGAAATTTGTTTTTTGGTTTTTTATTAATATCTTTTTAATTAACAATCGTAGAGGTTTGCAATGTGCAAATGAATTATAGCTATATGTCCTAGGAACTTGTATAAAAAAAATTATATTCCTATTGTACCGTTGAGCTGAGAAACTTAATAACATGTGGGTGTGTGCATGGATTGATTTAGTTTTTTCTTATATTTAATCTTAATAGAATAGCCATTAATTTGATACCTAACTTTTTAATCTACCTCCTTTATTAGCGTCACAATTGATTTTTTAAAATTCATACAAAATCGAATAAAATCCATATAAATGCTCCGCTTTGTTCATTGTCAACAATCGTCTACCAGTGGAGAGCACCGTTATCTAATTGAATTTATAATTGAATTGGAGTTTTTTTAATATAAAAAATCATAACTTCATTTCTACTCAGACGAATATTAAATTTTTGATCTCAGAATTTAGCTATGAGATGTGGCTAAATTTGTGTATAAAAATTATTGAGGGGAGTGAAAAATTTCACACTAAAAGGGTGTGTAAATGTCAAATTTATATTACATATATTAAATTCAAAACTTTATGAAATTTTTTATTATTTCAAAAAGCTAATGATGCACGTTTATAGGTGTAACCTTCTTCTTTAAAAATGTGAATAATTTTGTATTTCTAATTCTAGCGGGAAAAAAAGTAGGGGTAATTTAATAAATAAATCACAAAAAAAGCTACATTTAGACAACTTTAGAGGTTTCAAAATTGAGCAAACCTTAATAGTTCATAATAAATGATACATACAATTTAGATAGAAATTTATAACTTAAATTTGTGTGTAAAAATTATTGCAAAATAAAAAAAAATGTGTACTAAAAATGCGTCTTAAAGAAAAATCAATTTATTTTTTCGTACTTTAAATTCAAAAGTTAATCAAAAATTTATATATTTTAAAAAACAAAGGATGCACATTTATAGTTGTAACTTTCTTCTACAAATATGTGATAATTTTGTATTTGTAAATCTAACGGGAAAAAGTAGAGGCAATTTAATAAAATAAATCACAAAAAAGCTCCATTTATCCAAATTAAGAGGTTTCAAACTTGAGTAATACTTAATACTTCATAACAAATGATACATGAATTTGAGGTAATAATTTATAATATAAATTTCTGTGTTAAAATGTTTGCAAAATCTTAAAAAAATGTATACCAAAAATGGGATTTAGTGAAAAATCAATTCAATTTTTGGTACTTTAAATGCAAAAGTTAATACAAAATTGATAAATTTTGAAAAACAAAACTAACACACCAATTGCTCTAATCCTCTTCTAAAATATTGCTGATCAATGTTTAGTGATTATTTCAACAAATACCACTCTAAAATTAGTTTTATTGATTTATTTACCAAAAAATCATATAAGTTCACCACGCCAATAAAATATTTTCAAATTTAAAAAATCATGAAAATCTGATAAAAATGTTTATATATAAAACATAACTGCGCATTGCTCACAAGATTCACAAAATAATTTCAAATATTAAAATTTTACATTATAAATATTTTTTTACAGATAAAATCCAGAAAAAATTTTAAAATTGTCAATTTGTCTGCACAAAATTGGCTATAAATCGGAAAGTACTTATCCGAATTTCAAAACTTAGATGTCTATGGAAAGAGTCTGTAACACAAACGCTAAAATCTCGTGTTCGAAGGTAACATGTAAGATAGCATCGTGCGCAAAGAAAAGTAGTACGCAGAGCCAAGTGCTGGAAATACAAATGTATTATACAACCGATGAAGGAAACTACACAACACGAACATTTCGTGCACGAAGACCATTGGCACGAAAATTCTGACACTACTATTATTGCTTAGGCATTAAAGCTGATACTACTATTTTTGCATGGCTTTTGAGCTGGCAACGATAAAGGATAGTAATGTGAACAGCAAATATAAGAGTAGGGGGTATTGAATACTAATTGGTCAGAGAAAAATATAAATTATTTATTGCACCATTGAAACAAATTGTTGATGGGGTTTTCAAAGGGAGATGTATGCCTACAAAAAGCGTTAGTAGGGCTGAGTGCGTGTATGCGTATGACTAATTTACAAACAACAATGGAGAATGATGATTCTTATTTGTTGCAGGTCGGGATTGTATTGGGCTCTCAAAGAAATATGGATTCCTAGAAAAAGCTATAGTAGGACAGAGTGTGAGTATGCGTAAGAAACTTTTGAAATAATTATGGAGGATAATGATTATTATTGATGAAACATAGAATCAGGTAAATAGATGGAAATTGTTGATGGGGTCTAGAGGGGCGGATACATTTATAAACAATAAGGACGTATTAAGACATAATTTTGAATACTAGAAACATAGAGATATCGCGGGTGATTTGTTATTGGTCAAGTGCCTATAAAGTAATTAAGGAAGTAAATCAATTTTGTTGATGGGGTCGCAGATGGGGACGAACACGGGGTTGGAGTAGGATATAATATGTAATAAGTACCAGGCGGATAATGCTTCCTTAAGAAGAATGTAAATGTAAAAATCCACAATTTTTAGACTTTTAAATTTCTTGACAGCCATTTAAGGCATTCATTTCGAAAAAACTGCGGGAAAGATTAATTTTAATTTTTGCTTCCTCTTGATGGTTAAAGAAGCAGTGTTTTACCAGTGAAACGTGAAAATAGCTGAAATTTGGTGTACCTGTAGGTATTCTCCCTGTTACTGTTCTTAAGAAACGTTAAAAATTGTCCTTCGATAAAATCAGATTTTGTTTGTAAATCGCGTTTAAAGAGAAAAATATGTCGATTTTGATAAATTAGTTTTCGTATATAGTGCAATACATTTATTGAAAAGTGTCACTCCCAAGATTAAGCCTCAAATCAAGTTTGAAGGTGCCCACTTTGGGGGGTCTACGACGTTTAGTTTGCTCGCAAATTGAGTTTACAGATAAAAGTAATTTTTCATATCATGCGATACATCGATTGAAAGGTACCACTTCTTGGATTACAAATATCCAGTTTTTAAGTCACTAGTGCGTTTAGTTTAGCCGCAAATTAAGATTGAATGTGCAGACTTTGATGGGTCTATGACAAATAGTTTGGCCGCAAATGGGGTTTAAAGATAAAAGTCGGATTTTTATATAATGCGATACATCGATTGAAAGGTACTTCTTCCTAGATTACAAATATTCATTTTGTAAGTCACTACGACGCTTAGTTTAGCCGCAAATCAAGATTGAATGTGCAGACTTTGATGGGTCTACGACGAATAGTTTGGTCGCAAATGGGGTTTAAAGATAAAAGTCTGATTTTCACATAATGCGATCTATCGATTGAAAGGCACCACTTCCTAGATTAAGAATATCCATTTTTAAGTCGCTGGTGCGTTTAGTTTAGCCGCAAATTAAGATTGAATGTGCAGACTTTGATGGGTCTACGAAAAATAATTTGGCCGCAAATGGGGTTTAAAGATAAAAGTCGGATTTTCATATAATGCGATAAATCGATTGAAAGGTGTCACTTATCCTTGAATTAGTCGCCAAAAGTAGTTTATCCCCAAATCATATTTAAAGATAAAAAGATGTGAATTTTGAAGACTCTAGGACTTGGAAATCCCCTCACTATTTTTTTTTTTTTATTGTTAATGGTTGATCGTCTAATAATTGAAGACGATTTAAGAACTCAATAAATTGATTAGTCATTATTATATATATTCAAAATTAAAATCAAAAATCTTTACTTACTATTTTTTTAATTTCAGAATTAATTTGACATATATCTGGTTCTTATTTCTTCGCTAAACAACCTTGTTAGGTGGTTTAGCTGAGTAAACGTCACTTAGAAAAAGTTTTGATTTTTTTAATAACAGTTTGCATTTCCTATTCCACCTTTATTTATTTGGCTGTAAGAGATTTAATTTGTTTTTTTTTATTGTTTGTTTTTCTCTTAAATATTTATTTTTTCATTTATAAGCAATTGAAGGAACTCAACTAAGCCCAGCCCTCTGCCCTGGCATAAACATAAACATAATATGTATACTTACTCATTATTTCACTCAGTTTTATCCGCCATTTTGTCTCTCATCGAACAAAATATTCAGTGCTGTCATTTATTATATTTTTAAAGTCCTTAATTTGCATATATTTTTGAACAAAACAAGGTTGCATTGAGACATCATTGCCTTGGTCGAACCCAACATTCTCAGTTTAAACGATTTTAAATAAATTTATAAACAAAAGAAGAGAAAAATTAAAAAAATAGCAGTATTAAATGACAGTGAGTAGACATAGACAGGAGCGAACTTGATGTAGTTTGTATAGCACCTACCTAAATATTATTGATGGTTAGCCAGCTTAGGAACTAGATAACATCAATGGGAGACGAAGGGTTAATAAGACCAAGTCACACATTTAAAGATGAACAGTATGCATGAATAGGTATTCTTTACGATTAAAAAAAAAATTCTAAAAGTACCTAAAGACCTGTGTAGATTCAAAAATGAAGAAAAAAAGTACGTATACGCCCAAGTGTACGAAATGATAAAATGAATGTAAGGTAAATTGTAATAAAATAAGAACAAACTAAAAAATTATGTATATGAATCACGTTTAATAAATAATCACCCAATCTAGAAAACTCGTTTTTATATATATGGTTGATATGAATAATCATCAATAATTTAATTGAAGAATTATTTAAAGAAAGGCAAATAGAAGATTGAAACAATTTAATCAATTAATATGGCTTTCACGAGCATAAACCTAGGCATATATATATTGTACGGGATAACAGAAAATAGGGTGTCCAACCTAAAAGTATTAAAAAAGTATACAAGAAACTTTAAATATTATACTAAAATATTAATACATCTTCTAATATACAAATCTCATGTCCCGGTGTTTGTGGTCGAACTCCTCGGAAAGGGCTGGACGTATTTGTATTAAATTTTGTGTTTTTATTGGTAGGTATGACGTATGAGAAAAGGTTTTTAAAATATATTTCATACCTCTAACTCGAAAAAAAAACTGTCTAGAATGTCTCAATCCCGATTTTTTTTATTTTGTTGATGATTTTTGTTTTTCTTGTAGAATTGTCATCAAAAACAATGTAGGTATAACCCCAGAATTACTCCCTATTACGACAAACAAACAATTTTTCATCGCGATTTATAAAACAAAATCGTATCATCTACAGCATTTATAACTCTAGAACGACTGGACCTATCATTATGTTTTTTATTAGTTAGATTCGTCTCCACCCCGAATAGCAGAACAAGTATAATAATATTTTGGAAAAAATTCACGGAATTAGTTGCAGTTGCAGTTATATGTGCAGTTTCAGTATAAAGACATTAAATATATTTTAAGAAAAATGTATTTTCCAGAAAGCGTACCAAAATTAGCAGGATGCACATGACAATCAATAGTTGCAGTAGTATTATCAGTAATAGCTTCTATTCTATGCAGTGGTAAGCTGCATAGAATGACTTGAAATTTGCACAATAATTCAATATGAGGCCGCGAGTATGAAGATTGAATAAAAGTAGATGGTAGTTTTAGTTGCAGTTTCAACTTACAATAATCCATAACAATAAGTTCGCCGAATGATCATAAAAGACCAACACGAAAACCAAAAATGAATTTGCAGTTGCATTTAAAAATAAAAAAATGGTTCGCACTGTCGCAGGGTGCACGTTGCACGCGGCTATCCCATGTTTTCGTCCTTTAAACTTGAAAATCGATAAACGCTGTATGAGTTTTGGGGGTAATAATGGTACTGTGAAGTTAATTAAATGCTCGTCTTTGAAAAGTCTTTATATTTGTTTGTAAGAGTAGGTTAATCACAGAAACCATAACTCCGATTTTAAAAATTCTTTTTTAAAAGTTTATACTTATCTATATAGGATGTTCTTAAAAATGTGAATAATGTATAGCCGACGCGTTTATGATGGTAGTATTCTTAATTTGTATCTATATATCATCGCGCTACCTACTGCAAAGAACAACGTCTGACGGGACATCCTATATAAATATACATTTTACTTCCGTTTTAAGGTTTTTATAATTTTTCTTATTTTTTTTTTTGTTCTAAGGCTTATAGGGCAGGAATTGATTTCGTTACAAACAAACGTTGAGATTCTGTTCCTCCACAGAAGTGTGTTGGCTTAATTTGATTCACATTTAAGACCATTTGTATCAAAGTATTCTGACTCAATACATTAACCAATAAAAGGCTGTTCAACTAATAGTTCGTACAAGGGCAGAAATAGGTTTCAGTTAATGCTTCAATTTCGAAGAAACCCTCTTTGAGATAGATACTTTTAACAGAATTTAAACTCATAAATACAATAATGCATTTTTTTAAACACACATCAGTGATAAAACTTCTGCACGGTAATTTTAAAACTAAATTGAATACAGCAAAAATAAGACCTGTTTTGGCCGTTCACGAACACGTTCCACACAAAATTGCCCATTTTCCATCTTTCAGACTTACCTATGTTGGTGTCTTCTCTTTAATAATACAAATTTAATTCAAATTATCTTTGTTTTTATCAAAGTTAAAAATAAACTTAAACGCATGAAAATTATTAAGGAACATAAAACAAGTTAAAGATTATCGTTTATAATTTTTAATTACAAAATTAAAGTTAAAATTAAATTAAAATTACTTAAGGAATATTTAATTATATATTTTTATAATTTTCATTTTGAAATTAAAATTAAATTTAACAAAAAGAACATTTTAATAAAAACTTTAGATATAGTTATAAATTTTTATTTTAAAAATGAAGGTTAAAATTTAAATAAATTTTATAGAAAAAAATATTTATTAATAAATAAATTATATATAAATTACAAACTACTTAAATATTTACAAATAAAAAATTATTCAAATTTATGGCTCGCTGTTAAGTCAAGCGGCTAATGCTTCTAAAAATTTCATTATTGGCATTTCTGGCCGACGAGCTAAGAACTTCCTCAACGATAGTTCCCTTTCAAAATATAACTTTCGTTTTGTAGAAACCTCGTGTGAAGTTAAGAAAATAAATATTTTCATTTTAAGCTAATTATTTAAATAACATTTAACCATACCACAAAACCAGAAAGCCAGCCGTTGCGAAGCTTTGAGCTAACCGCGTGCTGCTCCTTCCTCAGCTCCTCAAAACACGTATGGACCCCAACATGTTTTTTCCCCAGAATGGTTTTCCACCTGTTGTTCCAGGAGTCGACACTATTTTGGGTCCTGGGAAAACATAGGTCTGTAAATTTGGATCAATTAGTTCATGACTCTGTTAACATTTTTCTGATTCGAATTGAAGGAATATATAAACTTACTTGTTCTTTCAAAAACAGACCATAACTGTGGTGGAAAGCGAGGTGAGGCATACCTCTCGATACCATTATTGGGTACACCTCTGGGCCTTCCATTTATAAAGTAAATTGATATGTACTCTAAAAACTCTTTAAGTTTTACAGAATTCGGAAAATCCCCGAGAAATTTTTCATTTATTCTGTCAAAGGCAGTTGGTATGTCGTTAGAATGTAAAAATACTAACGCCTTAAGCATATTATTATATTTCGCAAATGTTGGGTTGGTTCCTGAGTTGAAACGTTGTTGTTATTTAATATTTAAAAATAATAATTGTTTTAATTTTTATTTGTACCAAAAATTTCTTGGAGTCCGCATGATTTCAGATGCCTCATAAATGTTTGTTGCAGATGAAAATAGCACCCAGCTGGTGAAACTTCCGGAATCAGATACTATATACTGTGCTTGTATATTAGCCATCTGACTTGCAATATACTAAAATAAAAACAATTAATAGGTAAGCATTTGTATGGAACACGATTTCTTTTGCATGGTCACCACGGGCACGTTTGCAGAAGTCCAGACGCTGAACCTAATTTTTGACGGTTTTCAAGCATAAATCGGCCGATACTGATTCAATTTCACGTTCGATATTCGTACGAAGTTCAAGTTTTTAGCCCCAATGGGATGATATGGAGGACATGTGGTTCCAACAGGACGGCGCCACACAGCGAATGTCACAATCAATTTTTTGGAAACCAAGTTTGGAGAACGTGTTATCTCACGAAATGGTCCAGTCGCTTGGCCGACTCGGTCGTGCGATTTGACGCCGTTAGACTATTTCCTGTGGGGCTACGTCAAGTCTATGGTCTATGCCAACAAGCCAGCGACGATTGATGAACTTCGTACGAATATCGAACGTGAAATTGCAGCAGTATCGGCCGATTTATGCTTGAAAACCGTCAAAAATTGGGTTCAGCGTCTGGACTTCTGCAAACGTGCCCGTGGTGACCATGCAAAAGAAATCGTGTTCCATACATAATGGCATCAAACGTACTTCCACAGGAATAAAGAATTTCATTGATATCTAAAAAAACTTTTGTAGCGCGCCTATTGAAAAACCCGATATATAAAACACTAAATTTTATAATAACCTATTGGAATAGCTGATAAATTTTAAAATTTGAAATAATTTAATTAAAAATATGTCAAAATGCTTACCTATTAATTGTTTTTATTTTAGTATATTGCAAGTCAGATGGCTAATATACAAGCACAGTATATAGTATCTGATTTCGAAATAGCTGCTATACACGATGTACGGGAAATTTTTCCGGAAGTTTCACCAGCTGGGTGCTATTTTCATCTGCAACAAACATTTATGAGGCATCTAAAATCATGCGGACTCCAAGAAATTTATGGTACAAATAAAAATTAAAACAATTATTTTTTTTTTTAAATATTAAATAACAATAACGTTTTAACTCAGGAACCAACCCAACATTTGCAAAAAATTATAATACGCTTAAGGCGTTAGTATTTTTACATTCTAACGACATACCAACTGCCTTTGACAGAATAAATGAAAAATGTCTCGGGGATTTTCCGAATTCTGTAAAACTTAGAGTTTTTAGTAGTTTGTAATTTATATATAATTTATTTATTAATAAATATTTTTTTCTATAAAATTTATTTAAATTTTAACCTTCATATTTAAAATAAAAATTTAAAACTATATCTAAAATTTGTATTGACATGTTCTTTATGTTTAATTTAATTTTAATTTTAAACTAAAAATTATAAAAATATATAATTAAATATTCCTTTAGTAATTTTAATTTAATTATAACTTTAATTTTGTAATTAAAAATTATAAAAGATAATCTATAACTTGTTTTATGTTCCTTAATAATTTTCATGCGTTTAAGTTTATTTTTAACTTTGATAAAAAAAAAGATAATTTGAATTAAATTTGTATTATTAAAGAGAAGAAAGCAAAATAGGTAAGTCTGAAAGATGGAAAATGGGCAATTTTGTGTGGAACGTGTTCGTGAACGGCCAAAGCAGGTCTTATTTTTGCTGTATTCAATTTAGTTTTAAAATTACCGTGCAGAAGTTTTATCACTGATGTGTGTTTAAAAAAATGCATTATTGTATTTATGAGTTTAAATTCTGTTAAAAGTATCTATCTCAAAGAGGGTTTCTTCGAAATTGAAGCATTAACTGAAACCTATTTCTGCCCTTGTACGAACTATTAGTTGAACAGCCTTTTATTGGTTAATGTATTGAGTCAGAATACTTTGATACAAATGGTCTTAAATGTGAATCAAATTAAGCCAACACACTTCTGTGGAGGAACAGAATCTCAACGTTTGTTTGTAACGAAATCAATTCCTGCCCTATAAGCCTTAGAACAAAAAAAAAAATAAGAAAAATTATAAAAACCTTAAAACGGAAGTAAAATGTATATTTATATAGGATGTCCCGTCAGACGTTGTTCTTTGCAGTAGGTAGCGCGATGATATATAGATACAAATTAAGAATACTACCATCATAAACGCGTCGGCTTTACATTATTCACATTTTTAAGTACATCCTATATAGATAAGTATAAACTTTTAAAAAAGAATTTTTAAAATCGGAGTTATGGTTTCTGTGATTAACCTACTCTTACAAACAAATATAAAGACTTTTCAAAGACGAGCATTTAATTAACTTCACAGTACCATTATTACCCCCAAAACTCATACAGCGTTTATCGATTTTCAAGTTTAAAGGACGAAAACATGGGATAGCCGCGTGCAACGTGCACCCTGCGACAGTGCGAACCATTTTTTTTTATTTTTAAATGCAACTGCAAATTCATTTTTGGTTTTCGTGTTGGTCTTTTATGATCATTCGGCGAACTTATTGTTATGGATTATTGTAAGTTAAAACTGCAACTAAAACTACCATCTACTTTTATTCAATCTTCATACTCGCGGCCTCATATTGAATTATTGTGCAAATTTCAAGTCATTCTATGCAGCTTACCACTGCATAGAATAGAAGCTATTACTGATAATACTACTGCAACTATTGATTGTCATGTGCATCCTGCTAATTTTGGTACGCTTTCTGGAAAATACATTTTTCTTAAAATATATTTAATGTCTTTATACTGAAACTGCACATATAACTGCAACTGCAACTAATTCCGTGAATTTTTTCCAAAATATTATTATACTTGTTCTGCTATTCGGGGTGGAGACGAATTTAACTAATAAAAAACATAATGATAGGTTGAAACTGCAACTAAAACTACCATCTACTTTTATTCAATCTTCATACTCGCGGCCCCATATTGAATTATTGTGCAAATTTCAAGTCATTCTATGCAGCTTACCACTGCATAGAATAGAAGCTATTACTGATAATACTACTGCAACTATTGATTGTCATGTGCATCCTGCTTATTTTGGTACGCTTTCTGGAAAATACATTTTTCTTAAAATATATTTAATGTCTTTATACTGAAACTGCACATATAACTGCAACTGCAACTAATTCCGTGAATTTTTTCCAAAATATTATTATACTTGTTCTGCTATTCGGGGTGGAGACGAATCTAACTAATAAAAAACATAATGATAGGTCCAGTCGTTCTAGAGTTATAAATGCTGTAGATGATACGATTTTGTTTTATAAATCGCGATGAAAAATTGTTTGTTTGTCGTAATAGGGAGTAATTCTGGGGTTATACCTACATTGTTTTTGATGACAATTCTACAAGAAAAACAAAAACAAAAATCATCAACAAAATAAAAAAAATCGGGATTGAGACATTCTAGACAGTTTTTTTTACGAGTTAGAGGTATGAAATATATTTTAAAAACCTTTTCTCATACGTCATACCTACCAATAAAAACACAAAATTTAATACAAATACGTCCAGCCCTTTCCGAGGAGTTCGACCACAAACACCGGGACATGAGATTTGTATATTAGAAGATGTATTAATATTTTAGTATAATATTTAAAGTTTCTTGTATACTTTTTTAATACTTTTAGGTTGGACACCCTTTTTTCTGTTATCCCGTACAATCATAGGTGGGTATCTTAAGAAATATATGCCTAGGTTTATGCTCGTGAAAGCCATATTAATTGATTAAATTGTTTCAATCTTCTATTTGCCTTTCTTTAGATAATTCTTCAATTAAATTATTGATGATTATTCATATCAACCATATATATAAAAACGAGTTTTCTAGATTGGGTGATTATTTATTAAACGTGATTCATATACATAATTTTTTAGTTTGTTCTTATTTTATTACAATTTACCTTACATTCATTTTATCATTTCGTACACTTGGGTGTATACGTACTTTTTTTCTTCATTTTTGAATCTACACATGTCTTTAGGTACTTTTAAAATTTTTTTTTTTTAATCGTAAAGAATGCCTATTCATGCATACTGTTCATCTTGAAATGTGTGACTTGGTCTTATTAACCCTTCGTCTCCCATTGATGTTATCTAGTTCCTAAGCTGGCTAACCATCAATAATATTTAGGTATCAATTTGATAAATAATAAATCTAAAAAATGCTATACAAACTACATCAAGTTCGCTCCTGTCTATGTCTACTAACTGTCATTTGATACTGCTAATTTTTTAATTTTTCTCTTCGCTCTCTTGTTTATAAATTTATTTAAAATCGTTTAAACATAGAATTTTGGGTTCGACCAAGGCAATGATGTCTCAATGCAACCTTGTTTTGTTCAAAAATATATGCAAATTAAGGACCTTAAAAATATAATAAATGACAGCACTGAATATTTTGTTCGATGAGAGACAAAATGGCGGATAAAACTGAGTGAAATAATGAGTAAGTATACATATTATGTTTATGTTTATGCCAGGGCAGAGGGCTGGGCTTAGTTGAGTTCCTTCAATTGCTTATAAATGAAAAAATAAATACACTCCTCGTCAACTGAATACGCACAAACATTTTTGAATATATTTTATCCATTTTTTCCAAACAGTGATGGTAATTATGCCATCTGTTGATGGTAAAAATTTTCGTAACATATAAATAACAGAATTTCAAAGTTTTATCCAAAAACAACCGTGATTTTTTCCTTCAACCACTTCCAAAGTGTAACTTATGCAAAGTAGAATTTTTTTTTTGAGTCAACTGAATAGGTACAAAAATTAAAATTGGTATTGGAATGGAATGAAACAAGTTTTTGTTTAAGTTTAGTAGTGGGTACTTCCACCTTTATTTTTAATTACTTCGTAAATTCGATCCGGCATGGAATCGTATAGCTTTTTAATGTAATTTAACGAAATTTCGCTCCACGCTAATTTGATTGCAGAAATTAAGGTTTCTTTGTCTTCGAACTGACGACCACCCTCATAAACTTTGCGTACTAACCATCCCCAGACATTTTCTATGATGTTTAGATCAGGTGAGTACGGCGGCCATTGAAGCAACTGCACTTGTTGCTCCTCTGTCCATGTTTTTATTATGCGCGCTGAGTGAATAGGCGCATTATCATGTTGGTAGGTCCAGTTTATGGGTCCAAAGATGTTAGAAAATGTAGGAAAATTTCTTTCCAAAATTACTTTATACCCAGCTGCTGTCATTCTTGATGTTACAACCTCGAGCTCAACTGTTCCATAATAACTGACTGCTCCCCATATCATGACACCTCCTTCACGACTATGATGGCGCTTTAAAAATTTTTTTTCTTTTCTTAAGTCGTGAAAATAGAAGTTGAACCCATCAGGGCCATCGAAATTAAACTTTTTTCATCTGAAAAAACCACGTGATACCATTCTTTTTTCCAACTCATGTGAAGTCTTGTAAAATCTAATCGCAACATTTTCCGTCTCTCGTCAAGTGGTGGTTTTTTCTTAAGTTTCATTCGTTTAAGATGGCTTGAGTTGCTGATTTCTCTTAATACTGTTGAGCAACTTGCGTTTACGCCGACTTTTTGTTTTATTTTTGCCACAGAATCAGAAGAATTTGATGCACATCTTAAAATTCTTCGTCTCTCAGCTGCTGTTGTTGCTGTTTTCTTACCTCCCTTCATGTTTTTGCCGTATGCATCTTTATTTTTCAAGTAAGAATAAACTACATTAAAACTTCGGCCAACTTTATCAGCTATTGCACGTCCAGTTAGGCCTTGGTCTCTAAGTAAATCGATTTTAGCTTTTTCAACACTGTTAAGACACGTAGATCTACCCATTTTTCTTAAAATTTGAAATCAAGAATTAAATTTTACTGAAAACACTAAAATCGTTAATTTAAACTGTCAAGCACTCCAAAAAACTTATAAACAACGAAGAAAATGGCGTTGTACCTATTCAGTTGACTAAAAAAAAACTCCTACTTTGCATATAAAATACTTTGCAAGTGGTTGAAGAAAAACTCACGGTTGTTTTTGGATAATTCTTTCGGAATAATCTGCTTAACATCTTAAGGGAATAGTTAGCATCAACAGATGGCATAATAACCATCACTGTTTGGAAAAAATGGATAAAGTATATTAAAAAATGTTTGTGCGTATTCAGTTGACGAGGAGTGTATTTAAGAGAAAAACAAACAATAAAAAAAAAAAATTAAATCTCTTACAGCCAAATAAATAAAGGTGGAATAGGAAATGCAAACTGTTATTAAAAAAATCAAAACTTTTTCTAAGTGACGTTTACTCAGCTAAACCACCGAACAAGGTTGTTTAGCGAAGAAATAAGAACCAGATATATGTCAAATTAATTCTGAAATTAAAAAAATAGTAAGTAAATATTTTTGATTTTAATTTTGAATATATATAATAATGACTAATCAATTTATTGAGTTCTTAAATCGTCTTCAATTATTAGACGATCAACCATTAACAATAAAAAAAAAATAGTGAGGGGATTTCCAAGTCCTAGAGTCTTCAAAATTCACATCTTTTTATCTTTAAATATGATTTGGGGATAAACTACTTTTGACGACTTATTCAAGGATAAGTGACACCTTTCAATCGATGTATCGCATTATATGAAAATCCGACTTTTATCTTTAAACCCCATTTGCGGCCAAATTATTTTTCGTAGACCCATCAAAGTCTGTACATTCAATCTTAATTTGCGGCTAAACTAAACGCACCAGCGACTTAAAAATGGATATTCTTAATCTAGGAAGTGGTGCCTTTCAATCGATAGATCGCATTATGTGAAAATCAGACTTTTATCTTTAAACCCCATTTGCGACCAAACTATTCGTCGTAGACCCATCAAAGTCTGCACATTCAATCTTGATTTGCGGCTAAACTAAGCGTCGTAGTGACTTACAAAATGAATATTTGTAATCTAGGAAGAAGTACCTTTCAATCGATGTATCGCATTATATAAAAATCCGACTTTTATCTTTAAACCCCATTTGCGGCCAAACTATTTGTCGTAGACCCATCAAAGTCTGCACATTCAATCTCAATTTGCGGCTAAACTAAACGCACTAGTGACTTAAAAACTGGATATTTGTAATCCATGATATGAAAAATTACTTTTATCTGTAAACTCAATTTGCGAGCAAACTAAACGTCGTAGACCCCCCAAAGTGGGCACCTTCAAACTTGATTTGAGGCTTAATCTTGGGAGTGACACTTTTCAATAAATGTATTGGACTATATACGAAAACTAATTTATCAAAATCGACATATTTTTCTCTTTAAACGCGATTTACAAACAAAACCTGATTTTATCGAAGGACAATTTTTAACGTTTCTTAAGAACAGGAAGAATACCTACAGGTACACCAAATTTCAGCTATTTTCACGTTTCACTGGTAAAACACTGCTTCTTTAACCATCAAGAGGAAGCAAAAATTAAAATTAATCTTTCCCGCAGTTTTTTCGAAATGAATGCCTTAAATGGCTGTCAAGAAATCTATTTTAAAAGTCTAAAAATTGTGGATTTTTACATTTACATTCTTCTTAAGGAAGCATTATCCACCTGGTACTTATTACATATTATATCCTACTCCAACCCCATGTTCGTCCCCATCTGCGACCCCATCAACAACATTTACTTACTTCCTTAATTACGTTATAGGCACTTGACCAATAACAAATCACCCGCGATATCTCTATGTTTCTAGTATTCAACATTATGTCTTAATACGTCCTTATTGTTTATAAATGTATCCGCCCCTCTAGACCCCATCAACAATTTCCATCTATTTACCTGATTCTATGTTTCATCAATAATAATCATTATCCTCCATAATTATTTCAAAAGTTTCTTACGCATACTCGCACTCTGTCCTATTAACGCTTTTTCTAGGTATCCATATTTCTTTGAGAGCCCAATACAATCCCGACCTGCAACAAATAAGAATCATCATCCTCCATTGTTGTTTGTAAATAAGTCATACGCATACAAGCACTCTGCCCTACTAACGCCTTTTGTAGGCATACATCTCCCTTTGAGAACCCCATCAACAATTTGTTTCAATGGTGCAATATATAATTTATATTTTTCTCTGACCAATTAGTATTCAATACCCCCCTACTCTTATATTTGCTGTTCACATTACTATCTTTTATCGTTGCTAGCTCAAAAGCCATGCAAAAATAGAAGTATCAGCTTTAATGCCTTAGCAATAATAGTAGTGTCAGAATTTTCGTGCCAATGGTCTTCGTGCACGAAATGTTCGTGTTGTGTAGTTTCCTACATCGGTTGTATAATACATTTGTATTTCCAGCACTTGGTTTTTGCGCACGATGCTATCTTACATGTTGCCTTCGAACACGTGTTTTAAGTACTTTTGTCGGTTTCCCCTATGGAAAGGTCATTGTCTCACTATTTAAATACATACAAAATATTACTAGACAACAATATAAATTTAAAGACTTATACGGTTGAACAGATAAAATTGCATTATTTTGATTAAATAGCGAATATTATAACTTTTCATATAACCGATTATCGAAATTTAAATTATTTAATAATTTATATCAATTAACAATTATTTTGGTATATAAAACATATTTCTACGATAACCGTAAGCTTTAACATGGATTTTTAAACATAATTGAAACACAAATGTTGCAAAAATCCAGTTTTGTTTCTTTTTGGGAAAATATACGTAAGATACCTGTAGATAGCCATAACTTGGGCAACACTTTTTTGATATATATAAATGAGGTAACCAATGAAAGGTTATAAGACATAGAAAATTATAAAAATAAAAATTATTTAATTGGTATGACAAAATAAATTGTTATGTTAAAATAGAAAGAATTTTCCCTAAAGCGAAAAATTCATACCTTTTGAGTATATTACTTAGAAAATTGAAATGAAAAAATTATAAATTTTGAAAAACTGATGATGCTTATTTACAGGTGTCACCATCTTCTACAAATATTTGAGTAATGTTGTCTTTGTAAATCTAACGGGAAAAAAAGTAGGGACAATTTAATAAAATAAATCACAAAAAAGCTCCATTTAGCCAAATTCAGTAATATTTAATAGTTCATAACGAATGATACTAAAAATGTGATTTAGTGAAAAATCAGTTCAATTTTTAGTACTTTAAATGCAAAAGTTACTAAAATATTGATGAATTTTGAAAAACAAAACCAACACACCAATTGCTCTAATACTCTTCTTAAATATTGCTAATAAATGTTAAGTGATTATTTCAACAAAAGCCACTCTAAAATTATTATTTTTATTATTATTTACCAAAAAATCATGCTTTTTAAACGAATTTTATTTTTATAATTTCACCACGCCCATAAAATATTTTCAAATTTAAAAATTATAAATCTTGAAAATCTAATAAAAATTTTGATATATATAACATAACTGTGCGTTGCCCACAAGCTTCACAAAATAATTTCAAATATTAAAATTTTACATTTAAAATATTTTTTACAGATAAAATCCATAACAAAATTTAAAATTGTCAATTTGTCTGCATAAAATTGGCTAAAAATCGAAAAGTACTTATCCGAATTTCAAAATTTAGATGTCTTTGGAAAGGTCGTTGTCTCACTATTTAAATACATACAAAATATTAATAGACAACCATACAATTTTAAAGACTAATACGCTTAAACAGATGGCAGGATTATGAACATATCCAGACAAAATCCAAAAAATCTATGTCCATGCAGCGACATGGCGAAAAATATAACTTTTTGAATAAGACATGAGCGTTGTACAAAGCTTAGCTATGAGATTTGACGTTTCAAGTGCGTATGAGTTTTTTGCCTGGTTTTTGTTGAATGTGTAAGTGAATGTTGGAAAATATAATAAGTAGTGATGAAAGGCTAATGAATGGCATGATATAATTCTCAAGTAAGTAAAAATGCGCTGGTTGTTGATTGGATTGTGGTCGAAGGTAAAACCTTGACCAATCATGTTTGATTTACATGGTCGGTGAAAATTTAGTTATGTTGAAATCAACACGGCGAATACTTTCACAATCTCCCAAATCAGTGAGAAACATTCGCTCCGCAGAGTAAATCATTCACAATTATAACAAAAATGGTAACAGCAATGCTATAAGAGCAAAACCTGCCGTATTACAGCTCCTCTCTTCTGTGAGTTGCAGGTCGTGTGTCGAAATGTCAAAATCTAAGGGCACCAATCGATTATGGAGAGTGTTATTACCTTATGTCTCGGCCAGCACTTAAGCACCAACAGAAAATAAGAAATTTCACTTTTCGATTTGACAGGTATCGAAATGTCAAGATCTGAGAGCGCCAATCGATTTAGGAGGTGGATTTTGCACTCTAAGTCCAGTAGAATTCAAAAAAATCGCACTTGACAGTGATGGTGGTGAAATGTCAAAAATCCGAATAATCACACCTTTTGCTTCGACAGTAGTTGATAGTTGGGGCGAGATAGAAAACCATACAAATTTTTCAAATATTTTCTTACAAGTAGGTGCCTTTAGCATAGATATTTAGAAGTACGTGAATATATAGTTAAGCTTTTATATTAATAATAATTAACACACGCACAATATTTCTATCCTTTGAAAATTGAGAACATGAATGATGTTAAAAATTCATTGATATCGGGAATAAGTTTTCTTGGGGAATTGGGCGGTCAATTCATCGAATTTATTTCAGAGATATTCACGATAGCAGAAATATTTTCAAGGAAAACTATTTTCCACGGGAAATTTGTTTTTCAAGATTTGTTAACAAATCCTTTAACAAAAGAGACCCGGGCAACGCCGAGTGTTTCCGCTAGTTATATATTTTTGTTTGATTTAGTTTACAAAACTTTAAAGTGAAAAAATCAATTCAATTCAGCAATTAACATCTCAAAACAGAAGGTTTTTGTTTTAATTTTTGTATACAATTATGACTGTTGCACTGTATACTGAACTAAATTTGTTTATTTGTAAGATGGCTAGAACAAAAATATGCCCGCCAAATAAACACGTCTATACTGTAGCTCTCTTCATCTCTATGATGAAGTATAAACATACTACAAGTACATGTATACATACTACTAGTATATATATACTACAAGTCCTAACCATCTATCAATTTTCATAAGTTAGAAGTGCTTCATTGAAATGATTATAATTGATAAGTGGGTGGATGAAACGGCCCTGCATACAAAATTTTATGATTTCAACTTGTCTTCACCTGAAAACGAACCGCTTTACCAAATTTCATAATCCTACACCAAACGGAAGTGCTCTCAATATATTAAATATTATTTCTGTGAAAAAGGGTGGTTGCCAGGCCCACTAAATGTAAAATCTCAAAATTTTAATTTTCCTTTGCTTGCATGTCAAGTCCTATCGCTCTACCAAATTTGTATCTATATTTTACCTTTTTGTTTTTCTTCATTTCAATTCAATAAAACACATTTTTTTTTTGTATTATTTTATTTTGCTAATCTATATATTTCGAGGACCTATTTGCCTCATCGTCAGGATCTATACAAATAAAATACATGCGTTTTAATACAAAATTAAATAAATACATAAGAAATTTAAATATATACAAAATTACCAAAATTAATTTATAAGAAGTTATTTGATAACAATCTGTTTCAGTTTAACATTAGCTATAAATTATTTTTTAATATTAGACATTTGTTTTTGAAATAAAAATTAAAATATTGTATATATTTAAATTTCTAATGTATTTATTTTATTTTAAATTTGGTTAGTTATCTGAACCTGGTGAGCTTAGCAAATGATGCGAGTTTGCAGTTTCTGACATTATTGGTACTGAAGTTAGAGAGGGTCGAAAATCGCCTGAGTTTGATCCTGTAAAAAGGGTGTAGTGCCAGAACTTGGCTGGGCACTACCGTGCCCTTTGATCGATATTAAAAAACGTCGATTTTTCTGATTCAATAATTTTTGACATCGATGTTGTCATCGATGTTTTTTTCAATGTCGCTCATCCCTTGCAGGCACTCTATTTTTTGTTATACTGTTATCATTATATATTATTTCTGTTGTCAAACTCCTTTTTTCTCATTTATAAAATAGTCAAATCCACTAAAATAGGTATCACTGAATAGAAATTTACACATATTCATGACATTGCACAAAAACTTTATGTTATACCACACTATTTTCTATACATTTCGGAAATTTCAAATAATTCAATAAATGAAAAATTTGACATACAAAATACCTCACTTTTAACCCATTGAATGAGTGAAAGAGAAAAATATGTATTACTTCTGTAATTTAAAATTCTCTTTTTTTTCGGTGCACCTTGAGTGAGTGGGGGAGAAACATTCATTAGTTACACCTTGCATGAATGAAAGAAATGTATTTATTACTTTTGTAATTGTATAATCCTCTTCTCGCTTGCACATTGAGTGAGTGGTGGAGAAACATATTTGTTACCTACTTCTGATGTTTGTAGGTAATCTTTTTTCTCATTATAAAAAGCCGAATGCATTTATTAGGTATCACTAGATTGTATGAATGAGAGAAACATATTTATTGATTCTTTAATTTAAAATCTTAGAAAATCAATCTCAATAGGCATATTGAAGAAAAAGTGAGTTTTTTTTTTCAATAGGCGTGTTTTTTTGTGCCCTCTATGTTAGCTTAGAAATAATGGCACAAAAAAACGCTCATCGTTGCTTCACAAAATAATTTGGTAGCACTGATATAAAAATGACATTGGTCGCGATCAAAAACCTATGCAGAGCTATCCGGATAGGTTCGTGTTTTTGCAATCCCGTGTGTTAGCTATCCGAAAATGTCAAAAACCGGTGACTGCAAAATTTAGATTTGTTTGCCGTCGTCGAGTTGTATTTTTGATTTTTTTCAGAAAAATAATTAAAATAATATAATAATAAAATATGGATACGAAACTATCTTATCTTATAAAATATAATAAGTAGTGATGAAAGGCTAATGAATGGCATGATATAATTCTCAAGTAAGTAAAAATGCGCTGGTTGTTGATTGGATTGTGATGGAGGGTAAAACCTTAACCAATCATGTTTGATTTACATGGTCGGTGAAAATTTAGTTATGTTGAAATCAACACGGCGAATACTTTCACAATCTCCCAAATCAGTGAGAAACATTCGCTCCGTAGAGTAAATCATTCACAATGATAACAAAAATGGTAACAGCAATGCTTTAAGAGCACAAACTGCCGTAATACAGCTCCTCTCTTCTGTGAGTTGCAGGTCGTGTGTCGAAATGTCAAAATCTAAGTGTACCAATCGATTATGGAGAGTGTTATTACCTTATGTCTCGGCCAGCACTTAAGCACCAACAGAAAATAAGAAATTTCACTTTTCGATTTGACAGGTATCGAAATGTAAAGATCTGAGAGCGCCAATCGATTTAGGAGGTGGATTTTGCACTCTAAGTCCAGTAGAAATCAAAAAAATCGCACTTGACAGTGATGGTGGTGAAATGTCAAAAATCCGAAAAATCACACCTTTTGCTTCGACAGTAGTTGATAGTTGGGGGCGAGATAGCAAACCATACAAATTTTTCAAATATTTTCTTACAAGTAGGTGCCTTTAGCATAGATATTTAGAAGTACGTGAATATATAGTTAAGCTTTTATATTAATAATAATTAACACTTGCACAATATTTCTATCCTTTGAAAATTGAGAACATGAATGATGTTAAAAATTCATTGATATCGGGAATAAGTTTTCCTGGGGAATTGGGCGGTCAATTCATCGAATTTATTTCAGAGATATTCACGATAGCAGAAATATTTTCAAGGAAAACTATTTTCCACGGGAAATTTGTTTTTCAAGATTTGTTAACAAATCCTTTAACAAAAGAGACCCGGGCAACGCCGGGTGTTTTTACGCTGGTTATATATTTTTGTTTGATTTAGTTTACAAAACTTTAAAGTGAAAAAATCAATTCAATTCAGCAATTAACACCTCAAGAAAGAAGGTTTTTGTTTTAATTTTTGTATAAAATTATGACTGTTGCACTGTATACTGAACTAAATTTGTTTATTTGTAAGATGACTAGAACAAAAATATGCCCGCCAAAAAACACGTCTATACTGTAGCTCTCTTCATCTCTATGATGAAGTATAAACATACTACAAGTACATGTATTTCAACTTGTCTTCACCTGAAAACGAACCGCTTTACCAAATTTCATAAACCTAGACCAAACGGAATTGCTCTCAATATATTAAATATTATTTCTGTGAAAAAGGGTGGTTGCCAGGCCCACTGAATGTAAAATCTCAAATTTTTAATTTTCCTCTGCTTGCATGTCAAGTCCTATCGCTCTACCAAATTTGTATCTATATTTTACTTTTTTGTTTTTCTTCATTTCAATTCAATAAAACACATTTTTGTTTGTATTATTTTATTTTGCTAATCTATATATTTCGAGGACCTATTTGCCTCATCGTCAGGATCTATACAAATAAAATACATGCGTTTTAATACAAAATTAAATAAATACATAAGAAATTTAAATATATACAAAATTACAAAATTAAATTAGTTATTTGATAACAATCTGTTTCAGTTTAACATTAGCTATAAATTATTTTTTAATAATAGACATTTGTTTTTGAAATAAAAATTAAAATATTGTATATATTTAAATTTCTTATGTATTTATTTAATTTTAAATTTGGTGAGTTATCTGAACCTGGTGAGCTTAGCAAATGATGCGAGTTTGCAGTTTCTGACATTATTGGTACTGAAGTTAGAGGGGGTCGAAAATCGCCTGAGTTTGATCCTATAAAAAGGGTGTAGTGCCAGAACTTGGCTGGGCACTACCGTGCCCTTTGATCGATATTAAAAAACGTCGATTTTTCTGATTCAATAATTTTTGACATCGATGTTGTCATCGATGTTTTTCCAATGTCGCTCATCCCATGCAGGCACTCTATTTTTTGTTATACTGTTATCATTATATATTATTTCTGTTGTCAAACTCCTTTTTTCTCATTTATAAAATAGTCAAATCCACTAAAATAGGTATCACTGAATAGGAATTTACACATATTCATGACATTGCACAAAAACTTTATGTTATACCACACTATTTTCTATACATTTCGGAAATTTCAAATAATTCAATAAATGAAAAATTTGACATACAAAATACCTCACTTTTAACCCATTGAATGAGTGAAAGAGAAAAATATGTATTACTTCTGTAATTTAAAATTCTCTTTTTTTTCGGTGCACCTTGAGTGAGTGGGGGAGAAACATTCATTAGTTACACCTTGCATGAATGAAAGAAATGTATTTATTACTTTTGTAATTGTATAATCCTCTTCTCGCTTGCACATTGAGTGAGTGGTGGAGAAACATATTTGTTACCTACTTCTGATGTTTGTAGGTAATCTTTTTTCTCATTATAAAAAGCCGAATGCATTTATTAGGTATCACTAGATTGCATGAATGAGAGAAACATATTTATTGATTCTTTAATTTAAAATCTTAGAAAATCAATCTCAATAGGCATATTGAAGAAAAAGTGAGGTTTTTTTCAATAGGCGTGTTTTTGTGTGCCCTCTATGTTAGCTTAGAAATAATGGCACAAAAAAACGCTCATCGTTGCTTCACAAAATAATTTGGTAGCACTGATATAAAAATGACATTGGTCGCGATCAAAAACCTATGCAGAGCTATCCGGATAGGTTCGTGTTGTTGCAATCCCGTGTGTTAGCTTTCCGAAAATGTCAAAAACCGCTGACTGCAAAATTTAGATTTGTTTGCCGTCGTCGAGTTGTATTTTTGATTTTTTTCAGAAAAATAATTAAAATAATATAATAATAAAATATGGATACGAAACTATCTTATCGTATCGATTCTTGATAAAGGCCATTTTCTGACATTTTGGCTGTCAACTGTTTGTCAACAAAAAAAAATTGAACAAAATATCGTTACAATTTTGTTAAATTAAAAGAAACGTCTCATCTTTGGAACAGGTCTTTCTTTTATTTATTGGAATGGAAAGTAACATTTATTTCAAATTAATAAATTATATTTTAACAAATAAAAAAAACTTTGGCTTTTAACTTTTTTTCTGTCATCTTTTTTACAGTCTGTCGATCCGTGCTTCAAGATGCATCTGCTAAATTAATGAATTTTTGGATGAATTTTTGACATTTGTTGAGAATTCATCGGATAAATGTAGAAAATAGTCTATGGAAGCACTGTTTTTATTTTAGCTTAATTCTTAAGCAGACATGTTTATCGCCGCGAACTAAGCATATTTTCTTGTTGTATTTTACATGGAAATTTTTTTTTAACTTACATAGAGGGCACTTAAAAACACGCCTATTATAGGTACGCAAACACAAATGCATTCACACAGGGTAGGAATGCAGTGCGGTAGCTAAATGCTGGGGCCCCCAAAAGAATTTTTAGCTGTGTTTTTGAGAGATGTATTTTTGAGATTTAAGTTTAATAGTAAAAAACCTTGTTAAACTAAATAAAAAAGTGAAATAAATGAAAATATAGTGAATACATGCAATACTTCATTGAAAAAAAAAATATATAACATATGCGGTGCTGCGTTAAATCCTGTAAAAACATCATGTGGAATATGAGACACAATCAGCCTGTGAGATTCAAAAATTGTAAACTCCATCTTATAGGTGTTTTTAAACGATTTAACGCATATTTTTTAAATAAAGTATTGCAAATATTCACTATGTTAACTTATATTTCACTTTTTTATTTAGTGTTTTCACTATTTTAACGTTTTGAAATCTCTAGACACTTTCCTCTAGCTCGGAAAAATGACAGTGATGCGTTCTTTTTCTTGAAATGTTAACTATTGTTGTTTTGTATGGCATCAAATTTTATTAGAAAAAATATTATGATCACTTAAATGCATATCTATAATATTTAAATTAAATTCTTCTAATATGTTCATATCAATAATAAAAAGAATTTATTTATTTTGTTCAAACATTCTATTTGAAAATTTAAAGCCTTATTGAATGTGCGAAATTTTCGCACGGGTCTTCTGGTATACTGTAATACAAAAAAAGCCAGCTCCACTATAAGACCGCTTTCACACAAGGAAACTGAGTTGCCAGAAACTAGCTAGTTTTTTTTTGTCGAGAAGGGTGTGAGGGGAGATTTTTTGTCTTCCTTTTACGCCGTTCTCGCCGACAAACTAAAAATCGCCGGCAACTCAGTATCCTTGAGTGAAAGGGGTATAAAATTTCTTCAAATATAACAGTTCTTCAAACCTTTTTGAAAGAATACGCTATCCAGTGTATTATAGAGATCAGTGTTAGCTGTGTTTGGCTTTTATAAAATACCAAGTAGTTTTGGCTATTTAATAGATAGATAAGATGACAGTGCATTTAAGATAACTTCCAGTTACTTTTGGATTTTCAAAAAATCTTCGTGAAGTGTTTCCATTATTGGTATTACCAAATCCTTGTTTTGTAGTAGCCCGTAGCGTAATGGTTAGTGCGTTCGACTGTCACGCTGGAGGTCTGGGATCGCTTCCCAGCCTCGTCCACCTAAAAACTAAAAAGTTTTTTTTCAGGGCTACTGCCTCTTGCGAGGAATTGACAAATCCGCCAAGAGTATCACTTGTCACGAATAAGTGCTTCTCGTCTAGCCGTTCGGATTCGGCATAAAATTGTAGGTCCCTTCCATTCCTGTTGAAAGGCGCACACAGGAATGGTTGCGAGTTGTTAGTCACTAGGCCCTGGTTCTTCATGAGCCGTTGTGCCACCCGATTTATTTATTTATTTATAAATCCTTGTTTTGGTGTATCAATAATTAACCCGTGTTGCTCCCTTAATTCGTTTTGTTCTTTTATCGGCTTCCTTCTTTTCGATGCTCTCATTTTCTAGGTATATTCCATAAGCTAGTTTTAGAACGAACTCAATTTCTCTCATTTGCTTTGGCTGAATTTAATTTAAAATTTGTTTGTGTCCTTTTGTAAATTGAACATGATAATATCATTAAATTTTTGAACAACAACTTAAAGGTGCTACCACTAATTGTTTGGCTGGAGATATAGCTATTTCGTACTTTGCCACTTTTGCACTCATCAGTCTACTTTTTGTGGTGCTGAGCTTTAATCCAATTTTATAACGAAAAACTTTTTATGCACACCATAGGATTTGAACCCAAGCATATCAGATTTGCTCAGTCTTGTTTACTGTGTTACTTGTTTATCAAATGCATTTGGATTTTGGAGCATCAGCAAGCGCCTTTAATTATGCTATCTTCTTCCGCCTCCATTGTTCTCCATACCTTATTTCGGTAGTACTACGTATCAAAGGGGGAGAGGTTTGAAGATCGGTAACGAACCAGACTATTAAGTTGTTATTGTATAGAATAGAATGTCAGCTTATAAGACTTGACCATTCTTTATTTCGTCAATTTCGTTGAATTTTTGAACAACAACAACAACTTAAAAGTGCTACCACCAATTGTGTGGCTGGAGATATAGCTATTTCGTGCTTTGCCACTTTTGCACTCCTTTTTGTGGTGCTGAGCTTTAATCCAGTTTTATTACGAAAAACTTTGTATGCAAACCATAGGATTTGAACCCACGCATATTAGATTTGCTCTTTTTTATAAGTCGAGTGCACTACTACACTACTCCACTGCTTAAGACCACTGATGTCACAGGTCGAGATGTGTTACTTGTTTATTAAATGCATTTGGAGCATCATTAAAATTATATAATAATTTATATCAATCAACAATTATTTTGGTATATAAAACATATTTCTACGATAACCGTAAGCTTTAACATGGATTTTTAAACATAATTGAAAGACAAATTTTGCAAAAATCCAGTTTTGTTTCTTTTTGGAAAAATATACGTAAGATACCTGTAAATGGTCATAACTTGGGCAACACTTTTTTGATTTATATAAATGAGGTACCCAATGAAAGGTTATAAGACATAGAAAATTATAAAAATAAAAATTATTTAATTGGTATGACAAAATAAATTGTTATGTTAAAATAGAAAGAATTTTCCATAAAGCGAAAAATGCATACCTTTTGAGTATATTTACTTAGAAAATTGCTAACAGTTAATGAAAAAATTATAAATTTTGAAAAACTGATGATGCTTATTTACAGGTGTCACCATCTTCTACAAATATTTGAGTAATGTTGTCTTTGTAAATCTAACGGGAAAAAAAGTAGGGACAATTTAATAAAATAAATCACAAAAAAGCTCCATTTAGCCAAATTCAGTAATATTTAATAGTTCATAACGAATGATACTAAAAATGTGATTTAGTGAAAAATCAGTTCAATTTTTAGTACTTTAAATGCAAAAGTTACTAAAATATTGATGAATTTTGAAAAACAAAACCAACACACCAATTGCTCTAATACTCTTCTTAAATATTGCTTATAAATGTTAAGTGATTATTTCAACAAAAGCCACTCTAAAATTATTATTTTTATTATTATTTACCAAAAAATCATGCTTTTTAAACGAATTTTATTTTTATAATTTCACCACGCCCATAAAATATTTTCAAATTTAAAAATTATAAATCTTGAAAATCTAATAAAAATTTTGATATATATAACATAACTGTGCGTTGCCCACAAGCTTCACAAAATAATTTCAAATATTAAAATTTTACATTTAAAATATTTTTTACAGATAAAATCCATAACAAAATTTAAAATTGTCAATTTGTCTGCATAAAATTGGCTAAAAATCGAAAAGTACTTATCCGAATTTCAAAATTTAGATGTCTTTGGAAAGGTCGTTGTCTCACTATTTAAATACATACAAAATATTAATAGACAACCATACAATTTTAAAGACTAATACGCTTAAACAGATGGCAGGATTATGAACATATCCAGACAAAATCCAAAAAATCTATGTCCATGCAGCGACATGGCGAAAAATATAACTTTTTGAATAAGACATGAGCGTTGTACAAAGCTTAGCCATGAGATTTGACGTTTCAAGTGCGTATGAGTTTTTTGCCTGGTTTTTGTTGAATGTGTAAGTGAATGTTGGAAAATATAATAAGTAGTGATGAAAGGCTAATGAATGGCATGATATAATTCTCAAGTAAGTAAAATGGCATGATATAATTCTCAAGTAAGTAAAAATGCGCTGGTTGTTGATTGGATTGTGGTCGAAGGTAAAACCTTGACCAATCATGTTTGATTTACATGGTCGGTGAAAATTTAGTTATGTTGAAATCAACACGACGAATACTTTCACAATCTCCCAAATCAGTGAGAAACATTCGCTCCGTAGAGTAAATCATTCACAATGATAACAAAAATGGTAACAGCAATGCTATAAGAGCAAAAACTGCCGTATTACAGCTCCTCTCTTCTGTGAGTTGCAGGTCGTGTGTCGAAATGTCAAAATCTAAGGGCACCAATCGATTATGGAGAGTGTTATTACCTAATGTCTCGGCCAGCACTTAAGCACCAACAGAAAATAAGAAATTTCACTTTTCGATTTGACAGGTAAAAATTCATTGATATCGGGAATTGGGCGGTCAATTCATCGAATTTATTTCAGAGATATTCACGATAGCAGAAATATTTTCAAGGAAAACTATTTTCCACGGGAAATTTGTTTTTCAAGATTTGTTAACAAATCCTTTAACAAAAGAGACCCGGGCAACGCCGAGTGTTTCCGCTAGTTATATATTTTTGTTTGATTTAGTTTACAAAACTTTAAAGTGAAAAAATCAATTCAATTCAGCAATTAACATCTCAAAAGAGAAGGTTTTTGTTTTAATTTTTGTATACAATTATGACTGTTGCACTGTATACTGAACTAAATTTGTTTATTTGTAAGATGGCTAGAACAAAAATATGCCCGCCAAATAAACACGTCTATACTGTAGCTCTCTTCATCTCTATGATGAAGTATAAACATACTACAAGTACATGTATACATACTACTAGTATATATATACTACAAGTCCTAACCATCTATCAATTTTCATAAGTTAGAAGTGCTTCATTGAAATGATTATAATTGATAAGTGGGTGGATGAAACGGCCCTGCATACAAAATTTTATGATTTCAACTTGTCTTCACCTGAAAACGAACCGCTTTACCAAATTTCATAATCCTACACCAAACGGAAGTGCTCTCAATATATTAAATATTATTTCTGTGAAAAAGGGTGGTTGCCAGGCCCACTGAATGTAAAACCTCAAAATTTTAATTTTCCTTTGCTTGCATGTCAAGTCCTATCGCTCTACCAAATTTGTATCTATATTTTACCTTTTTGTTTTTCTTCATTTCAATTCAATAAAACACATTTTTTTTTGTATTATTTTATTTTGCTAATCTATATATTTCGAGGACCTATTTGCCTCATCGTCAGGATCTATACAAATAAAATACATGCGTTTTAATACAAAATTAAATAAATACATAAGAAATTTAAATATATACAAAATTACCAAAATTAATTTATAAGAAGTTATTTGATAACAATCTGTTTCAGTTTAACATTAGCTATAAATTATTTTTTAATATTAGACATTTGTTTTTGAAATAAAAATTAAAATATTGTATATATTTAAATTTCTAATGTATTTATTTAATTTTAAATTTGGTTAGTTATCTGAACCTGGTGAGCTTAGCAAATGATGCGAGTTTGCAGTTTCTGACATTATTGGTACTGAAGTTAGAGAGGGTCGAAAATCGCCTGAGTTTGATCCTGTAAAAAGGGTGTAGTGCCAGAACTTGGCTGGGCACTACCGTGCCCTTTGATCGATATTAAAAAACGTCGATTTTTCTGATTCAATAATTTTTGACATCGATGTTGTCATCGATGTTTTTTCAATGTCGCTCATCCCTTGCAGGCACTCTATTTTTTGTTATACTGTTATCATTATATATTATTTCTGTTGTCAAACTCCTTTTTTCTCATTTATAAAATAGTCAAATCCACTAAAATAGGTATCACTGAATAGGAATTTACACATACTCATGACATTGCACAAAAACTTTATGTTATACCACACTATTTTCTATACATTTCGGAAATTTCAAATAATTCAATAAATGAAAAATTTGACATACAAAATACCTCACTTTTAACCCATTGAATGAGTGAAAGAGAAAAATATGTATTACTTCTGTAATTTAAAATTCTCTTTTTTTTCGGTGCACCTTGAGTGAGTGGGGGAGAAACATTCATTAGTTACACCTTGCATGAATGAAAGAAATGTATTTATTACTTTTGTAATTGTATAATCCTCTTCTCGCTTGCACATTGAGTGAGTGGTGGAGAAACATATTTGTTACCTACTTCTGATGTTTGTAGGTAATCTTTTTTCTCATTATAAAAAGCCGAATGCATTTATTAGGTATCACTAGATTGCATGAATGAGAGAAACATATTTATTGATTCTTTAATTTAAAATCTTAGAAAATCAATCTCATTAGGCATATTGAGGAAAAAGTGAGGTTTTTTTTTCAATAGGCGTGTTTTTTTGTGCCCTCTATGTTAGCTTAGAAATAATGGCACAAAAAAACGCTCATCGTTGCTTCACAAAATAATTTGGTAGCACTGATATAAAAATGACATTGGTCACGATTAAAAACCTATGCAGAGCTATCCGGATAGGTTCGTGTTGTTGCAATCCCGTGTGTTAGCTATCCGAAAATGTCAAAAACTGCTGACTGCAAAATTTAGATTTGTTTGCCGTCGTCGAGTTGTATTTTTGATTTTTTTCAGAAAAATAATTAAAATAATAAAATAATAAAATATGGATACGAAACTATCTAATCGCATCGATTCTTGATAGCGGCCATTTTCTGACATTTTGGCTGTCAACTGTTTGTCAACAAAAAAAAATTGAACAAAATATCGTTACAATTTTGTTAAATTAAAAGAAACGTCTCATCTTTGGAACAGGTCTTTCTTTTATTTATTGGAATGGAAAGTAACATTTATTTCAAATTAATAAATTATATTTTAACAAATAAAAAAAACTTTGGCTTTTAACTTTTTTTCTGTCATCTTTTTTACAGTCTGTCGACCCGTGCTTCAAGATCCATCTGCCAAATTAATGAATTTTTGGATGAATTTTTGACATTTGTTGAGAATTCATCGGATAAATGTAGAAAATAGTCTATGGAAGCACTGTTTTTATTTTAGCTTAATTCTTAAGCAGACATGTTTATCGCCGCGAACTAAGCATATTTTCTTGTTGTATTTTACATGGAAATTTTTTTTAACTTGCATAGAGGGCACTAAAAAACACGCCTATTATAGGTACGCAAACACAAATGCATTCACATAGGGTAGGAATGCAGTGCGGTAGCTAAATGCTTGGGCCCCCAAAAGAATTAATAGCTGTGTTTTTGAGAGATGTATTTTTGAGATTTAAGTTTAATAGTAAAAAACCTTGTTAAACTAAATAAGAAAGTGAAATAAATGTAAATATAGTGAATACATGCAATACTTCATTGAAAAAAAAAATATATAACATATGCGGTGCTGCGTTAAATCCTGTAAAAACATCATGTGGAATATGAGACACAATCAGCCTGTGAGATTCAAAAATTGTAAACTCCATCTTATAGGTGTTTTTAAACGATTTAACGCATATTTTTTAAATAAAGTATTGCAAATATTCACTATGTTAACTTATATTTCACTTTTCTATTTAGTGTTTTCACTATTTTAACGTTTTGAAATCTCTAGACACTTTCCTCTAGCTCGGCAAAATGACAGTGATGCGTTCTTTTTCTTGAAATGTTAACTATTGTTGTTTTGTATGGCATCAAATTTTATTAGAAAAAATATTATGATCACTTAAATGCATATCTATAATATTTAAATTAAATTCTTCTAATATGTTCATATCAATAATAAAAAGAATTTATTTATTTTGTTCAAACATTCTATTTGAAAATTTAAAGCCTTATTCAATGTGCGAAATTTTCGCACGGGTCTTCTGGTATACTGTTATACAAAAAAAGCCAGCTCCACTATAAGACCGCTTTCACACAAGGAAACTGAGTTGCCAGAAACTAGCTTGTTTTTTTTTGCCGAGAAGGGTGTGAGGGGAGATTTTTTGTCTTCCTTTTACGCCGTTCTCGCCGACAAACTAAAAATCGCCGGCAACTCAGTTTCCTTGAGTGAAAGGGGTATAAAATTTCTTCAAATATAACAGTTATCAAACCTTTTTGAACGAATACGCTATCCAGTGTATTATAGAGATCAGTGTTAGCTGTGTTTGGCTTTTATAAAATACCAAGTAGTTTTGGTTCATTAATAGATAGATAAGATGATAGTGCATTTAAGATAACTTCCAGTTACTTTTGGATTTTCAAAAAATCTTCGTGAAGTGTTTCCATTATTGGTATTACCAAATCCTTGTTTTGTAGTAGCCCGTAGCGTAATGGTTAGTGCGTTCGACTGTCACGCTGGAGGTCTGGGATCGCTTCCCAGCCTCGTCCACCTAAAAACTAAAAAGTTTTTTTTCAGGGCTACTGCCTCTTGCGAGGAATTGACAAATCCGCCAAGAGTATCACTTGTCACGAATAAGTGCTTCTCGTCTAGCCGTTCGGATTCGGCATAAAATTGTAGGTCCCTTCCATTCCTGTTGAAAGGCGCACACAGGAATGGTTGCGAGTTGTTAGTCACTAGGCCCTGGTTCTTCATGAGCCGTTGTGCCACCCGATTTATTTATTTATTTATAAATCCTTGTTTTGGTGTATCAATAATTAACCCGTGTTGCTCCCTTAATTCGTTTTGTTCTTTTATCGGCTTCCTTCTTTTCGATGCTCTCATTTTCTAGGTATATTCCATAAGCTAGTTTTAGAACGAACTCAATTTCTCTCATTTGCTTTGGCTGAATTTAATTTAAAATTCGTTTGTGTCCTTTTGTAAATTGAACATGATGATGTCATTAAATTTTTGAACAACAACTTAAAGGTGCTACCAGTAATTGTTTGGCTGGAGATATAGCTATTTCGTACTTTGCCACTTTTGCACTCATCAGTCTACTTTTTGTGGTGCTGAGCTTTAATCCAATTTTATTACGAAAAACTTTTTATGCACACCATAGGATTTGAACCCAAGCATATCAGATTTGCTCAGTCTTGTTTACTGTGTTACTTGTTTAGCAAATGCATTTGGATTTTGGAGCATCAGCAAGCGCCTTTAATTATGCTATCTTCTTCCGCCTCCATTGTTCTCCATACCTTATTTCGATAGTACTACGTATCAAAGGGGGAGAGGTTTGAAGATCGGTAACGAACCAGACTATTAAGTTGTTATTGTATAGAATAGAATGTCAGCTTATAAGACTTGACCATTCTTTATTTCGTCAATTTCGTTGAATTTTTGAACAACAACAACAACTTAAAGGTGCTACCACCAATTGAGTGGCTGGAGATATAGCTATTTCGTGCTTTGCCACTTTTGCACTCCTTTTTGTGGTGCTGAGCTTTAATCCAGTTTTATTACGAAAAACTTTGTATGCAAACCATAGGATTTGAACCCACGCATATTAGATTTGCTCTGTCTTATAAGTCGAGTGCACTACTACACTACTCCACTGCTTAAGACCACTGATGTCACAGGTCGAGATGTGTTTCTTGTTTATTAAATGCATTTGGAGCATTATTAAAATTATATAATAATTTATATCAATCAACAATTATTTTGGTATATAAAACATATTTCTACGATAACCGTAAGCTTTAACATGGATTTTTAAACATAATTGAAAGACAAATTTTGAAAAAATCCAGTTTTGTTTCTTTTTGGGAAAATATACGTAAGATACCTGTAAATGGCCATAACTTGGGCAACACTTTTTTGATTTATATAAATGAGGTACCCAATGAAAGGTTATAAGACATAGAAAATTATAAAAATAAAAATTATTTATTTATTATTTTTATTTATTATTTAATTGGTATGACAAAATAAATTGTTATGTTAAAATAGAAAGAATTTTCCATAAAGCGAAAAATGCATACCTTTTGAGTATATTTACTTAAAAAATTAATGAAAAAATTATAAATTTTGAAAAACTGATGATGCTTATTTACAGGTGTCACCATCTTCTACAAATATTTGAGTAATGTTGTCTTTGTAAATCTAACGGGAAAAAAAGTAGGGACAATTTAATAAAATAAATCACAAAAAAGCTCCATTTAGCCAAATTCAGTAATATTTAATAGTTCATAACGAATGATACTAAAAATGTGATTTAGTGAAAAATCAGTTCAATTTTTAGTACTTTAAATGCAAAAGTTACTAAAATATTGATGAATTTTGAAAAACAAAACCAACACACCAATTGCTCTAATACTCTTCTTAAATTTCTCAAATATTGCTAATAAATGTTAAGTGATTATTTCAACAAAAGCCACTCTAAAATTAATATTTTTATTATTATTTGCCAAAAAATCATGCTTTTTAAACGAATTTTATTTTTATAATTTCACCACGCCCATAAAATATTTTCAAATTTAAAAATTATAAATCTTGAAAATCTAATAAAATTGATATATATCATTGATATATATAACATAACTGTGCGTTGCCCACAAGCTTCACAAAATAATTTCAAATATTAAAATTTTACATTTAAAATATTTTTTTACAGATAAAATCCAGAATAAAATTTAAAATTGTCAATTTGTCTGCATAAAATTGGCTAAAAATCGAAAAGTACTTATCCGAATTTCAAAATTTAGATGTCTTTGGAAAGGTCGTTGTCTCACTATTTAAATACATACAAAATATTAATAGACAACCATACAATTTTAAAGACTAATACGCTTAAACAGATGGCAGGATTATGAACATATCCAGACAAAATCCAAAAAATCTATGTCCATGCAGCGACATGGCGAAAAATATAACTTTTTGAATAAGACATGAGCGTTGTACAAAGCTTAGCTATGAGATTTGACGTTTCAAGTGCGTATGAGTTTTTTGCCTGGTTTTTGTTGAATGTGTAAGTGAATGTTGGAAAATATAATAAGTAGTGATGAAAGGCTAATGAATGGCATGATATAATTCTCAAGTAAGTCAAATGGCATGATATAATTCTCAAGTAAGTAAAAATGCGCTGGTTGTTGATTGGATTGTGGTCGAAGGTAAAACCTTAACCAATCATGTTTGATTTACATGGTCGGTGAAAATTTAGTTATGTTGAAATCAACACGACGAATACTTTCACAATCTCCCAAATCAGTGAGAAACATTCGCTCCGTAGAGTAAATCATTCACAATGATAACAAAAATGGTAACAGCAATGCTATAAGAGCAAAAACTGCCGTATTACAGCTCCTCTCTTCTGTGAGTTGCAGGTCGTGTGTCGAAATGTCAAAATCTAAGGGCACCAATCGATTATGGAGAGTGTTATTACCTAATGTCTCGGCCAGCACTTAAGCACCAACAGAAAATAAGAAATTTCACTTTTCGATTTGACAGGTAAAAATTCATTGATATCGGGAATTGGGCGGTCAATTCATCGAATTTATTTCAGAGATATTCACGATAGCAGAAATATTTTCAAGGAAAACTATTTTCCACGGGAAATTTGTTTTTCAAGATTTGTTAACAAATCCTTTAACAAAAGAGACCTGGGCAACGCCGGGTGTTTCCGCTAGTTATATATTTTTGTTTGATTTAGTTTACAAAACTTTAAGGTGAAAAAATCAATTCAATTCAGCAATTAACATCTCAAGAAAGAAGGTTTTTGTTTTAATTTTTGTATAAAATTATGACTGTTGCACTGTATACTGAACTAAATTTGTTTATTTGTAAGATGACTAGAACAAAAATATGCCCGCCAAAAAAACACGTCTATACTGTAGCTCTCTTCATCTCTATGATGAAGTATAAACATACTACAAGTACATGTATACATACTACTAGTATATATATACTACAAGTCCTAACCATCTATCAATTTTCATAAGTTAGAAGTGCTTCATTGAAATGATTATAATTGATGTGGGTGGATGAAACGGGTGGAGTGGGTGGATGAAACGGGTGGAGTGGGTGGATGAAACGGCCCTGCATACAAAATTTTATGATTTCAACTTGTCTTCACCTGAAAACGAACCGCTTTACCAAATTTCATAATCCTACACCAAACGGAAGTGCTCTCAATATATTAAATATTATTTCTGTGAAAAAGGGTGGTTGCCAGGCCCACTGAATGTAAAATCTCAAAATTTTAATTTTCCTTTGCTTGCATGTCAAGTCCTATCGCTCTACCAAATTTGTATCTATATTTTACCTTTTTGTTTTTCTTCATTTCAATTCAATAAAACACATTTTTTTTGTATTATTATATTTTGCTAATCTATATATTTCGAGGACCTATTTGCCTCATCATCAGGATCTATACAAATAAAATACATGCGTTTTAATACAAAATTAAATAAATACATAAGAAATTTAAATACATACAAAATTACCAAAATTAATTTATAAGAAGTTATTTGATAACAATCTGTTTCAGTTTAACATTAGCTATAAATTATTTTTTAATAATAGACATTTGTTTTTGAAATAAAAATTAAAATATTGTATATATTTAAATTTCTTATGTATTTATTTAATTTTAAATTTGGTGAGTTATCTGAACCTGGTGAGCTTAGCAAATGATGCGAGTTTGCAGTTTCTGACATTATTGGTACTGAAGTTAGAGGGGGTCGAAAATCGCCTGAGTTTGATCCTGTAAAAAGGGTGTAGTGCCAGAACTTGGCTGGGCACTACCGTGCCCTTTGATCGGTATTAAAAAATGTCGATTTTTTTGATTCAATAATTTTTGACATCGATGTTGACATCGATGTTTTTTCAATGTCGCTCATCCCTTGCAGGGATTTATAATATAGTCAAATCCACTAAAATAGGTATCACTGAATAGGAATTTACACATACTCATGACATTGCACAAAAACTTTATGTTATACCACACTATTTTCTATACATTTCGGAAATTTCAAATAATTCAATAAATGAAAAATTTGACATACAAAATACCTCACTTTTAACCCATTGAATGAGTGAAAGAGAAAAATATGTATTACTTCTGTAATTTAAAATTCTCTTTTTTTTCGGTGCACCTTGAGTGAGTGGGGGAGAAACATTCATTAGTTACACCTTGCATGAATGAAATAAATGTATTTATTACTTTTGTAATTGTATAATCCTCTCCTCGCTTGCACATTAAGTGAGTGGTGGAGAAACATATTTGTTACCTACTTCTGATGTTTGTAGGTAATCTTTTTTCTCATTATAAAAATCCGAATGTATTTATTAGGTATCACTAGATTGCATGAATGAAAGAAACATATTTATTAATTCTTTAATTTAAAATCTTAGAACAAGAAATAGAGGAACGGGCATATTGAGGAAAAAGTGAGGTTTTTTTTTTTTTTGTCAATAGGCGTGTTTTTTTGTGTCCTCTATGTTAGCTTATAAATAATGGCACAAAAAAACGCTCATCGTTGCTTCACAATGATGACATTGGTCGCGATCAAAAACCTATGCAGAGCTATCCGGATAGGTTCGTGTTGTTGCAATCCCGTGTGTCAGCTATCCGAAAATGTCAAAAACCGCTGACTGTAAAATTTAGATTTGTTTGCCATCGTCGAGTGGTATTTTTGATTTTTTTCAGAAAAATAATATAATAATAAAATATGGATACGAAACTATCTTATCGCATCGATTCTTGATAACGGTCATTTTCTGACATTTTGGCTGTCAACTGTTTGTCAACAAAAAAAAAAAATTGAACAAAATATCGTTACAATTTTGTTAAATTAAAAGAAACGTCTCAGCTTTGGAACAGGTCTTTCTTTTATTTATTGGAATGGAAAGTAACATTTATTTCAAATTAATAAATTATATTTTAACAAATAAAAAAAACTTTGGCTTTTAATTTTTTTTCTGTCATCTTTTTTACAGTCTGTCGACCCGTGCTTCAAGATCCATCTGCCAAATTAATGAATTTTTGGATGAATTTTTGACATTTGTTGAGAATTCATGGGATAAATGTAGAAAATAGTCTATGGAAGCACTGTTTTTATTTTAGCTTAATTCTTAAGCAGACATGTTTATCGCCGCGAACTAAGCATATTTGTTGTTGTATTTTACATGGAAATTTTTTTTAACTTACATAGAGGGCACTAAAAAACACGCCTATTATAGGTACGCAAACACAAATGCATACACACAGGGTCGGAATGCAGTGCGGTAGCTAAATGCTGCGGCCCCCAAAAGAATTTTTAGCTGTGTTTTTGAGTATTTTTGAGATTTAAGTTTAATAGTAAAAAAGCTTATTAAACTAAATAAAAAAGTGAAATAAATGTAAATATAGTGAATACATGCAATACTTCATTGAAAATAAAAATATATAACATATGCGGTGCTGCATTAAATCCTGTAAAAACATCATGTGGAATATGAGACACAATCAGCCTGTGAGATTGTAAACGCATATTTTTTAAATAAAGTATTGCAAATATTCACTATGTTAACTTATATTTCACTTTTTTATTTAGTGTTTTCACTATTTTAACGTTTTGAAATCTCTAGACACTTTCTATCTCGGCAAAATGACAGTGGTGCGTTCTTTTTCTTGAAATGTTAACTATTGTTGTTTTGCATGGCATCAAATTTTATTAGAAAAAATATTATGATCACTTAAATGCATATCTATAATATTTAAATTAAATTCTCCTAATATGTTCATATCAATAATAAAAAGAATTTATTTATTTTGTTCAAACATTCTATTTGAAAATTTAAAGCCTTATTGAATGTGCGAAATTTTCGCACGGGTCTTCTGGTATACTGTAATACAAAAAAATCCAGCTCCACTATAAGACCGCTTTCACACAAGAAAACTGAGTTGCCAGAAACTAGCTAGTTTTTTTTGTCGAGAAGGGTGTGAGGGGAGATTTTTTGTCTTCCTTTTACGCCGTTCTCGTCGACAAACTAAAAATCGCCGGCAACTCAGTTTCCTTGAGTGAAAGGGGTATAAAATTTCTTCAAATATAACAGTTCTTCAAACCTTTTTGAACGAATACGCTATCCAGTGTATTATAGAGATCAGTGTTAGCTGTGTTTGGCTTTTATAAAATACCAAGTAGTTTTGGCTCATTAATAAATATATAAGATGACAGTGCATTTAAGATAACTTCCAGTTACTTTTGGATTTTCAAAAAATCTTCGTGAAGTGTTTCCATTATTGGTATTACCAAATCCTTGTTTTGTAGTAGCCCGTAGCGTAATGGTTAGTGCGTTCGACTGTCATGCTGGAGGTCTGCGATCGCTTCCCAGCCTCGTCCACCTAAAAACTAAAAAGTTTTTTTTTCAGGGCTACTGCCCCTTGCGAGGAATTGACAAATCCTCCAAGAGTATCACTTGTCACGAATAAGTGCTTCTCGTCTAGCCGTTCGGATTCGGCATAAAATTGTAGGTCCCTTCCATTCCTGTTGAAAGGCGCATGGTTGCGAGTTGTTAGTCACTAGGCCCTGGTTCTTCATGAGCCGTTGTGCCACCCGATTTATTTATTTATTTATAAATCCTTGTTTTGGTGTATCAATAATTAACCCGTGTTGCTCCCTTAATTCGTTTTGTTCTTTTATCGGCTTCCTTCTTTTCGATGCTCTCATTTTCTAGGTATATTCCATAAGCTAGTTTTAGAACGAACTCAATTTCTCTCATTTGCTTTGGCTGAATTTAATTTAAATTTGTTTGTGTCCTTTTGTAAATTGAACATGATAATGTCATTAAATTTTTGAACAACAACTTAAAGGTGCTACCACTAATTGTTTGGCTGGAGATATAGCTATTTCGTGCTTTGCCACTTTTGCACCCATCAGTCTACTTTTTGTGGTGCTGAGCTTTAATCCAATTTTTTTACGAAAAACTTTTTATGCACACCATAGGATTTGAACCCAAGCATATCAGATTTGCTCAGTCTTGTTTACTGTGTTACTTGTTTATCAAATGCATTTGGATTTTGGAGCATCAGCAAGCGCCTTTAATTATGCTATCTTCTTCCGCCTCCATTGTTCTCCATACCTTATTTCGATAGTACTACGTATCAAAGGGGGAGAGGTTTGAAGATCGGTAACGAACCAGACTATTAAGTTATTATTGTACTATTCGTCCTAGAATGTCAGCTTATAAGTCTTGACCATTCTTTATTTCGTCAATTTCGTTGAATTTTTGAACAACAACAACAACTTAAAGGTGCTACCACCGATTGTGTGGCTGGAGATATAGCTAGTTCGTGCTTTGCCACTTTTGCACTCCTTTTTGTGGTGCTGAGCTTTAATCCAGTTTTATTACGAAAAACTTTGTATGCAAACCATAGGATTTAAACCCACGCATATTAGATTTGCTCTGTCTTATAAGTCGAGTGCACTACTACACTACTCCACTGCTTAAGACCACTGATGTCACAGGTCGAGATGTGTTACTTGTTTATTAAATGCATTTGGAGCATCATTAAAATTATATAATAATTTATATCAATCAACAATTATTTTGGTATATAAAACATATTTCTACGATAACCGTAAGCTTTCACATGGATTTTTAAACATAATTGAAAGACAAAATTTTGCAAAAATCCAGTTTTGTTTCTTTTTGGGAAAATATACGTAAGATACCTGTAAATGGCCATAACTTGTGCAACACTTTTTTGATATATATAAATGAAGTATCCAATGAAAGGTTATAAGACATAGAAAATTATAAAAATAAAAATTATTTAATTGGTATGACAAAATAAATTGTTATGTTAAAATAGAAAGAATTTTCCATAAAGCGAAAAATGCATACCTTTTGAGTGAGTATATTTACTTAGAAAATTGCTAAAAGTTAATGAAAAAATTATAAATTTTGAAAAACTTATGATGCTTATTTACAGGTGTCACCATCTTCTACAAATATTTGAGTAATGTTGTCTTTGTAAATCTAACGGGAAAAAAAGTAGGGACAATTTAATAAAATAAATCACAAAAAAGCTCCATTTAGCCAAATTCAGTAATATTTAATAGTTCATAACGAATGATACTAAAAATGTGATTTAGTGAAAAATCAGTTCAATTTTTAGTACAACCATACAATTTTAAAGACTTATACGCTTAAGCAGATGGCAGGATTATGAACATATCCAGACAAAATCCAAAAAATCTATGTCCATGCAGCGCCATGGCGAAAAATATAACTTTTTGAATAAGACATGAGCGTTGTACAAAGCTTAGCTATGAGATTTGACGTTTCAAGTGCGTATGAGTTTTTTGCCTGGTTTTTGTTGAATGTGTAAGTGAATGTTGGAAAATATAATAAGTAGTGATGAAAGGCTAATGAATGGCATGATATAATTCTCAAGTAAGTAAAAATGCGCTGGTTGTTGATTGGATTGTGGTGGAAGGTAAAACCTTAACCAATCATGTTTGATTTACATGGTCGGTGAAAATTTAGTTATGTTGAAATCAACACGACGAATACTTTCACAATCTCCCAAATCAGTGAGAAACATTCGCTCCGTAGAGTAA
Organism: Melangyna quadrimaculata; assembly: GCA_949320155.1. Classification (NCBI taxonomy): domain Eukaryota; kingdom Metazoa; phylum Arthropoda; class Insecta; order Diptera; family Syrphidae; genus Melangyna; species Melangyna quadrimaculata. The sequence goes on from OX439483.1 coordinate 325,046,757, forward strand.
ATCATTCACAATGATAACAAAAATGGTAACAGCAATGCTATAAGAGCAAAAACTGCCGTATTACAGCTCCTCTCTTCTGTGAGTTGCAGGTCGTGTGTCGAAATGTCAAAATCTAAGGGCACCAATCGATTATGGAGAGTGGTATTACCTAATGTCTCGGCCAGCACTTAAGCACCAACAGAAAATAAGAAATTTCACTTTTCGATTTGACAGGTATCGAAATGTCAAGATCTGAGAGCGCCAATCGATTTAGGAGGTGGATTTTGCACTCTAAGTCCAGTAGAAATCAAAAAAATCACACTTGACAGTGATGGTGGTGAAATGTCAAAAATCCGAAAAATCACACCTTTTGCTTCGACAGTAGTTGATAGTTGGGGGCGAGATAGCAAACCATACAAATTTTTCAAATATTTTCTTACAAGTAGGTGCCTTTAGCATAGATATTTAGAAGTACGTGAATATATAGTTAAGCTTTTATATTAATAATAATTAACACTTGCACAATATTTCTATCCTTTGAAAATTGAGAACATGAATGATGTTAAAAATTCATTGATATCGGGAATAAGTTTTCCTGGGGAATTGGGCGGTCAATTCATCGAATTTATTTTAGAGATATTCACGATAGCAGAAATATTTTCAAGGAAAACTATTTTCCACGGGAAATTTGTTTTTCAAGATTTGTTAACAAACCCTTTAACAAAAGAGACCCGGGCAACGCCGGGTGTTTCCGCTAGTTTGATTTAGTTTACAAAACTTTAAAGTGAAAAAATCAATTCAATTCAGCAATTAACATCTCAAGAAAGAAGGTTTTTGTTTTAATTTTTGTATAAAATTATGACTGTTGCACTGTATACTGAACTAAATTTGTTTATTTGTAAGATGACTAGAACACGTCTATACTGTAGCTCTCTTCATCTCTATGATGAAGTATAAACATACTACAAGTACATGTATACATACTACTAGTATATATATACTACAAGTCCTACCCATCTATCAATTTTTATAAGTTAGAAGTGCTTCATTGAAATGATTATAATTGATAAGTGGGTGGATGAAACGGCCCTGCATACAAAATTTTATGATTTCAACTTGTCTTCACCTGAAAACGAACCGCTTTACCAAATTTCATAATCCTACACCAAACGGAAGTGCTCTCAATATATTAAATATTATTTCTGTGAAAAAGGGTGGTTGCCAGGCCCACTGAATGTAAAATCTCAAATTTTTAATTTTTTTTTTTTTTTTTTTTTTTGTATATTAAGCGCGTGCAAAAGGGGTTGTGACTACCCTTAAGATGATATACACAGCACGAGCGATTAGGTAGATTGGAGGGGATTTAAAAGGAGATACCGATGCACATTGGTTTTGAACGTCTGTAGATCACAATGGGAGGGGAAAATTGAGCTGGGTAGAGCATTCCACATTCGAGTAGTGCGACTAAAGAAAGAGTCTTTGTACTTAACAGTACGTCCGAAATTGGGCTCAAGGGTAAACTGATGGGCATTCCTAGAAGCGCGAGTATTACGGTTGAATTGTTTAAGGGGAGGAATGCAACTGGCTATTTCACTAGTGCATTGTTTATGAAAATAACGGTAAAATAACGAAAGACATGAAACATTTCGACGGTGCTCAAGAGATGAGAATGTTTCCGTTATAGTTCTTTCACCTATCATTTTAAGAGCTCTCTCAAGTGGGTTATTGGAGCACCTGCCCAAATGTGAGAGTTATACTCAAGTTTTGGACGAATAAAGGCTTTGTAGATCACAGCCAGATCAGAAGGGGAGAAAAATTTCTTGCATCGACGAAGAAAACCTAAACACTTAGCAGCATTTTTGGCGATGTCGAATATGTGGTCGTTCCATAAAAGGTGGTCTGTGACACACATACCGAGGACTGAAAGCTTTTCGGTTTCCTCAATGCAAGTGCCACTCATGGATAGTGGCATGGGGGTGGGTTTTGTTTTAACGACAGTAGACAGCATTGAGTTTTCGAAGCATTAAATTCTACACGATTTTTTATTCCCCATTGGACAATGCTGTCTAGATCAGAATTTAATGAGCTTATAATACGCTGCCGTTCAAGTTCCACATCCGAAGGTAATGGATGTGAATCTAAGAACGAATATGAAAAGCTGAGGGTACTGTCGTCAGCGAAACAATTTAATGGATTAGAAGTTTCAGATAAAAGATCGTTTATGAATATAAGGAAGAGAGTCGGAGACAGAACGGAGCCCTGGGGCACACCAGCATTTATTTTGTGAATTTCAGACTTGAAACCATCCAATACAACTTGTATTGAACGGTCCGAAAGGTAATTTCTAATCCAACGAAGAAGAGATTCATCGATACCAAATGCACGCATTTTCGATAAGAGAGCTTGATGCCAAACTCTATCAAATGCTGTAGAAATATCAAGCGCAATAATCTTACTTTCTCCAAAACGATGTAAAGTTTTCGGTGAGATATACCATCAGATCACCAGTGGACCTATTGCTACGAAAGCCGTACTGCCGGTCATTAAGAAGCTTTCGTTCTTCGAGATATTGCTGAAAAATAATCAGCGTTTCCATGACCTTGGAAAGAAGGGACGTAAGCGCAATTGGCCGATAGTTGCAGGGGCCTTTTTTAGGGACAGGCTGCACAAATGCTGTTTTCCATCCACTCGGAAAGAGACCAGTAGAGTAGGACAGATGGAAAAGCTTACGCAGTGGTTTTGCCAGCGTTGAAGAACACCTCTTCAGAACAATGGGAGGGATACTATCCGGGCCAGCGGATTTGTGTATATCGAGATCTTATAGAACTCTGGCAACTGCACGAGAAGAAGATTTGTCCCATAGAATCATTTGCGCTCTCAAGTACAGGAGGAGTCATAACACTTTCAGGCAGCGACGAATTAACAGCAAACTGTGCTGCAAGCAAATTGGCTTTATCGATTGAGCTGACAAAAGGAGTATCGTTGAAGACGAGTGTTGGAACCGAGGACGAGGTGGTATTTCGTATGTTTTTTACAAATGACCAAACATTTTTACTACCTTTGGGACATTGTAGAATTTTTTGCCGTAATTTTTGATCATGTAAAAATTTGGTTGTTGAAACTTTTTCCGGTTTTCCTCAGTAGGGTTGGCTTTATAACTTCGGAAGCTTACTTCTCTAACCCTAATAACCTCCTTATAGCTCGAATCAAACCATGAGTTTTCTTTGGGTTTGATAGATTTCAACCTATTCGGGATAAATTTTCTCATTCCACAAAGAATTAAGTTTGTAATCATATCTGCACTGGAATCTACGTCACTATCGAGGAAGCATAGTGACCAGTTAAAGTTCCTGAAGAAAACATTGAGACCGTCCCAGTTGGCTTTCTCGTACTGCCAAAAGGTTCTCTTGGGAGTTTTTTCTTTAACTGTGTTTTGGTGGAACAAGAAATTCGCAGATATGACACAATGGTCTGATGTGCCTAGAGGCGATAATACACTTATAGTGTATTTATCAGGGTCAGAGGTAAGAAACAAATCTAGAGTGTTGGCGGATTGACCTGCAACGTCAGGAATCCGAGTAGGCTCGTCGACCAGCTGAGTTAGGTTGTTTATCTCAGCAAAAATCTCGACATACCTTCCTTCGGGTGTTGTCTGACCCGAATAGCGTAGCCACGAAGAATTATGTACATTGAAATCGCCCGTAACAACGATTTCACTGTGCGGAAAATGGGAAATAATTCTCTGGATGGAGTCGGATAGTGCATCGAATTCGTTGGAAGTCGAATTACTATCCAAACTAGGACAACGATAAATAAAACAAGTATGGATGATGCGCTTATGGATGGTGAATTTAAACCACATGAAATTAAAGTTCGTATTCAAACATGAACCATATTGTGGTTGAAGCTGATAAGCAACATCATTTCGAACATACACGGCGAGACCATGATGTGGAAAAAATAGAGGCACTAAGCTATAACCATGTAGGCTGAATTCCGAGTGATCGGTATTTTCCCCTGCCTGGGTTTCACTTAGTGCCAAAACAGCTGGCCTGTTTTTCACAGTATGGACATATGCAGCACAAAAATTCTGCCTCAGTCCCCGAATGTTGCTGTAGTCAACCCTAAATTCACCCACCATTACAATAGACAGACATAAAAAAAACAAATCAGACAGTTATCTATGCTGATATCAAGTTTGGGCCCCCAATGACTTCACAGTACAATACTACTAGTGTTATGCCTAAAAAAGCAGTGTACTGATCCGGCCCTGGATAAACAAAATCAATAACAGCAATTTATCTGATATGCTTTGGCTTAGTCGCTTACGAGCATTGTATGAATTTGCACACACTACATATAATGACGAAGCCAAAGCACTGTGAGTGATGTGGGAAGGAGAGATAGGGAAATTTACCGCTGTGCTGTTTGTGGTTTGAACATCATCATCTTCAAGCTTGGGTGCACTTTTTGTTGGTTTTTGCACGCACTGGCACTTGCACTAATTTTTTTTTTGTTTGATATTAAATATTAAATAGATGAGGGCTATTGATTTTATTATTCGCGGCGCGGTTTGTATGGGCAATTTAGTTATTTTTGTTTTATTATTTTTATGTCATGGGCTATTTTTTTTTTTTAATTTTATTTTGGTGAGGGATAGATATTGGATAGCACTTGAATAAATTGTATTGATAATATTATTGTTGGGGGTATTAGGCACGGTATTTCTCTCGCACACGTCCACTCGCGATGGGTTGCAGATCGGATTTTCCTTTGCTTGCATGTAAAGTTCTATCGCTCTACCAAATTTGTATCTATATTTTACCTTTTTGTTTTTCTTCATTTCAATTCAATAAAACACATTTTTTTTTGTATTATTTTATTTTGCTAATCTATATATTTCGAGGACCTATTTGCCTCATCGTCAGGATCTATACAAATAAAATACATGCGTTTTAATACAAAATTAAATAAATACATAAGAAATTTAAATATATACAAAATTACCAAAATTAATTTATAAGAAGTTATTTGATAACAATCTGTTTCAGTTTAACATTAGCTATAAATTATTTTTTAATAATAGACATTTGTTTTTGAAATAAAAATTAAAATATTGTATATATTTAAATTTCTTATGTATTTATTTAATTTTAAATTTGGTGAGTTATCTGAACCTGGTGAGCTTAGCAAATGATGCGAGCTTGCAGTTTCTGACATTATTGGTACTGAAGTTAGAGGGGGTCGAAAATCGCCTGAGTTTGATCCTGTAAAAGGGGTGTAGTGCCAGAACTTGGCTGGGCACTACCGTGCCCTTTGATCGATATTAAAAAACGTCGATTTTTCTGATTCAATAATTTTTGACATCGATGTTGTCATCGATGTTTTTTCAATGTCGCTCATCCCATGCAGGCACTCTATTTTTTGTTATACTGTTATCATTATATATTATTTCTGTTGTCAAACTCCTTTTTTCTCATTTATAAAATAGTCAAATCCACTAAAATAGGTATCGCTGAATAGGAATTTACACATACTCATGACATTGCACAAAAACTTTATGTTATACCACACTATTTTCTATACATTTCGGAAATTTCAAATAATTCAATAAATGAAAAATTTGACATACAAAATACCTCACTTTTAACCCATTGAATGAGTGAAAGAGAAAAATATGTATTTCTTCTGTAATTTAAAATTCTCTTTTTTTTCGGTGCACCTTGAGTGAGTAGGGGAGAAACATTCATTAGTTACACCTTGCATGAATAAAAGAAATGTATTTATTACTTTTGTAATTGTATAATCCTCTTCTCGCTTGCACATTACGTGAGGGGTGGAGAAACATATTTGTTACCTACTTCTGATGTTTGTAGGTAATCTTTTTTCTCATTATAAAAATCCGAATGCATTTATTAGGTATCACTAGATTGTATGAATGAAAGAAACATATTTATTAATTCTTTAATTTAAAATCTTAGAACAAGAAATAGAGGAACGCGCATATTGAGGAAAAAGTGAGGTTTTTTTTTCAATAGGCGTGTTTTTTTGTGCCCTATATGTTAGCTTAGAAATAATGGCACAAAAAAACGCTCATCGTTGCTTCACAATGATGACATTGGTCGCGATCAAAAACCTATGCAGAGCTATCCGGATAGGTTTGTGTTGTTGCAATCCCGTGTGTTAGCTATCCGAAAATGTCAAAAACCGCTGACTGTAAAATTTAGATTTGTTTGCCATCGTCGAGTTGTATTTTTGATTTTTTTCAGAAAAATAATATAATAATAAAATATGGATACGAAACTATCTTATCGCATCGATTCTTGATAGCGGCCATTTTCTGACATTTTGGCTGTCAACTGTTTGTCAACAAAAAAAAAAAATTGAACAAAATATCGTTACAATTTTGTTAAATTAAAAGAAACGTCTCATCTTTGGAACAGGTCTTTCTTTTATTTATTGGAATGGAAAGTAACATTTATTTCAAATTAATAAATTATATTTTAACAAATAAAAAAAACTTTGGCTTTTAACTTTTTTTCTGTCATCTTTTTTATAGTCTGTCGACCCGTGCTTCAAGATCCATCTGCCAAATTAATGAATTTTTGGATGAATGTTTGACATTTGTTGAGAATTCATCGGATAAATGTAGAAAATAGTCTATGGAAGCACTGTTTTTATTTTAGCTTAATTCTTAAGCAGACATGTTTATCGCCGCGAACTAAGCATATTTTCTTGTTGTATTTTACATGGACATTTTTTTTAACTTACATAGAGGGCACTAAAAAACACGCCTATTATAGGTACGCAAACACAAATGCATTCACACAGGGTCGGAATGCAGTGCGGTAGCTAAATGCTGGGGCCCCCAAAAGAATTTTTAGCTGTGTTTTTGAGAGATGTATTTTTGAGATTTAAGTTTAATAGTAAAAAAGCTTATTAAACTAAATAAAAAAGTGAAACAAATGTAAATATAGTGAATACATGCAATACTTCATTGAAAAAAAAAAAATATATAACATATGCGGTGCTGCGTTAAATCCTGTAAAAACATCATATGGAATATGAGACACAATCAGCCTGTGAGATTCAAAAATTGTAAACTCCATCTTATAGGTGTTTTTAAACGATTTAACGCATATTTTTTAAATAAAGTATTGCAAATATTCACTATGTTAACTTATATTTCACTATTTTATTTAGTGTTTTCACTATTTTAACGTTTTGAAATCTCTAGACACTTTCCTCTATCTCGGCAAAATGACAGTGATGCGTTCTTTTTCTTGAAATGTTAACTATTGTTGTTTTGTATGGCATCAAATTTTACTAGAAAAAATATTATGATCACTTAAATGCATATCTATAATATTTAAATTAAATTCTTCTAATATGTTCATATCAATAATAAAAAGAATTTATTTATTTTGTTCAAACATTCTATTTGAAAATTTAAAGCCTTATTGAATGTGCGAAATTTTCGCACGGGTCTTCTGGTATACTGTAATACAAAAAAAGCCAGCGCCACTATAAGACCGCTTTCACACAAGGAAACTGAGTTGCCAAACCTAGCTAGTTTTTTTTTGTCGAGAAGGGTGTGAGGGGAGATTTTTGTCTTCCTTTTACGCCGTTCTCGCCGACAAACTAAAAATCGCCGGCAACTCAGTTTCCTTGAGTGAAAGGGGTATAAAATTTCTTCAAATATAACAGTTCTTCAAACCTTTTTGAAAGAATACGCTATCCAGTGTATTATAGAGATCAGTGTTAGCTGTGTTTGGCTTTTATAAAATACCAAGTAGTTTTGGTTATTTAATAGATAGATAAGATGACAGTGCATTTAAGATAACTTCCAGTTACTTTTGGATTTTCAAAAAATCTTCGTGAAGTGTTTCCATTATTGGTATTACCAAATCCTTGCTTTGTAGTAGCCCGTAGCGTAATGGTTAGTGCGTTCGACTGTCACGCTGGAGGTCTGGGATCGCTTCCCAGCCTCGTCCACCTAAAAACTAAAAAGTTTTTTTTCAGGGCTACTGCCTCTTGCGAGGAATTGACAAATCCTCCAAGAGTATCACTTGTCACGAATATGTGCTTCTCGTCTAGCCGTTCGGATTCGGCATAAAATTGTAGGTCCCTTCCATTCCTGTCGAAAGGCGCACACAGGAATGGTTGCGAATTGTTAGTCACTAGGCCCTGGTTCTCCATGAGCCGTTGTGCCACCCGATTTATTTATTTATTTATAAATCCTTGTTTTGGTGTATCAATAATTAACCCGTGTTGCTCCCTTAATTCGTTTTGTTCTTTTATCGGCTTCCTTCTTTTCGATGCTCTCATTTTCTAGGTATATTCCATAAGCTAGTTTTAGAACGAACTCAATTTCTCTCATTTGCTTTGGCTGAATTTAATTTAAAATTCGTTTGTGTCCTTTTGTAAATTGAACATGATAATGTCAGTAAATTTTTGAACAACAACTTAAAGGTGCTACCACTAATTGTTTGGCTGGAGATATAGCTATTTCGTACTTTGCCACTTTTGCACTCATCAGTCTACTTTTTGTGGTGCTGAGCTTTAATCCAATTTTATTACGAAAAACTTTTTATGCACACCATAGGATTTGAACCCAAGCATATCAGATTTGCTCAGTCTTGTTTACTGTGTTACTTGTTTATCAAATGCATTTGGATTTTGGAGCATCAGCAAGCGCCTTTAATTATGCTATCTTCTTCCGCCTCCATTGTTCTCCATACCTTATTTCGATAGTACTACGTATCGAAGGGGGAGAGGTTGGAAGATCGGTAACGAACCAGACTATTAAGTTATTATTGTACTATTCGTCCTAGAATGTCAGCTTATAAGACTTGACCATTCTTTATTTCGTCAATTTCGTTGAATTTTTGAACAACAACAACAACTTAAAGGTGCTACCACCAATTGTGTGGCTGGAGATATAGCTATTTCGTACTTTGCCACTTTTGCACTACTTTTTGTGGTGCTGAGCTTTAATCCAGTTTTATTACGAAAAACTTTGTATGCGAACCATAGGATTTGAACCCACGCATATCAGATTTGCTCTGCCTTATAAGTCGAGTGCACTACTACACTACTCCACTGCTTAAGACCACTGATGTCACAGGTCGAGATGAGTTACTTGTTTATTAAATGCATTTGGAGCATCATTAAAATTATATAATAATTTATATCAATCAACAATTATTTTGGTATATAAAACATATTTCTACGATAACCGTAAGCTTTAACATGGATTTTTAAACATAATTGAAAGACAAATTTTGCAAAAATCCAGTTTTGTTTCTTTTTGGGAAAATATACGTAAGAAACCTGTAAATAGCCATAACTTGGGCAACACTTTTTTGATATATATAAATGAGGTATCCAATGATACCTCCAATGATACCTGAAATAAAAATTATTTAATTGGTATGACAAAATAAATTGTTATGTTAAAATAGAAAGAATTTTCCATAAAGCGAAAAATGCATACCTTTTGAGTATATTTACTTAGAAAATTGCTAAAAGTTAATGAAAAAATTATAAATTTTGAAAAACTGATGATGCTTATTTACAGGTGTCACCATCTTTTACAAATATTTGAGTAATTTTGTCTTTGTAAATCTAACGGGAAAAAAAGTAGGGACAATTTAATAAAATAAATCACAAAAAAGCTCCATTTAGCCAAAATCAGTAATATTTTATAGTTCATAAAGAATGATACTAAAAATGTGATTTAGTGAAAAATCAGTTCAATTTTTAGTACTTTAAATGCAAAAGTTACTAAAATATTGATGAATTTTGAAAAACAAAACCAACACACCAATTGCTCTAATACTCTTCTTAAATATTGCTTATAAATGTTAAGTGATTATTTCAGCAAAAGCCACTCTAAAATTATTATTTTTATTATTATTTACCAAAAAATCATGCTTTTTAAACGAATTTTATTTTTATAATTTCACCACGCCCATAAAATATTTTCAAATTTAAAAATTATAAATCTTGAAAATCTAATAAAAATTTTGATATATATAACATAACTGTGCGTTGCCCACAAGCTTCACAAAATAATTTCAAATATTAAAATTTTACATTTAAAATATTTTTTTACAGATAAAATCCAGAATAAAATTTAAAATTGTCAATTTGTCTGCATAAAATTGGCTAAAAATCGAAAAGTACTTATCCGAATTTCAAAATTTAGATGTCTTTGGAAAGGTCGTTGTCTCACTATTTAAATACATACAATATATTAATAGACAACTATACAATTTTAAAGACTAATACGCTTAAACAGATGGCAGGATTATGAACATATCCAGACAAAATCCAAAAAATCTATGTCCATGCAGCGACATGGCGAAAAATATAACTTTTTGAATAAGACATGAGCGTTGTACAAAGCTTAGCTATGAGATTTGATTTTTCAAGTGCGTATGAGTTTTTTGCCTGGTTTTTGTTGAATGTGTAAGTGAATGTTGGAAAATATAATAAGTAGTGATGAAAGGCTAAAGAATGGCATGATATAATTCTCAAGTAAGTTAAAATGCGCTGGTTGTTGATTGGATTGTGGTGGAAGGTAAAACCTTAACCAATCATGTTTGATTTACATGGTCGGTGAAAATTTAGTTATGTTGAAATCAACATGGCGAATACTTTCACAATCTCCCAAATCAGTGAGAAACATTCGCTCCGTAGAGTAAATCATTCACAATGATAACAAAAATGATAACAGCAATGCTATAAGAGCAAAAACTGTCGTATTACAGCTCCTCTCTTCTGTGAGTTGCAGGTCGTGTGTCAAAATCTAAGGGCACCAATCGATTATGGAGAGTGGTATTACCTAATGTCTCGGCCAGCACTTAAGCACCAACAGAAAATAAGAAATTTCACTTTTCGATTTGACAGGTATCGAAATGTCAAGATCTGAGAGCGCCAATCGATTTAGGAGGTGGATTTTGCACTCTAAGTCCAGTAGAAATCAAAAAAATCACACTTGACAGTGATGGTGGTGAAATGTCAAAAATCCGAAAAATCACACCTTTTGCTTCGACAGTAGTTGATAGTTGGGGGCGAGATAGCAAACCATACAAATTTTTCAAATATTTTCTTACAAGTAGGTGCCTTTAGAATAGATATTTAGAAGTACGTGAATATATAGTTAAGCTTTTATATTAATAATAATTAACACTTGCACAATATTTCTATCCTTTGAAAATTGAGAACATGAATGATGTTAAAAATTCATTGATATCGGGAATAAGTTTTCCTGGGGAATTGGGCGGTCAATTCATCGAATTTATTTTAGAGATATTCACGATAGCAGAAATATTTTCAAGGAAAACTATTTTCCACGGGAAATTTGTTTTTCAAGATTTGTTAACAACTCCTTTAACAAAAGAGACCCGGGCAACGCCGGGTGTTTCCGCTAGTTATATATTTTTGTTTGATTTAGTTTACAAAACTTTAAAGTGAAAAAATCAATTCAATTCAGCAATTAACATCTCAAGAAAGAAGGTTTTTGTTTTAATTTTTGTATAAAATTATGACGGTTGCACTGTATACTGAACTAAATTTGTTTATTTGTAAGATGACTAGAACAAAAATATGCCCGCTAAAAAACACGTCTATACTGTAGCTCTCTTCATCTCTATGATGAAGTATAAACATACTACAAGTACATGTATACATACTACTAGTATATATATACTACAAGTCCTACCCATCTATCAATTTTCATAAGTTAGAAGTGCTTCATTGAAATGATTATAATTGATAAGTGGGTGGATGAAACGGCCCTGCATACAAAATTTTATGATTTCAACTTGTCTTCACCTGAAAACGAACCGCTTTACCAAATTTCATAATCCTACACCAAACGGAAGCGCTCTCAATATATTAAATATTATTTCTGTGAAAAAGGGTGGTTGCCAGGCCCACTGAATGTAAAATCTCAAATTTTTAATTTTCCTTTGCTTGCATGTCAAGTCCTATCGCTCTACCAAATTTGTATCTATATTTTACCTTTTTGTTTTTCTTCATTTCAATTCAATAAAACACATTTTCTTTGTATTATTTTATTTTGCTAATCTATATATTTCGAGGACCTATTTGCCTCATCGTCAGGATCTATACAAATAAAATACATGCGTTTTAATACAAAATTAAATAAATACATAAGAAATTTAAATATATACAAAATTACCAAAATTAATTTATAAGAAGTTATTTGATAACAATCTGTTTCAGTTTAACATTAGCTATAAATTATTTTTTAATATTAGACATTTGTTTTTGAAATAAAAATAAAAATATTGTATATATTTAAATTTCTTATGTATTTATTTAATTTTAAATTTGGTGAGTTATCTGAACCTGGTGAGCTTAGCAAATGATGCGAGTTTGCAGTTTCTGACATTATTGGTACTGAAGTTAGAGGGGGTCGAAAATCGCCTGAGTTTGATCCTGTAAAAAGGGTGTAGTGCCAGAACTTGGCTGGGCACTACCGTGCCCTTTGATCGATATTAAAAAACGTCGATTTTTCTGATTCAATAATTTTTGACATCGATGTTGTCATCGATGTTTTTTCAATGTCGCTCATCCCTTGCAGGCACTCTATTTTTTGTTATACTGTTATCATTATATATTATTTCTGTTGTCAAACTCCTTTTTTCTCATTTATAAAATAGTCAAATCCACTAAAATAGGTATCACTGAATAGGAATTTACACATACTCATGACATTACACAAAAACTTTATGTTATACCACACTATTTTCTATACATTTCGGAAATTTCAAATAATTCAATAAATGAAAAATTTGACATACAAAATACCTCACTTTTAACCCATTGAATGAGTGAAAGAGAAAAATATGTATTACTTCTGTAATTTAAAATTCTCTTTTTTTTCGGTGCACCTTGAGTGAGTGGGGGAGAAACATTCATTAGTTACACCTTGCATGAATGAAAGAAATGTATTTATTACTTTTGTAATTGTATAATCCTCTTCTCGCTTGCACATTAAGTGAGTGGTGGAGAAACATATTTGTTACCTACTTCTGATGTTTGTAGGTAATCTTTTTTCTCATTATAAAAATCCGAATGCATTTATTAGGTATCACTAGATTGCATGAATGAAAGAAACATATTTATTAATTCTTTAATTTAAAATCTTAGAACAAGAAATAGAGGAACGGGCATATTGAGGAAAAAGTGAGGTTTTTTTTTCAATAGGCGTGTTTTTTTGTGCCCTCTATGTTAGCTTAGAAATAATGGCACAAAAAAACGCTCATCGTTGCTTCACAATGATGACATTGGTCGCGATCAAAAACCTATGCAGAGCTATCCGGATAGGTACGTGTTGTTGCAATCCCGTGTGTTAGCTATCCGAAAATGTCAAAAACCGCTGACTGTAAAATTTAGATTTGTTTGCCATCGTCGAGTTGTATTTTTGATTTTTTTCAGAAAAATAATATAATAATAAAATATGGATAAAAAACTATCTTATCGCATCGATTCTTGATAGCGGCCATTTTCTGACATTTTGGCTGTCAACTGTTTGTCAACAAAAAAAAAATTGAACAAAATATCGCTACAATTTTGTTAAATTAAAAGAAACGTCTCATCTTTGGAACAGGTCTTTCTTTTATTTATTGGAATGGAAAGTAACATTTATTTCAAATTAATAAATTATATTTTAAGAAATAAAAAAAACTTTGGCTTTTAACTTTTTTTCTGTCATCTTTTTTACAGTCTGTCGACCCGTGCTTCAAGATCCATCTGCCAAATTAATGAATTTTTGGATGAATTTTTGACATTTGTTGAGAATTCATCGGATAAATGTAGAAAATAGTCTATGGAAGCACTGTTTTTATTTTAGCTTAATTCTTAAGCAGACATGTTTATCGCCGCGAACTAAGCATATTTGTTGTTGTATTTTACATGGAAATTTTTTTTAACTTACATAGAGGGCACTAAAAAACACGCATATTATAGGTACGCAAACACAAATGCATTCACACAGGGTCGGAATGCAGTGCGGTAGCTAAATGCTGGGGCCCCCAAAAGAATTTTTAGCTGTGTTTTTGAGAGATGTATTTTTGAGATTTAAGTTTAATAGTAAAAAAGCTTATTAAACTAAATAAAAAAGTGAAATAAATGTGAATATAGTGAATACATGCAATACTTCATTGAAAAAAAAAAAAATATATAACATATGCGGTGCTGCGTTAAATCCTGTAAAAACATCATGTGGAATATGAGACACAATCAGCCTGTGAGATTCAAAAATTGTAAACTCCATCTTATAGGTGTTTTTAAACGATTTAACGCATATTTTTTAAATAAAGTATTGCAAATATTCACTATGTTAACTTATATTTCACTTTTTTATTTAGTGTTTTCACTATTTTAACGTTTTGAAATCTCTAGACACTTTCCTCTATCTCGGCAAAATGACAGTGGTGCGTTCTTTTTCTTGAAATGTTAACTATTGTTGTTTTGTATGGCATCAAATTTTATTTGAAAAAATATTATGATCACTTAAATGCATATCTATAATATTTAAATTAAATTCTTCTAATATGTTCATATCAATAATAAAAAGAATTTATTCATTTTGTTCAAACATTCTATTTGAAAATTTAAAGCCTTATTGAATGTGCGAAATTTTCGCACGGGTCTTCTGGTATACTGTAATACAAGAAAAGCCAGCTCCACTATAAGACCGCTTTCACACAAGGAAACTGAGTTGCCAGAAACTAGCTAGTTTTTTTTGTCGAGAAGGGTGTGAGGGGAGATTTTTTGTCTTCCTTTTACGCTGTTCTCGCCGACAAACTAAAAACCGCCGGCAACTCAGTTTCCTTGAGTGAAAGGGGTATAAAATTTCTTCAAACATAACAGTTCTTCAAACCTTTTTGAACGAATACGCTATCCAGTGTATTATAGAAATCAGTGTTAGCTGTGTTTGGCTTTTATAAAATACCAAGTAGTTTTGGTTCACTAATAGATAGATAAGATGACAGTGCATTTAAGATAACTTCCAGTTACTTTTGGATTTTCAAAAAATCTTCGTGAAGTGTTTCCATTATTGGTATTACCAAATCCTTGTTTTGGTGTATCAATAATTAACTCGTGTTGCTCCCTTAATTCGTTTTGTTCTTTTATCGGCTTTCTTCTTTTCGATGCTCATATTTGCTAGGTATATTCCATAAGCTAGTTTTAGAACGAACTCAATTTCTCTCATCTGCTTTGGCTGAATTTAATTTAAAATTTGTTTGTGTCCTTTTGTAAATTGAACATGATAATGTCATTAAATTTTTGAACAACAACTTAAAGGTGCTACCACTAATTGTTTGGCTGGAGATATAGCTATTTCGTGCTTTGCCACTTTTGCACTCATCAGTCTACTTTTTGTGGTGCTGAGCTTTAATCCAATTTTATTACGAAAAACTTTTTATGCACACCATAGGATTTGAACCCAAGCATATCAGATTTGCTCAGTCTTGTTTACTGTGTTACTTGTTTATCAAATGCATTTGGATTTTGGAGCATCAGCAAGCGCCTTTAATTATGCTATCTTCTTCCGCCTCCATTGTTCTCCATACCTTATTTCGATAGTACTACGTATCAAAGGGGGAGAGGTTTGAAGATCGGTAACGAACCAGACTATTAAGTTATTATTGTACTATTCGTCCTAGAATGTCAGCTTATAAGACTTGACCATTCTTTATTTCGTCAATTTCGTTGAATTTTTGAACAACAACAACAACTTAAAGGTGCTACCACCAATTGTGTGGCTGGAGATATAGCTATTTCGTGCTTTGCCACTTTTGCACTACTTTTTGTGGTGCTGAGCTTTAATCAAGTTTTATTACGAAAAACTTTGTATGCAATCCATAGGATTTGAACCCACGCATATCAGATTTGCTCTGTCTTATAAGTCGAGTGCACTACTACACTACTCCACTGCTTAAGACCACTGATGTCACAGGTCGAGATGTGTTACTTGTTTATTAAATGCATTTGGAGCATCAGCATTTTTATAAGCGCCTTTAGTTATGCTGTCTTGTTCCGCCTCCATTTTTGTCCATACCTTCAATAGGCGTGTTTTTTTGTGCCCTCTATGTTAGCTTAGAAATAATGGCACAAAAAAACGCTCATCGTTGCTTCACAATGATGACATTGGTCGCGATCAAAAACCTATGCAGAGCTATCCGGATAGGTACGTGTTGTTGCAATCCCGTGTGTTAGCTATCCGAAAATGTCAAAAACCGCTGACTGTAAAATTTAGATTTGTTTGCCATCGTCGAGTTGTATTTTTGAATTTTTTCAGAAAAATAATATAATAATAAAATATGGATAAAAAACTATCTTATCGCATCGATTCTTGATAGCGGCCATTTTCTGACATTTTGGCTGTCAACTGTTTGTCAACAAAAAAAAAATTGAACAAAATATCGCTACAATTTTGTTAAATTAAAAGAAACGTCTCATCTTTGGAACAGGTCTTTCTTTTATTTATTGGAATGGAAAGTAACATTTATTTCAAATTAATAAATTATATTTTAAGAAATAAAAAAAAACTTTGGCTTTTAACTTTTTTTCTGTCATCTTTTTTACAGTCTGTCGACCCGTGCTTCAAGATCCATCTGCCAAATTAATGAATTTTTGGATGAATTTTTGACATTTGTTGAGAATTCATCAGATAAATGTAGAAAATAGTCTATGGAAGCACTATTTTTATTTTAGCTTAATTCTTAAGCAGACATGTTTATCGCCGCGAACTAAGCATATTTGTTGTTGTATTTTACATGGAAATTTTTTTTAACTTACATAGAGGGCACTAAAAAACACGCATATTATAGGTACGCAAACACAAATGCATTCACACAGGGTCGGAATGCAGTGCGGTAGCTAAATGCTGGGGCCCCCAAAAGAATTTTTAGCTGTGTTTTTGAGAGATGTATTTTTGAGATTTAAGTTTAATAGTAAAAAAGCTTATTAAACTAAATAAAAAAGTGAAATAAATGTGAATATAGTGAATACATGCAATACTTCATTGAAAAAAAAAAAAATATATAACATATGCGGTGCTGCGTTAAATCCTGTAAAAACATCATGTGGAATATGAGACACAATCAGCCTGTGAGATTCAAAAATTGTAAACTCCATCTTATAGGTGTTTTTAAACGATTTAACGCATATTTTTTAAATAAAGTATTGCAAATATTCACTATGTTAACTTATATTTCACTTTTTTATTTAGTGTTTTCACTATTTTAACGTTTTGAAATCTCTAGACACTTTCCTCTATCTCGGCAAAATGACAGTGATGCGTTCTTTTTCTTGAAATGTTAACTATTGTTGTTTTGTATGGCATCAAATTTTATTTGAAAAAATATTATGATCACTTAAATGCATATCTATAATATTTAAATTAAATTCTTCTAATATGTTCATATCAATAATAAAAAGAATTTATTCATTTTGTTCAAACATTCTATTTGAAAATTTAAAGCCTTATTGAATGTGCGAAATTTTCGCACGGGTCTTCTGGTATACTGTAATACAAGAAAAGCCAGCTCCACTATAAGACCGCTTTCACACAAGGAAATTGAGTTGCCAGAAACTAGCTAGTTTTTTTTGTCGAGAAGGGTGTGAGGGGAGATTTTTTGTCTTCCTTTTACGCTGTTCTCGCCGACAAACTAAAAATCGCCGGCAACTCAGTTTCCTTGAGTGAAAGGGGTATAAAATTTCTTCAAACATAACAGTTCTTCAAACCGTTTTGAACGAATACGCTATCCAGTGTATTATAGAAATCAGTGTTAGCTGTGTTTGGCTTTTATAAAATACCAAGTAGTTTTGGTTCACTAATAGATAGATAAGATGACAGTGCATTTAAGATAACTTCCAGTTACTTTTGGATTTTCAAAAAATCTTCGTGAAGTGTTTCCATTATTGGTATTACCAAATCCTTGTTTTGGTGTATCAATAATTAACCCGTGTTGCTCCCTTAATTCGTTTTGTTCTTTTATCGGCTTTCTTCTTTTCGATGCTCATATTTGCTAGGTATATTCCATAAGCTAGTTTTAGAACGAACTCAATTTCTCTCATCTGCTTTGGCTGAATTTAATTTAAAATTTGTTTGTGTCCTTTTGTAAATTGAACATGATAATGTCATTAAATTTTTGAACAACAACTTAAAGGTGCTACCACTAATTATTTGGCTGGAGATATAGCTATTTCGTGCTTTGCCACTTTTGCACTCATCAGTCTACTTTTTGTGGTGCTGAGCTTTAATCCAATTTTATTACGAAAAACTTTTTATGCACACCATAGGATTTGAACCCAAGCATATCAGATTTGCTCAGTCTTGTTTACTGTGTTCTTGTTTATCAAATGCATTTGGATTTTGGAGCATCAGCAAGCGCCTTTAATTATGCTATCTTCTTCCGCCTCCATTGTTCTCCATACCTTATTTCGATAGTACTACGTATCAAAGGGGGAGAGGTTTGAAGATCGGTAACGAACCAGACTATTAAGTTATTATTGTACTATTCGTCCTAGAATGTCAGCTTATAAGACTTGACCATTCTTTATTTCGTCAATTTCGTTGAATTTTTGAACAACAACAACAACTTAAAGGTGCTACCACCAATTGTGTGGCTGGAGATATAGCTATTTCGTGCTTTGCCACTTTTGCACTACTTTTTGTGGTGCTGAGCTTTAATCAAGTTTTATTACGAAAAACTTTGTATGCAATCCATAGGATTTGAACCCACGCATATCAGATTTGCTCTGTCTTATAAGTCGAGTGCACTACTACACTACTCCACTGCTTAAGACCACTGATGTCACAGGTCGAGATGTGTTACTTGTTTATTAAATGCATTTGGAGCATCAGCATTTTTATAAGCGCCTTGAGTTATGCTGTCTTGTTCCGCCTCCATTTTTGTCCATACCTTATTTCGATAGTACTACCCATCAAAGGGGGGAGAGGTTGGAAGATCGGTAACGAAACAGACTATCAAGTAATTATTGTGCTATTCGTACTAGAATGTCAGCTTATAAGACTTGGCCATTCTTTATTTCGTCAATTTCGTTGAATTTTTGAACAACAAAAACAACTTAAAGGTGCTACCACCAATTGTTTGGCTGGAGATATAGCTACTTCGTGCTTTGCCACTTTTGCACTCATCAGTCTCCTTGTTGTGGTGCTGAGCTTTAATCCAATTTTATTACGAAAAACTTTTTATGCACACCATAGGATTTGAACCCACGCTTATCAGATTTGCTCAGGGTTCGGACTTGAGTAATCGCAAACCGCAGTAAATTAAAACAAAAATCGCAGTGAAACCAACATATTCGCAGTAGAATTATAGTTTGATTTTTAAAACAAAAAAAAACGGAGGGACAAAATCGTAGATAAGGGATCGCATGTATTCTAAAAGATATTAAAAAAATAAATTTTTCCACGACATTTGTCTGCCTTTCAAAGAATACAAAAACTTAACAATGTCCTCTGAATTCAATGCACTTTCATCATATCGTAAAAATGTGCTCCATTTATCATTAATTATTTCAACAGCTATTTTATTGAATGGAAATGCTTTAGTTATTTTCAAAACTGAAAGAAGATATCTTTCTTGAATTTTTTTCGCATGAAGATGTTCATATAAGAATCTTTCTATATACATTTTAATATAATCTAGGTTGAATTTGTTTGCAAAGCGTATCTAATATAATAATTCAAAATATTTGTTTCCACTTCAAAAAGGTTCCCGTCTGATTAACTGCGCGCATGTATTTAAAAACAAAGACCACAAAAAATTCTTAAGGCAGGAACATGATAGCCTTGGTTTACAAGATCAACTTTCTTACTAATAAACTCTTTCTTTATAAAATTGTTAAGCATTTTTAAAAAGTGTTTCTTAACAATAATTGCATAAAGAAGATGCACTACGATTTTCTCCGATTGTACAAATTTTCTTATTCATGTTATTTATTGAACCGAGAATAGAATAATCGCAGTAGATTGTAAGAAAAGCGCAGTGGTGCAGTAGATTTGAAACTTAGAAAAAATCGCAGTAGATCTACTACTTTCACAGTAAAGTCCGAACGCTGGAATTGCTCATTGAATTTTTGAGTGGGCGGAGGGTCAAAGCCGTTAAATTTTGGTGAAAAAAAAAAATTATAAGTTACATGGATTCTGATAACGCTAATATTTTCTGTTCATTGTCAAGAAACGTGAAACAAAATGGCAGATGGTTTGCGAGAGGCTAAGTGGCCGGCAGACGTCGTTAAAGTTGTCAAATTTTGGTTAAAAAAAAAATCATAAGATACATGGATACTGATTTTCTTACTTTAATACTTATGTATATAGAGAGCAAAATCCAAAATGGCAGTCGAAAAAGTAGAGCCTAACAACGCGGCAGACGTGTTTGAAAAGTGCACTGTTAAACCAGGAAAATTGCATTGTTTCTACCCTAAAAAATCCAAATAAATATTTTTAAATGCAATTATCATTATTTTATCATGAAAAATATAGTCACGAAAGTGCATTGGCAAATCGCACCCACGCGCCAATAGTTATTCAAGGTTGAATGTCAAAAGTACCGGGTTTGCACCTATAACTCCGAAACGGTAAGTGATATCGAAAATCATTTCATGTAAAACTTGTAGATCATGCTGTCCGACAAAAAAAAAAGTTATGACCATTTTTTTCCTACAACTACCGTTAAGAACATATCGACATTTCAAAAAAAAAACTTAAAATGTCGAAAAGGCTTTCTTTCAAGTATAACTCTTAAACTCCTAGAATGTCAGCTTATAAGACTTGACCATTCTTTATTTCGTCAATTTCGTTGAATTTTTAAACAACAACAACAACTTAAAGGTGCTACCACAAATTGTGTGGCTGGAGATATAGCTATTTCGTGCTTTGCCACTTTTGCACTCCTTTTTGTGGTGCTGAGCTTTAATCCAGTTTTATTACGAAAAACTTTGTATGCAAACCATAGGATTTGAACCCACGCATATCAGATTTGCTCTGTCTTATAAGTGGAGTGCACTACTACACTACTCCACTGCTTAAGACCACTGATGTCACAGGTCGAGATGTGTTACTTGTTTATTAAATGCATTTGGAGCATCAGCATTTTTATATGCGCCTTTAGTTATGCTGTCTTGTTCCGCCTCCATTTTTTTCCATACCTTATTTCGATAGTACTACTCATCAAAGGGGGAGAGGTTGGAAGATCGGTAACGAAACAGACTATCAAGTTATTATTGTGCTATTCGTACTAGAATGTTAGCTTATAAGACTTGGCCATTCTTTATTTCGTCAATTTCGTTGAATTTTTGAACAACAACAACAACTTAAAGGTTTTTACCACCAATTGTTTGGCTGGAGATATAGCTACTTCGTGCTTTGCCACTTTTGCACTCATCAGTCTCCTTTTTGTGGTGCTGAGCTTTAATCCAATTTTATTACGAAAACCTTTTTATGCACACCATAGGATTTGAACCTACGCTTATCAGATTTGCTCAGGGTTCGGACTTGAGTAATCGCAAACCGCAGTAAATTAAAACAAAAATCGCAGTGAAACCAACATTTTCGCAGTAGAATTATAGTTTGATTTTTAAAACAAAAAAAACGGAGGGACAAACTCGTAGATAAGGGATCGCATGTATTCTAAAAGATATTGAAAAATAAATTCTTCCACGACATTTTTCTGCTCTTTCAAAGAATACAAAAACTTAACAATGTCCTCTGAATTCAATGCACTTTTATCATATCGTAAAAATGTGCTCCATTTATCATTAATTATTTCAACAGCTATTTTATTGAATGGAAATGCTTTAGTTATTTTCAAAACTGAAAGAAGATATCTTTCTTGAATTTTTTTCGCATGAAGATGTTCATATAAGAATCTTTCTATATACATTTTAATATAATCTAGGTTGAATTTGTTTGCAAAGCGTATCTAATATAATAATTCAAAATATTTGTTTCTTCTTCAAAAAGGTTCCCGTCTGATTAACTGCGCTCATGTATTTAAAAATAAAAAGACCACAAAAAATTCTTAAGGCAGGAACATGATAGCCTTGGTTTACAAGATCAACTTTCTTACTAATAAACTCTTTCTTTATAAAATTGTTAAGCATTTTTAAAAAGTGTTTCTTAACAATAATTGCATAAAGAAGATGCACTACGATTTTCTCCGATTGTACAAATTGTCTTATTCATATTATTTATTGAACCGAGAATAGAATAATCGCAGTAGATTGTAAGAAAAGCGCAGTGGTACAGTAGATTTGAAAATTTAGAAAAAATCGCAGTAGATCTACTGCTTTCGCAGTAAAGTCCGAACGCTGGATTTGCTCATTGAATTTTTGAGTGGGCGGAGGGTCAAAGTCGTTAAATTTTGGTGAAAAAAAAAAAAAAAATTATAAGTTACACGGATTCTGATAACGCTAATATTTTCTGTTCATTGTCAAGAAACGTGAAACAAAATGGCAGATGGTTTGCGAGAGGCTAAGTGGCCGGCAAACGTCGTTAAAGTTGTCAAATTTTGGTTAAAAAAAAATCATAAGATACATGGATACTGATTTTCTTACTTTAATACTTATGTATATAGAGAGCAAAATCCAAAATGGCAGTCGAAAAAGTAGAGCCTAACAAGTTTGAAAAGTGCACTGTTAAACCCTAAAAACTCCAAATAAATATTTTTAAATGCAATTATCATTATTTTAGCATGAAAAATATAGTCACAAAAGTGCATTGGCAAATCGCACCCACGCGCCAATAGTTATTCAAGGTTGAATGTCAAAAGTACCGGGTTTGCACCTATAACTCCGAAACGGTAAGTGATATCGAAAATCATTTCATGTAAAACTTGTAGATCATGCTGTCCGACAAAAAAAAAAGTTATGACCATTTTTTTCCTACTACTACCGTTAAGAACATATCGACATTTCAAAAAAAAAAAACTTAAAATGTCAAAAAAGCTTTTTTTCACGTATAACACTTAAACGGTTCATATTTTCGAAGACATAAGAATACAAAGTTTGTACATTGACAAGTATTTTAAAGATATAATTAATTTAAAAGATTCAAAAAGATGTAAATTTCTGTTTTTTTTGTCCTTTTTACTCTGAAATGGCAAAGATTTACAAGAAAAACGTACGTTCAATTTATCATGATATTCAGTACAAAAAAGATTATGACGGTTTTTCCATAAGAATCATCAGTTGCAATATATTACTATTTTAATAGTATTAGATGTCGAAAATAAAAGTTTTTCGAATACGATAAATCTTTTAAATGGTAAATTTTACCAAAAAAAATAGATTCTTTTGGAACGATCTCGCCTCAGGGTATTTTTTACTATATCGCTTTGAAGTACTAATTGATTAGACCAATATAAATCTAACAAAGACACTGTATGTATTCCAGACAAATACATTATTCCGATGAGTCTACGAATTTCACTGACATCAGTTCTGAATGTTTTATTATTTTTGTCTACATTTGTGCTTTCAAAAATAAAATTGACTGTATCACTGTCAAATAATAATTCTAAGATTTGCAGAGGATTGAAATTACCTGTAAGAAAAATAGAAAGGGTCATCTGCCATAATCTTTTAAGAAAAGAATAAATTCTGAATGAAAGAAATATAATAAGCTTCTTTTATAAAACACAGGGATAATTTCTAAAACACTTCTTGACTGCAAAACAATAAGTAAAAAAGTCGAATGAAAAAAACTTATATTCGCGATCTGTTTTTCTGTTTTTCCAATACAGCGCGCATTTATGAATTGTTTTTTTTTTTTTCTTTGAATTGTAATAAGCACTCGTATTGTATTATTATTATTATTATTATTATAATTTATTTACTGTAATAGATGTTCATACATAAATATTTGATTAAATAAATATGACATGGATATTTTCCGTGCGCCAGAGTGAACGTTCTAAAAATTTAGTTTTAAGTATAAGAAACAAAAATAAAATTACGCAAACAAATATTGTGTTAAATTGAAGTACAATAAAGGGCATTCAAATAAAAATAACATGATTATAAGGTATACTTTAAATATAAATCTCCTACAAGGATTGCACTCGAAGCATAAGTGGGTTTTTTATCCACTCAAAGATGGGGGTTGTATTTACTCCGAGCGCCCCTAGTCGCTCGTTGTTGAAGCTTCTTATGTTCTCCGTACTTTCTGATATGTATTTGTATTTTGAGTGAAAAATAAAAAAAAAAAAATAATTATATAAATAATATTCTTATTAGAAACTATTTCGATATGTTAAAGCTTGTCTACAGTAATCAGATAGTGTTTTCCAGGTCTTATAGCCATTCAATATTCCCAGACATTCGTTTCTAGCCATGCTGCTCTTTCCAAAATAGAGTTTTCTTATCTCTTGTAAAATTGGACACACACCCAGTAAGTGGAGTATATCCTCCCGTTCGTTGCGATTACAGAGACCACAAATTCCAGAGAGATCTTGCCTGTACGGAATAAAGTTAAGATTAATGATTTCTGTTCTAGCACGCATAATTAAACTGATATTTTCGACACTTATCATCCGTAAAGTAATTACCACTTCCTAGTTGATGGTTAAGGTCATTATAAGTGCAGCGGGATACTGAAGAAGATGCTCTATTGACATTGTCCTGATAGATCCTTTCGTCAACAGATGCAATCAAGTCGTAGAATTTCCCTTGCCATTCAAAGTTAGCAGTCAGATTAAGCGAGTGGTTTTGGTCTCGAGCTAATCTAAACCAATCTTCAAATATCCCTTTTTTAGACCCTTACAGTGATAGTATGACTTGTTTTTGAAGAGTATCGTTGTTTTTTCGCACAGTCCTTACAATGTAATCGGCATTGGCTTTTAAGTTACTCAAAAAGATGTTTCGCAGCCCAGTCTCAACATATATCGCATACTTTGGTGTGGTATTTGGGAGCCGAAAGAAGCGCTTGAAGAAAAATCTTTGAAGTTTCTCAAACTCCTCAACTGGCGTGCAACCATACACCTCACTTCCGTAGCACAAGCATGTATTTACAGTGGCATCAAACACTTTATATTTAACTGAGTTGCAAATTTTTGAGTTGCCGTAAATTTTTTCCACATAGTGTTTATGGCAACTTTTGCTGCAGAATATTTAGCCTCAATATGGTTATTCCAACTTCAATTTGAAGTGAAAGTTACACCCAAATATTTGTATTCACTTACAACTTCGAGTCTCTCATTGTTCAGAATCCAAACACCATTTTCAGTGTTCCTCCGGAGACTTTTTTCAAATATCATGACCTTGAGTTTGCAGTGTTTATCTGGAGATCCCAAAGTCTGCAGTAGTTTGCCAGTTTATTGATCATTAGCTGAAGTGTTTTCGGTTCCTCTGCTAAAATGACCAAATCATCGGCGTACAGTAAAACTTTTAAGGTTAATCCTGCTAATCTTGCTCCTCCCGGTAAACTTCTGACGATGTCATCGATGAAAAGTGCACAGATGATGGGGCTCAAAATACAGCCCTGTGGAACACCTGTTGTCATCGGGAAAAAAATTGGATTTTGTGACTCTCCATACACAGCTGCAGTAGACCCTGACAATAGCTCTGTGTGCATCCTTAAACATTTTGAAGACAGCCCAATAGTGGAGCTCAGCTATAGAGAAGGCTATTTCTATTTACGTTGTCGAAGGCAGCCTTGAAATCTACGAAAAAACAGTACATTTTCTTTTTATTTTCTATAAAATATCTTGCAGTGCTTTGCAGCACAAAGATTTGATCGATTGTCGAAAATCCAACCCGAAAACCCGCCTGACAATTACTCAACAAACTTTTGTTCCTAACCCACAAATACAGTCTATTGTACATTACTTGCGCAAGTATTTTCCGTATTGAATTAAGGAAAGATATTCCTCTATAATTTTCTGGTATGCCACTATCACCTTTCTTGAATATAGGGAATATTAATGCCTTTTTAAATTCTTCTGGTATAATACTGTTATCGAACATTTTATTATAGACATTTGTTAGTTGGAACAGAAACACGTCAGTTGAAAACTTAAAGAATTCCACTGGAATCCCATCCGGGCCGCGTATTGCCAACTGTATATCAGCACAGATCTCCATAGTCTGTGCTCAGCCATTTTCTGCTCAGCGAATTTGAAAGTATTGTAGAGCAAACTGTATGCTACCACAGAGAGCTCTGTGGTCACATACAGTTTGCTTGTAAAATATTAAAAAAGCTGAAGCAAACTATATGCTAGTTCAAATCGAGCAATGTACCTGCGATTACAGAGCCATCGTTCACGTTGATATAATTATTGTGCGTGGTGAGTTCTGGGTTGGTATACATTTTGCTCAAGGCAACTAAGAGCCAAGTACCTGTGATTACAGAGCCATCGTTCACGTTGGTATAGTTATTGTGTGTGGTGAGTCCTGTGTTGGTATACAGTTTGCTCAAGGAAACTAAGAGCAAAGTACCTGTGATTACAGAGCAATCGTTCACGTTGGTATAGTTATTGTATGTGGTGATTTCTGGTTTGCTCTTAATTTGTATGAGCATTCTGTAGTCTATTGTAGAACGCCGGAGCTCTGTACTGATATACAGTTTGGCAATACGCATCCGGGCCAGATGCCTTACCATTTTTCATTTGTTTCAAAGCACTTTCAACTTTCCGTATAGTTATTAATTAAAATAATTATTAAATTCTTCTATGTAAATATTAGGGAGCGCATATTGATAGCAGAGGTGTTCTTTGTTGGTGCTTAAAAGGCTTCTGAAGTACTCGATAAGCAACTCAGTTTGTACAAGTACACTCGAGGTCGACTGAATTTCTCCAACATCTCTGACGATTTTCCAAAATTCCTTTGGGTTTTTAGAGAACTCGAGTTTCCGAGCAAGTGAGTTGTAACATTCCGTTTTTTTCTTTTTGCAAAGCTTTTTATAATTATCGTTCTCCTTCAGATACTGAGTTTTATAGATGTCTAAATTTGTAGCTCCAACTCAATTTAAGTAAACAAAACAAGTTTTTCTTATTCTCCTGCACTCTGAGTCAAACCATTCATTTTTTTGTTTAATCTTTTCTGTGGATACAGGTCGAGATGCTGGAACTTAAAGCAACCGAAAAAAATCTTATTGCTCATATTCCAACACAAATCGGCCAAGATGCAGCGGAAAAAGCAAGGACATTATGCCTGGATATGATGAAGTCAAACAATCCATCACTTGTTTCATCATAAAAAATTCTTCATGCCGAAAAAAATGTCACTAATGTTATCGTGCAAATGCAAAACAGCGAAGATGTCGGAAAGATCCTAAGATCGGCAAGCTCATTAAAAGGCACAGGCATAAGTATACATAGAGATTATCCACATGCGATGAGAGCAAGAAGAAGGCAACTCATGAAAATTAAAAATGATATTTATGCTAAGAATAAAAATATCAAAACACAATTTAGAGGCCAAAACTTGCAAGTAGGCGAAAATATATTTTTTATTGATAAAAACAATAATATTAAATGTGAAAATGGAAACGCGTTGAATGTACTACGTCAGCTGCTGGGTGATGAATGTCATGTCACAATGACAGGAGAGATGCCAACGTCAAGTGCTGCCAATACTAGACCTTTGGGAAGCTACAACGCTGGTGCTCAAACTGTAGATAAAACGCAACCGCATACTGAACGCGGGGCACTGCCTCAAAATAATGTTTAATGTTAATGCCGTCTGCCAAAGCGAAAATATTTTGTATGTCAAAACCATTGTTAAAAACTACAAAATACTTGCATATAATGTTTCAGGGCTAGCAAATAAGTCTTTATATGTAGATTTTTATGATTTTATAATGATTTTATTTTTTCATTTGAAACATTTTTAACTGAAGATAACTACGTTTTCGCCGAAAATAAAATATTGAATTATAATTTTATTTGGATACCAGCTAAAAGAACTAACACTAGAGGGAGAGCAAGTAGAGGATGCTACTTTGGTTACAAAAAAGAAATGATTGGTATAGAATGCAGTTTTCAAATTTTGAATGAAATGAATGTGATAGAATTAAAATTCGACAATAAAACTTTTCGAATAATTCCTGCGAACGTCAACTGTAATCACTGGGAAAGAGATTTTAATCAGCTTCAAGAAACCATTATGACTGGAAATCAACAAAACACGAAACTTATTGGTGACTTTAATGCACGAATCGGAAAAGAGGCTGGATCAGAAAATAACGGGGAAGGGATAGTAAGGCAGTCAAAGGATGTTGTTTGTAATTCAAGGGGGACAAAGCTTCTGGAGTTTTGTACCGAATATGGCCTTCGCATACAAAACGGAACAAGCGCGTCTGACAAGACAGGAAATTTCACGTTTGTAGGAAGACAAGGGACGTCAGTTATTGATTTAAGCCTACAGGTGGTGACTGGAAAGCATACGTCAAAGATTTTGAAGTTGGCCAAGTACCATTTTCCGATCATCTTCCAATTGTAGTCACGTTTGGATTGAGGATAGCCGAAAATGCAGAGATATGTCATATGAAGCTTCTACCGATACTAAAATGGAAAGATAAGCACACAGCTTCATATTGGATAAAGTTGGATGCCATTTTAAACGCACAACAAAACATGACCTTCGGTCAAATTGCAGACTCAATAAAAGCAGCTTATTCATCAATTAGCCAAAGGAATTTTGACGAACGAGCTACGAACGATGAAGGACGAGGAACAAGGCAACCATGGTTCGACGAAGATTGTAGTAGGGCCAGAAAAATGTCTTTCGCATGGCTGAATCTATTTCGAAATTCAAACGATGAGCAGTTTAAGACAAGATACATTGAAGCAAATAGAAACTATAAAACTATATGCAAAGAGAAAAAAAGGGCATACAACGAAACTCAAGCCTTAAAGTTAACGCTATGTAAAAATGCCTCAGCATTTTGGAAAGCCGTAAATAGTTTGGATGGAAAAAAGCTCATCATCAACAAGGATCTAAGTCCACTGGTCCTGGCTACCCATTTCAATAACCTGCTTAATCCGGAGATGATAAGAAGTTCGCTCCAATATGCTACGCCTTGGGTCGAAAACGAATTAATAGATGGTGTTATAACGGAACTGAAAGTAATCGACGCTTTAAATGGACTTAACGACAGAAATGCGCCGGGTCCCGACAGAATACCGGTAGAGTTCTACAGATATGGCTCCACAACACTCAAAAGGCAAATAACATCATTGTTCAACCAAGTTATGGAGAATGGCGTGATTCCGCAGCAATTTAAAGAAGCACTTATATTTCCAATATATAAAAAAGGCAGTAAGTCAGATCCGGCAAACTACAGGGGTATTTCCTTTTTAAACGCCACGTATAAAATCTTCACTTCGATCTGGCAAAAAGGCTTACGAGGTGGATAGTCAGTACAAATCAACTTAAGGAAATTCAAGCTGGATTTAGACCCGGGTACTCAACAGTGGACCACATACTTGTTTTAAGGAGTATAGTGGAATCATTCTTTGCAAGAGGGCACAAACTTTACACTTTTTTTGTGGATTTCAAAGCAGCCTTTGATACTGTGGATCGCAGAGCACTTTTGTTCAAAATGTATTCTAAAGGTTTGTCCACAAAGTTTTGCAACTTAGTTGAAAAGATGTACGAAGATACTTGGTCAGTGGTCTGGAACGGTGACAAGACTTCTGAAGCTTTTGAGACGAAATTTGGGGTGAGACAAGGATGCTCTTTGAGTCCTTTGCTGTTCGACCTATTCATTGACGATATCTCAGATTACTTACCAGGAGGAGTGGAATTTGGCAACCAATGTTTTAAAGCCCTCCTTTTTGCGGATGACATTGTTCTGCTGGCAAATACTCCTGATACACTACAAAGAATGATAAACCGACTCGAAGACTACTGCACCTTGTGGAACCTTACGGTAAATCTCGATAAGTCCAAAGCTATGGTTTTCAAAAAAAATGCTGGAAGAACTAGTATGAATGAGCGATGGACATTTAAAGGACAGCTAATAGAAGTGGTCAAAGAGTACAAATATCTTGGGGTTATTTTCACACCAAACCTTAATATGGAAAGACACCTTAAAGTGAAATTAGCAAATGCCAAAACTGCTGTAAGTACAATCTGGAAACAATGCTTTGCAAATAAGCACATTACACATAGCAGCAAGTATCGGGTATTTGAAGCTGTAGCGGAGTCGGTTTTGTTGTACGCAGCACAAGTTTGGGGTGCAAAACAGTACGATACAGTGGATAAATTGTTAAGATACTACTTAAAACGGATATTGCATCTTCCGGCGTGCACACCGAATTATGCAATTATGCTGGAGACAGGCCTGCCACCGCTCTTCATTAAGACGCTCAAGCGCCAAGTGGATTACATTGAACATGTCAAACGAAAGACTGCCAAAACAAGCTGCACTAAATTCCATAAGGAGTACGACTGACTGGTATGCGGATTGGTTGGAGCTGGCTGCTACGTGTGGTATGTCACTGAACCTAGAAGTGGGACATCATCAACTCTGGAAGACAACACTTTATGAGCTGATTACAAAGGTGGATTTGAAGTGCAGACAGCGGTTTCTGGAGGAGGCATCCAGCTCTGTACACAGAGCAACGTATAGTGTTTGAGAACATAACCTAAAGGAAACAAACTATTTTCATGATGAAAACAGTATACAACAAATATCGATGATGCTAAAGCTTCGAGTTGAAATGTTACAGCTTAATTACGTACCGCACCGCGATGACTTACCAATTACGTGCAGCATCTGTAACCTTGGAGAGAGAGAAGACGTTATACATTTTCTGGGCAAATGCCCAACCCTGAGAGAAACTAGACGGTATTACCTGGGAAGGG
The DNA here is from genome assembly GCA_949320155.1 of Melangyna quadrimaculata. Taxonomy (NCBI): domain Eukaryota; kingdom Metazoa; phylum Arthropoda; class Insecta; order Diptera; family Syrphidae; genus Melangyna; species Melangyna quadrimaculata. Next base: position 325,077,618 of record OX439483.1, read on the forward strand.
ACTGTATTAATGAAGAAGACATTAAGTATATCTTGAATGAAATGAATGTTTCAGAACTATATAATTTTTGTAAAATTGCACTAGCTTATCGGGAAAGGATCATAAATGAAATTTTTTAAAAATGAGTAATCTAAATTTTTAGTTGAAATGTTTCTATATTAATGTTTACATGTTGAAACAAAAGTATATTTAATAAAAGTATATTTAATGACCTATTGTCAATCGGCAGACGGCAAAGCCATGCTCAAATTGATTTATAAATTGTAAAATTTGTTACCAATATGTTAAGAACCAATAAATCTAAAATCTAAATCTAATCATTTTAAGGAGCTGCTTTTATGACAATACTTAACATATTCTTGAATAATTGATCAGTATATTGATGAAAAATTGACTGCTAGTTCTCGTTAAATTTGGCTGTCGTCTGTTGAATTCGTGGGTAGTTTCGAAGGAAATCACTTGAGGCATGTGTGCTGAAAAAGTTTTGCATTGAATTTCGAAATTCGAGAGCAGCGTAATCAATAAGTGACTTTCCTTGACCTCCAATAAATGAGAGTTCGCCGTGACAGTCACCTTATGAAACACCGTTTAGTACAAAAAGACCACAGTTACCAAGCATTTCTATTAAACGTTTACCCGGATTATTTTAAACTGCATCTTTTGATTCTCTTTTCTCGTTGAAGTTTTTAGGTGGTTTCGGTAAAGGAGAGTGTGTGTTGTGAAAAGAACCAATTCTAGCGTCGAAGTCTCCCACAATAATGACGTCATTTGAGTAATCATTCAATAAAAGATCGTTCAGATCCTCAAAATCATTTGACCAGTTGGTGCAGTTAAGATAAACAGGGACAATACTTAGTTTTTTATTTGGAAGTAATAGTTCAATTTTTGGAGTGTTTTGATATTGGCTAAATCTTGCAATCCTGCCAAATGTGCTATTGTTTATTCCATAAAGCATGCCTCTACTGGCCCTGCCATACGTATGGTACCTTTTTGCGGGTAACTATCTTAAAGAAAATCCATTAAAATATTTTTTAAAATCACTCTCTTTGCCTTCTTCAATGAATAACAATTCCAGTATTCTTTAGCGTGTTTACGACACTAAATAACTCCCCTACCGCCTCCCCCGATTGCATTTCCACTGAAACCAGAGATTTTTTTGTATTTATTGTAGGAATTTCGCGTAATTTCTTTGCAGGTAAATCGCTTACATTATCCAATTTCAAAAGACCAGCAAAGTTTGTCTTGCCAACTCTTCAGCCGTCGAATGAGCATTTCGCGGGATATGCATTATTAAATTACATTCGTTTGCCCTTCGGAATAGTAATTCAAATTGTTTTTCGAGTTCATCACACCGCTCTCGCATCACTGACAGTTGACCGCTATATTGTTGATTTTGGCATCGAAGCTCCTGGATCTCTTCGGAAATGGCCGCCACGTCCTTCTTTGTTGCAAGATCCTTAATCGAAACCCGGATTGAATCATTAAGAACGCTTTTCAGGTCTTCAATGCTCATGCTACCCACAGCCATTGTTGGAAATTTCGATTCAGGTATATTTTTACACTGTTTGCTATTTGAATTTAACTCGGAGGATACCTCTTCGGCTTTTCTTTTGTTCATAGATGCTACAAAGATACTTTGCCCCCACGAAATTTTCAAATACAAATAGTTTGTACCTGTTGCTTTAAAAGATAAACATTTTGTGTGTTTAACTTTAAAATTAACCACTTTTTGCTATTTTTAATGACTTTTTATTTAAGAAAAACTACTTTAAAAATTGAATATATACTTTTATGTTCACCAAAAATGACAGCTGAAACGTCATAGTACCTGAGTATAGTACAGTTGTCTTATAGAGACCAAGCTCATAAGAAAAATGACCTGAGCCTTGATGTTTCCTATGTGCAAAATACACTGCCTATATATTTCTAAGAATAAAGTCAAGTGGATGATAAAGGGTTTGCCAATATAGCACTCTTGAATGATTTTTTTTTTGTTAGAATTAAAATATGCATCCTTTTGTTGGACAGGATTCAATCAAAATTATGATTCTTCTTAAAAATGTTTGCATTGTAAACATAAACACACAATATTCCGAGAAAAAAACCCTTCACTCTCATTTAAAAACGCAGCGAACACAAAAATTGGTTTTAGGTTCAAATGCTACTGCCTTAGGCGAGCGTTGCGAAAACGCAACGTAATGCTTTCATCCAACCTGACAAGCGGCAACTCATATTAATTACGTCAGCATTATTTTAAAATATAATTTGAACCTTTATTTACCTGTAATTGATATTATTTTGAAAAATTGTAATTTTAAGGATGTTTTTCAGAAGTTCAAAAATCCTTCCTCAAAATATACAAAAACTCTTAATTTGAAAGTCCTGAAAAAAACACGCAACAAATTTTTTTGAAAAAATTCCAAAAACAGGTCGATTAGATAATTCACCTATCTCTCAAAGTCACTTTTTATTTTATTTAAATTTATAATTAGTTAAGTTCCAGAAGTCTTGGGGAAAGTACGAGAACTTGGGTGCCGATAATTGATAACGGATTTTTGTAGAAGGGTCAAATACAAGCATTTTAAATATCTATCTCGCTCCGTTAAGGAGGTAAGGGTGATTTTCGATATAATGGAAAGGCAAATATTAAAAAGCAACGACAATACTTAAAATCGAAAACAATAAAGGTTTTAAAAGCCAATAAATTCTTTGTGTCAATAGTTTTCAAAATTGTGCAATGGTCAATGCTCATATCAATTTTGAATCGAACACAAAAAACCGAAAGATTTTATGTCCTCTAGTTTTTGAGAAAATTGAAAATTACTAGAAGTACTTTCTTATGACTATTTTTTTTTATATTTAATGTGATCTTTTTTTGATAAAAATACAATACAGAGAATACATTCAAAGTTCCTTAAATGCAAACGAAATTTGGCATACACCGAACCTCGCACATACCCCAAATCCTATAGTGAGCATATAGACAGCATGCCCCCCATACATACTTCGCTTTTAAAATGCCCGCCTAATGCTGGGTACTATCACTTTATTTAAACATCAAATTTTGCATACACCGAACCTCGCACATACCTTAAATCCTATAGTGAGCCCAAGCAGGAGGGGCAGGTATGCCCCTCCAAACATACCTCACTGTTTATACGCCGGCGGTAAGGCTGTGCGTTGGGAAAGTATGATAATTTAGAGTCAATTTGTGTAAGAATTAATCCATATTCTATTTTTACTATCAAAATAAGACCACGTAAAATACTCAAGCAAAAAAAAATTAATGGAATTAAAATATTAGTTGGGGTAATTTTGAATTTTCTCGTAAACATAAATACATAAAATCAATTTGTTTTCGGTTTCTGATTAAGAATAAAATCTCTGAGTTTTTCTCAAAAACTATGGATAGATTTAACTTGATTTAAAAACTTGCTTATAAAACAGAGTATTGGAACCCATAAAAAAATGTTTGTATTTGACCCCTCTACGAAAATCCGTTATCAATTGTCGGCGCCCAAGTTATCGTACTCGTGCGGAAGTCTTCAAATATGACGTTGAGAAAACGCAACGCTAGCCGGAAATGGGTTATAGTTACCTTATAAGATATTCGTATACACAATTCTTAATTTTTGCGTTAAATGTCCTGTTTCCTACGTATCCAATTGTACCCTATTAACCAATTAATAACCCTTTTGTATATGTAGGAATTTAACCTACCAACCATAGATTCACCAAAACATAGGTACCTACATTATAAAGGATGGTTAAATTTTAAGGGCCGATGTTGATTTTGAATAAAACACAAATTGTTCAGGAAATTATTGTCATTTTTTTTATTATGATAATATTGGTATGGTTCAATTATGTATGGAACCACCGCGACCTCGGCGGCACACGTCCATCCGATGCTCCAAATTTTCTATGACGCTGAGGCATAATTAAGGTTTTATGCCGTTAATGTGCCGATTTATCTCATTCATTAGCTCTTGAATTGTTGCTGGCTTATCGACGTACACCTTTTCTTTCAAACAACCCCAAAGAAAGAAGTCCAACGGTGTCAAATCACATGATCTTGGCGGCCAATTGACATCGCCACCACGTGAGATAACACGGCCATTCAATTTGTCGTGAAAGAGCCATTGTTTCGTTAGCTGTGTGGCAAGTGGCACCGTCCTGTAAAAATAAAAATAAATAAATCGGAAGGCACAACGGCTCATGAAGAACCAGGGCCTAGTGACTAACAATTCGCAACCATTCCTGTGTGCGCCTTTCGACAGGAATGGAAGGGACCTACAATTTTATGCCGAATCCGAACGGCTAGACGAGAAGCACATATTCGTGACAAATTCCTCGCAAGAGGCAGTAGCCCTGAAAGAAAAACTTTTTAGTTTTTAGGTGGAAGAGGCTGGGAAGCGATCCCAGACCTCCAGCGTGACAGGCGAACGCACTAACCATTACGCTACGGGCTACTACACCGTCCTGTTGAAACCACATATCTTCCACATCCATATCATCCAATTCGGGACATAAAAAGTTCGTTATCATCTCACGATAGCGAACACCATTCACTGTAACTGCCTGACCGTCCTCATTTTGGAAAAAATACAGTATCGCGAACAGCAGCAATATTTTCTGCAGTTCGAGCTGTACGAGCATGCACTGGTGTTTTCACATCTCCTACAGACCCGGTTTACTCAAATTTTTGCACGATTTTTCTGATTGTACGCACATTTGGACGATTAAATTGACCGAAAAAAGCACGAAGTGCACGATATGCATTTTGATTTGAACGCCCATTTTAATAATAAGCCTGAATAACTTAAGCGCGTTGCTCGATTGTGTATCTTTCCATGGTTCAAATTGAATTAGTCTGAAATTGAGAAATGTCAAATGAAATGCAGAAAAAAACTTGACGTTTAGGTGTGGTTCACACTCAACATCGGCCCCTAAAATTTAACCTCACTTAACTTTAATTTGTGTAAATACCTACCTATTTACCAAAAATATATCTTTTTTTTAAAGATAAAAAGTTTTTCTTTTTAATTTAATTCACCTTGAAGTTATGTAGGTATATTACCTACCTACCTACAATTTTGTATTCTAAAAGTTTACCTAACTCAAAAAAACTATCAAGTATGGCTTCCTTCCCTTCAAGCAAGCCAGTCCGTTTTGGGTCCGAAACCAGTTCATAAACGGACCCAAAAACCGGATCCAAAAGGATTCCAAATCGGATCAAATTAGTATGGAAATTAGAATCACCACGGAGCCATTATGTGAATGTGTTGTGAGAGAGAGTATTCCAATTCACCATACTCCGAGAAAACGGAGCCTTAATGGAATCCAAAACGGACCAACAAAAATGAATGAATCGAGGCATACCCAAATGTTTTGTATTAAAAAGAAACTTCCCCATCTAGTCGAGTTTCTACATTGCATACAAAAAAAAAATAAAAAATAAACAGAATTTTGTTCATTTCAAGACATTATTTTTATTTATCAATTATAAAAGGTACAATATATATTTTTACAACTACACATATACATATAATAAACAGTAAAATTGTATTTTTGATTGGAAATTTCTCAAAGTTTTCACAAGAAAAAAATATAAAAAATGAATGGTCTTCGCCACGCTACCTACAAAACTGAACTAAAAAAAAAGTGGTGGAAATTAAAGCAAAATGTCTGTACTCTCTCTATTTCTCCGTGCATAAAAAAATTCTCGATTCTTGTTCTTCTTTTTACATGCGTACACAGAAAATTTGTTAATGTGTGCGAGGAACTCAGTTTTTTTGGAGTCCCAAGTGATTCCAAAGTGAACCGAGAAATTCGATTTGATTTTGCTTAAAGGGTTTTTCTTGAATTCAAAAAGAAAAACTAAACAGAACTTGAAAATCCTAAATCAATCAATTATAAATTTTCATCTCGAAATGTAAATATTTTACGAGCAAAAGGCTTTATTCGTTATTGTCTGACCTACTTACTTTCAAAAAAAAGAAGAAAAATATATGGGCCCATACATATTTCCATCATCCCAAAAGAAAACAAAAATAAAGTTCTACATTCCCTTGCTCATGTATGTAGGTACTCATGAGCTCACTGCTCACTCACTCTGCTTAATACCCTTGTATATGCATGAATATCGCATAAAAAAGGTGTCTGAGTTCCACATTCCACATTCAGTCCACAAGATTCCACAAATATTCTAACTTTAGGAGCAAATGGTTCGTGTATTGATTATCTGTGTTTCTTGTTCTTGATTTTTTGCATCACCACCTAGTGTGGAGGAAACCTTGGATGTTAATACCCGTACATGAATATCGCATAAAAAAGGTTTCTGAGTTCCACATTCAGTCCACAAGATTCCACAAATATTCTAACTTTATGGGCAAATGGTTCGTGTATTGATTATCTGTGCTTCTTGTTCTTGATTTCTTGCATCGCCACCTAGTGTGGAGATGACACTACACTTTCGTTCAGCTGAGGTGGTGCTTCTATGTGTATATACTCAATGATACTACTGAGTCCCTCACAATCAGAACGCCTATTTACCATGTTATCTGTATTTAAAATATGTAGCATTTCTATAAGCATTCTTTTATTATAATTTTTCTCAGTTTCCAAAACTTCAACATTACTAAAATCTGGTCTATGTTCCTCTTCTATACAATGTAAAGCCAAGGCAGTTTTTTTGTGCATTGCCATTATTAATATTAAATTTATTACCTGATATTCTGTTTTTTAGTTTTTGCATCGACGTTCCTACATGCTCCATCACCTAAACAGCTTATTTTGTAGACAATATCAGATTTATCAATAATTTATCTTTTAGATTAGAAAATAAAGACGTTCTAAGTGTATTGTCTGATTTTAATGCTATACGAACATTTTCTTTATTTCTAAAATAGGAGCATCTAAAATCCGATTGAAAAGATACGGCATATATAAAACACATTTGTAAGAAAGCTGTGGTAAATTTACAACTGAATTTGTTTGATGAATTACAGGATTAAAATATATATTTATTAATGTTTTAACTATATTAATAGGAAAAGAATTAGAAGACAATGTAGTCTCAATTATTTTAAGATTTTTTTTGCCGAAAGGTAAAGTCACTTTTATCTTATACTCTATTTATAAATTTTTTGCTGTTTTTATTATAATTAGAGTTATAATTAATTAGACGCCCTGATGAAGTGGTTTTTTATTCCAATCAAATATTAAACGATTGTTTTTTCTAACTACTAAGACATCAAGGTAAGGAATTGTTCCATTATTTTCGACTTCTACTGTAAACTGAATATGGAGACGAAAAGAATTAAGAGCAGCTAGAGTTGAATTAACTTTATCTGATTTAAGAATTATAATTATATCGTCAACATATTTTGTAACTATCTTCTGTTTATAAGGAACTTGATCGAAAACGTTATCTAATAACGCTTCCATAACTATATCTGCCCAAATTGGTGAAGCTGGACTTCCCATCGGAACACCTTGTTTTTGTTGATAAATAATTTTATTTAATTCTAAGTAATTATTATCTATTACACAAAATCTTAGGATTTCTAAAAACTTTAATTTCGGAATTTTAGTATGTTCCTTTATAGTTTCCCAACTCTTTTCAACCAACTGTAGTGCTAAAGGATTAGGAACTTTTGTGAATGAAGATAAAACGTCAAAAGACACAAAAATGTAATCTTCATCTAAGATAGTTGGTAAGACTTGAAATAAACGTTGAAGCATTTTTAACGTTATATTTGGAGTTAGTAGTTATGTTATTTAAAACTTTAACTATATACTTTGAAAGTTGATAACATGGTACAGATAGAGAAGAACATATTGGTCTCAATTGTAAATTCTGCTTATGTAATTTAGGAAGTCCATATATCTTTGGACTGTTAGCAGTGTATGTCGTCAAACATTTCTTTTCAGACTCATCTATAAATTTATTTTGAAACAAGTCTCTAACTTTTGTGTTATTTCTTCTTTGAAGCTTATTAGTTGGGTCATTATTTACAACTCTATAAGTATTTCTATGTGCCAACATATCATTAATTTTATTGTCATAATCAAATTTCAACATTGCTACAGTAACTTTTCCTTTGTCAGCTGGAAAAATATAAATTTCAGGGTGTCTCTTTAGAAACTTTCTAGTATCAGTAAATATTTTATTTAAATATTTATCAAAAGAAGGATTCGGTCCAAATCTTAGATAATTTTGTAATATTTGTGTTTAACATGACCGTGCAGGTTCATGTTCACTCCGTTCTTTTGTTTTAATGAGCTCTTCCCCAATGGAAAATTTACATTTTGAACAGGTAATGCAAACTTAAGACCTAATGACAAAAGCCATTTTATATCTTCTGGAAGTTCTTATTTGTTTAATTAACAAACCAATTTTCTTGAAAATGTACTCAAAATAAAGAGATAGACTTATAGGCTAGTATTTAATGTAAGCTTTTACTTCTAGTAAATACTGCCGTTTTATGCATATCACCCATCATGTCATTTTACCTTGCCATTTTCCTAGATATATTTCATATTATTATTCGCCTTTGAAATGCTTATAAGGTGTATTAATAAAAACGCGACTTAAGATATTATATAATAATACCAATGGTGTTTTCGATTGGTAAAATAAATCAATTTATTTTTGATTTAAATCTGTCAAAACGCAGATTTTACATTCCAATGGGCAAATAAATTGATTTATTTTTTGATTTAAACTCAAATTTGCAGATCTAGATTTTTCGGCAGATTTACCCCTCCTACACTAGTGGCCCAGGAAACAAAAACGTGGCTCTATACAAGTTTCTAAATTTTGGTAATAGCTTTGATACTTATATATATTGTACCTAATATTATTATACAACTTTTCAGAAATATCCTTGGGTGTGGCTGTTGAGCAAAAAAAAAAATAGGGGGATTTTAGTGTGATTTTTTTTTTTTATTTTTGGGAATTCTTTGTTTTATGAAAATGGCTATATCTTTAAATATAATTGGTTTAGAAACAAGATTGGTACGTTAAATTATTGATAATTATTTTTTCTTTAATAATAAAATATAATAAGGAATATATATACGATAAAAACTTTTTAAAAATACACAAAGAGTCAAATTTTTTGAAAAAAGTCGTAATGGAGGTTGGTTTAGTTTTGTTTATTCGTAACTTGATAAAAAAAAATGTCCAGTTTTCAGAATTCAATTGTGCAGAAAACCTCATTTTTAGAATTACATAAAAAAATGTATTTAACTGTGTTTAATAAGATTTTAATTGCACCCTTTCTTCACAAAATTCCTATAGAGACATGCCTCCATACAAAATTCTAAATTTCGGTAATAGGTAATTTTGAGATCCAGTGGTAAATATTTTGATTTCCATAAGAATTGTTTATTTTGTGCTGAAGAGATTGGAGGAATTGACAAGAAAAATATGGGTCGGCAGAAGCAAGTCAGTGTTGTAACATCATCAGAAATGCAACAAAATATTCAGGATCTTTGTTGTAAGCGCAATGATGATTGGGGTAGTATTGTCAATACACGAATAAGCGGCGTTGATAGTTTATAGACCCAAAAACCAAGATATCATCTCAAATGCTATTGCAAATTCAGGAAAATTACCATTTCATCGACTGGAAGCAAACCCAAAAATGAGGACTGTCGTGCAGCTTTTGAAGCCTTGTGTAACTTTATAGACACAAGTAATGAATGCCAATTTACATTAAGTGATCTAAGGGAAAAAATAAAGGAATTCAGTGGCAATAACGTGGATTTGTACGGTGACTACTTTTTGAGGGATCAGCTTGTTAAACATTTCAGCCCAAATTGCTTAGCTACCAACATACGTGGAAAAGATACAATTTTAACTTTTAAGGACATGCTTCCCAAGGAATTGTTAGTACAGAATTGGGCTTCAAACAGATGCAGTTCTATAGAAGAGGAACGAGTGAGAATTGTGAAAGCTGCGGCAGCAATTATCAAAGAAGACGTTCAATCCCAAATTTATGATACAACACAGTATCCTACATTCGACGATATCGAAAATGGCGGGAAAGAACTTGTACCAGAGACTTTGAAGGTTTTTACGGATACGCTTTATGAACAACGGAATACATGTAGTTCAAAAAAAAAAAACCAAAGAAGGTGTTTATCAACCAATGCATGATATACGCGTGCAGACCAAAGTCATTCATATCACCAGCGCTCCTTGGATTATCAGTTTACCTTCATCGTAAAGTTGGTTCGAGACACATCATTGACGTTTTGAATGCATTAGGTATATCTGCATCATACAACGAGGCTGCAAATTACATCAAATGTGCAACAGAGTTCACAGAAGTCAAAGTAAAGGAAAATGGATTCATGCAATTTGTGTTCGATAATGCAGATGTTAATGTATGCACTTTGGACGGAATGGACACATTTCATGCTCATGGAGGAATTAAATGCATTGTACCGGCTAAATCAGTCAAACTATGCGACAGGATACAACGAACTTCAAATCTCCAAAATGATCAGCTAAAGCATGAAATACCTATAAATACGTATAAGAAACCAGTTTCGTCAGGATTAAAAAAAGTTATCATAAGGGATATAACTATAAGCGCGAATGACTCTCAAAGCTTGCTTAAACCTATGTCCTTAGATTTGATTTGGTTGGCCGGATTTAATAACTTGGAAAACGCACCAAGTTGGAATGGATTCATGCAGTCAGCTAATAACTCAGGTAACATTTTTACTGTTAATTGATTGTTAGATTGTTATTGCTAATTTAATTTGTGATAATTAATTAATTTTTTGTACTTACTTTTATTTCTTCAGGTTCATTTGAAGTGTCCCAAATAGTTCCGGTACCATTTATTAACTTGAGTGCAAGTAACTTGACAACATTAAATTCAGCTTTAATTTATGCAGCACGTGAAAGCACAAGCAGATAATCATCTTTACTTTTGATCAACCACTTTTCATGAAGTCAATTGAAATAGTGAAGTCTGCGGAACCAAATAGTGATTTAACTGGAGTAATTGTACGTCTTGGAGGATTTCATCTACTCATGTCATATCTCGGAACAATTGGATATTTCATGAAAGGAAGTGGACTAGAGGAATTATGGGAAACAGTTTATGGCAGTGCAACAGTCAAACATATGGTTAGTGGACATGCATTTGCTCGTGCCTTACGAGCTCATATATTGACTCTATCTGCTTTAACTTTTTTGATTATGGACAACTCAGAAGACCTGAAAACCATTATGAATTCTACCGAGATCATTGAAATATTTGAAAAACTAGAAGAAACTTCAATATCCCCTGAGACGTGTTGTGATTTGGAAATAGTACGGAATCTGCAGAGCTGTTTCGAAAGTAATTTCAATAGGTTGAAAAGGACAAATAGAACTTGAAAACTTTGGCTTCAATATTTTGAGCAGGTCACGCTTGTTTTACAATACATCAGGGCTGAAAGGACAGGAAATTGGAATATGCATACGGCATCAGTTCGGAAAATGTTGCCATATTTCCATTCTGCGGGACATAACTTATATGCAAAATCTGCTCATTTGTATCTTCAGGAAATGATGGATTTACAAACAAAATTGACTAATGAAGATTAAGCACTATTTCCGGAGAAATATTTTTCAATTAGAAGAAAAAGTATGCAATGGAGCGGTGTTTGGACGGATATGTGCATAGAGCAGTCGCTTATGAGATCAATGAAGACAATAGGTGGATTATCTCGTGGGCGTGGTATAACGCATGAAACCATGTTAAAATGGATTATTTCGACGCCAATTAGCATGCTTGTAGTAGCAGCTATGGAGAAATTTACAGGGCAATCATCTATTACTACTGAACAACATGTTGATAATCTGGACAAGAAGAAATTCATTTCATGGCTTCAACAACATAATCCATTTAGAAATCGGGCTGGTGATCTCGTAAGTCTTTCAACAGGGCTTGTTGCTAACTCCAATATAACCTGTGATAGTGCTCTTGAGAAAGGCGAAATGCTTCTGCAGAATACGTTGCGAAAAAATTTTGGAGATGTTGTATACCCGAGAAAACACAAAGTGATTCCTATTGCAGCTCAAGCACAAGGGATTAAAATAAACAACGAAACTTTTGTAATAAATTCATTACAATTATTCCATCGGATAGTGTGTGTGGTAAAAAGTCAGCAAGAATTGCAGTCATATTTCAAACACGAATTCGCTTCATCTCCACCATCTTTATTCAGCGATGCCACCTTACGGAAGGGAACAAAATCCAGCATCAAAACATTATTCAAAAAGGCTGATATCACCTTAGACAGGTTTCCAGCAAATAGCAGGTATGTTATAGATGGAGGTCATCTGCTGCACTCTGTAATATGGCCAAAACCAGCAACATATGGACAAATACTAGAAATATATGGTGACTTTATTTTGAAACACTATGGTGCAAAGACGACGGTAGTATTTGATGGTTATCCGAACTACGCCACCACGAAAGGAGAAGAACAAAAGAAAAGAGCAATTGCAAAAATGTCATCTAATATAGAAATAGAAAGTAACATGACATGCACTACTACCCAAGCTGAATTCCTTGCTAACGCCTTCAACAAATCAGGATTCATCAAACACTTGAAGGAACATTTAAATAAGTTAAATATTCAAACACATCAAGCGAAGGCTGACGCAGATACCGCAATTGCAAATATAGCTGTGGAGTTTGCAAAACAAGGGAAACCGGTGGTAGTTGCCGCAGAGGATTCGGACATTTTGATTTTACTCGTTTTTTATGTTCTGCAGAACATCAGAAAATTTGGCTTTTCTGCCCTAAATCTAGAACTGCATATGACGTACCAGAAGAGAAGATACAAGTGGCTGCAATGAGTCACCTGCTTCCTGTTGTCCATGCCTTTACTGGATGCGATACCACCTCAGCATTTTACAGGAAGGGAAAAGTAAAGGCATTTAAGCTTCTGGAGATTAATGATTAACTGAGGACTGATGTGCATGTATTCTTGCAAAGAAATTCAACGAAGGACGAAATTGCTGCTGGCGGAGCACTCTTTATACGTGGACTATACAATATTCCACGAGAGACACCACTCGATGAAGCACGGTACCGTGGATACAACAGGGTGATTGCTAATCTGCAGTTACATTCTAAATTTGAATAAGCTTGTCTTCCTCCAAATAAGCTGCTGCAGATCAGCACTCATATCGCGTATATCATCAAGTACAAGCTTGGCTGGGAAATGCTTTGGAACCAACCGATTGTGGTTGGAAATCCGTCAAAAGCGGATTAGTTCCTGTTACAACAGATCTGCCACCGGCTCCAGAACATCTACTTAAATTAATATCTTGTAACTGTCGGACACAATGTACAATAAGATGCGAATGTAGGCGATCAGGAATGTTATGTTCAGTGATGTGTGGAACCTGCCAGGGAACATCCTGCAATAATACCATTGGCGAAGAAGACCATCTAAACGAAGTAGATGCCAATGAGTTTTAATATAAATTTTTGTATAAGACTAATTAATTTTTAAGTAAAATAACTTTATATATAAACAATAATGTATCTAATGTAACAAAAAACTAACATTTAAGCAAATAAAATATTGATAAAAATGTATATATAACTGAAGTATGTTCTTTTTCATTTTTTCAACAAATATTTTTTTTTTTTTTTCAGAAATGTCCGCAGAAGGAACCTGCAAAATCTTAAAAGACGCAATATAAAATTTTTAACAAAATTAAATATTTCTTTTAGTGTTATTAAGTACCGTTAGCTATTCAATTTCAATAGTAAATATTGTAAGAAAAATGAACATTATCTTTTTTTTCAACTTTCAAAGACGATTTTTCCAACTTAACGGTTCCTTATGAAAAAATAAATTACATTTTCTTAAACTGAGTTAAATTGGCCATCATTTGAAATATTTTGAATCTTTGTTAAATGTATCGTTGTATTTTTTTTTTCTTTTTTTTTAGTTGGAACTCAAATATTTTCTAACACGTTTCATGATGGATTAAGTTCAAAATTTTCCAAATAGTGTGTTATAAAAACTGTTGTTATACCACATATGACGGAAAATATAATAGAGAACAAATAAATACTGCATTTAGTTTAATTGGGTCCCGTTAAATACCCCATTTTAACAAAATACACTTAAACAAAATGAAAAAAAAATCATTTTCTTCAATTTGTATACAAATTTGACAAATTTAGTGCTACTTTATAAAACAAGTTAACATACAATCTTAAGAACCATTTATTGCTGCATAATTTAAAATAGTTCAAAAACTGTACCGTTATATTTTTTTTTTTTTTTTTAAGAAAAATAATTTTTTTTTTTCATGGTTGTCTCTTGAATAAATTGAAAATATTTTGAGAATGGTAATTATTTTATCTGTAACCACACATTTTAAAAAATGCGGAATCGAATAATAAACAAAATAAATTACCTTTTTTTATAAAAATTTTTTGACTGTTAACTTGGAACGATAAGAACTGTAAAAAAAAATTGCAAAATTTTTAGTTCTTCAACGTTTAATAAAATTTTTACCAAGTTTAAGACACTTTAAAAAAAAAACAAAATTCTTTTATCTTATGTCAAATATAATTTTGCGTAGTTTGATGTATTTTTCAAGTTTTTTGGATGCGCCGTTGTATTTATTTTTTTGTAAAAACTCCAAAAATCAGTTTACATTTTCACTTTTTCAACGCTTACTAAATTTTTTTAAAATTTAAGGTCGTAATATACAAAAAAAAATGTACACAGTTTTATGCTTTAGTAAATTTTGGATCATATGAATTTTTTTCAGCTTTCTCATATGCAACATATGGACAAATACTAGAAATATATGGTGACTTTATTTTGAAACACTATGGTGCAAAGACGACGGTAGTATTTGTTGATGGTTATCCGAACTACGCCACCACGAAAGGAGAAGAACAAAAGAAAAGAGCAATTGCAAAAATGTCAACTAATATAGAAATAGAAAGTAACATGACATGCACTACTACCCAAGCTGAATTCCTTGCTAACGCCTTCAACAAATCAGGATTCATCAAACACTTGAAGGAACATTTAAATAAGTTAAATATTCAAACACATCAAGCGAAGGCTGACGCAGATACCGCAATTTCAAATATAGCTGTGGAGTTTGCAAAACAAGGGAAACCGGTGGTAGTTGCCGCAGAGGATTCGGACATTTTGATTTTACTCGTTTTTTTATGTTCCGCAGAACATCAGAAAATTTGGCTTTTCTGCCCTAAATCTAGAACTGCATATGACGTACCAGAAAAGAAGATACAAGTGGCTGCAATGAGTCACCTGCTTCCTGTTGTCCATGCCTTTACTGGATGCGATACCAACTCAACATTTTACAGGAAGGGAAAAGTAAAGGCATTTAAGCTTCTGGAGATTAATGATTAACTGAGGACTGATGTGCATGTATTCTTGCAAAGAAATTCAACGAAGGACGAAATTGCTGCTGGCGGAGCACTCTTTATACCTGGACTATACAATATTCCACGAGAGACACCACTCGATGAAGCACGGTACCGTGGATACAACAGGGTGATTGCTAATCTGCAGTTACATTCTAAATTTGAATAAGCTTGTCTTCCTCCAACTAAGCTGCTGCAGATCAGCACTCATATCGCGTATATCATCAAGTACAAGCTTGGCTGGGAAATGCTTTGGAACCAACCGATTGTGGTTGGAAATCCGTCAAAAGCGGATTAGTTCCTGTTACAACAGATCTGCCACCGGCTCCAGAACATCTACTTAAATTAATATCTTGTAACTGTCGGACACAATGTACAATAAGATGCGAATGTAGGCGATCAGGAATGTTATGTTCAGTGATGTGTGGAACCTGCCAAGGAACATCCTGCAATAATACCATTGGCGAAGAAGACCATCTAAACGAAGTAGATGCCAATGAGTTTTAGTATAAATTTTTGTATAAGACTAATTAATTTTTAAGTAAAATAACTTTATATATAAACTATAATGTATCTAATGTAACAAAAAACTAACATTTAAGCAAATAAAATATTGATAAAAATGTATATATAACTGAAGTATGTTCTTTTTCATTTTTTCAACAAATATTTTTTTTTTTTTTTTTCAGAAATGTCCGCAGAAGGAACCTGCAAAATCTTAAAAGACGCAATATAAAATTTTTAACAAAATTAAATATTTCTTTTAGTGTTATTCAGTACCGTTAGCTATTCAATTTCAATAGTAAATATTGTAAGAAAAATGAACATTATCTTTTTTTTCAACTTTCAAAGACGATTTTTCCAACTTAACGGTTCCTTATGAAAAAATAAATTACATTTTCTTAAACTGAGTTAAATTGGCCATCATTTGAAATATTTTGAATCTTTGTTAAATGTATCGTTGTATTTTTTTTTAGTTGGAACTCAAATATTTTCTAACACGTTTCATGATGGATTAAGTTCAAAATTTTCCAAATAGTGTGTTATAAAAACTGTTGTTATACCACATATGACGGAAAATATAATAGAGAACAAATAAATACTGCATTTAGTTTAATTGGGTCCCGTTAAATACCCCATTTTAACAAAATACACTTAAACAAAATGAAAAAAAAATCATTTTCTTCAATTTGTATACAAATTTGACAAATTTAGTGCTACTTTATAAAACAAGTTAACATACAATCTTAAGAACCATTTATTGCTGCATAATTTAAAATAGTTCAAAAACTGTACCGTTATATTTTTTTTTTTTTTTAAGAAAAATAATTTTTTTTTTTCATGGTTGTCTCTTGAATAAATTGAAAATATTTTGAGAATGGTAATTATTTTATCTGTAACCACACATTTTAAAAAATGCGGAATCGAATAATAAACAAAATAAATTACCTTTTTTTATAAAAATTTTTTGACTGTTAACTTGGAACGATAAGAACTGTAAAAAAAAATTGCAAAATTTTTAGTTCTTCAACGTTTAATAAAATTTTTACCAAGTTTAAGACACTTTAAAAAAAAAACAAAATTCTTTTATCTTATGTCAAATATAATTTTGCGTAGTTTGATGTATTTTTCAAGTTTTTTGGATGCGCCGTTGTATTTATTTTTTTGTAAAAACTCCAAAAATCAGTTTACATTTTCACTTTTTCAACGCTTACTAAATTTTTTTAAAATTTAAGGTCGTAATATACAAAAAAAAAATGTACACAGTTTTATGCTTTAGTAAATTTTGGATCATATGAATTTTTTTCAGCTTTCTCATATGCAACATATGGACAAATACTAGAAATATATGGTGACTTTATTTTGAAACACTATGGTGCAAAGACGACGGTAGTATTTGTTGATGGTTATCCGAACTACGCCACCACGAAAGGAGAAGAACAAAAGAAAAGAGCAATTGCAAAAATGTCAACTAATATAGAAATAGAAAGTAACATGACATGCACTACTACCCAAGCTGAATTCCTTGCTAACGCCTTCAACAAATCAGGATTCATAAAACACTTGAAGGAACATTTAAATAAGTTAAATATTCAAACACATCAAGCGAAGGCTGACGCAGATACCGCAATTGCAAATATAGCTGTGGAGTTTGCAAAACAAGGGAAACCGGTGGTAGTTGCCGCAGAGGATTCGGACATTTTGATTTTACTCGTTTTTTTATGTTCCGCAGAACATCAGAAAATTTGGCTTTTCTGCCCTAAATCTAGAACTGCATATGACGTACCAGAAGAGAAGATACAAGTGGCTGCAATGAGTCACCTGCTTCCTGTTGTCCATGCCTTTACTGGATGCGATACCACCTCAGCATTTTACAGGAAGGGAAAAGTAAAGGCATTTAAGCTTCTGGAGATTAATGATTAACTGAGGACTGATGTGCATGTATTCTTGCAAAGAAATTCAACGAAGGACGAAATTGCTGCTGGCGGAGCACTCTTTATACGTGGACTATACAATATTCCACGAGAGACACCACTCGATGAAGCACGGTACCGTGGATACAACAGGGTGATTGCTAATCTGCAGTTACATTCTAAATTTGAATAAGCTTGTCTTCCTCCAACTAAGCTGCTGCAGATCAGCACTCATATCGCGTATATCATCAAGTTCAAGCTTGGCTGGGAAATGCTTTGGAACCAACCGATTGTGGTTGGAAATCCGTCAAAAGCGGATTAGTTCCTGTTACAACAGATCTGCCACCGGCTCCAGAACATCTACTTAAATTAATATCTTGTAACTGTCGGACACAATGTACAATAAGATGCGAATGTAGGCGATCAGGAATGTTATGTTCAGTGATGTGTGGAACCTGCCAGGGAACATCCTGCAATAATACCATTGGCGAAGAAGACCATCTAAACGAAGTAGATGCCAATGAGTTTTAATATAAATTTTTGTATAAGACTAATTAATTTTTAAGTAAAATAACTTTATATATAAACTATAATGTATCTAATGTAACAAAAAACTAACATTTAAGCAAATAAAATATTGATAAAAATGTATATATAACTGTATATATATGTTCTTTTTCATTTTTTCAACAAATATTTTTTTTTTTTTCAGAAATGTCCGCAGAAGGAACCTGCAAAATCTTAAAAGACGCAATATAAAATTTTTAACAAAATTAAATATTTCTTTTAGTGTTATTAAGTACCGTTAGCTATTCAATTTCAATAGTAAATATTGTAAGAAAAATGAACATTATCTTTTTTTTCAACTTTCAAAGACGATTTTTCCAACTTAACGGTTCCTTATGAAAAAATAAATTACATTTTCTTAAACTGAGTTAAATTGGCCATCATTTGAAATATTTTGAATCTTTGTTAAATGTATCGTTGTATTTTTTTTTTCTTTTTTTTTAGTTGGAACTCAAATATTTTCTAACACGTTTCATGATGGATTAAGTTCAAAATTTTCCAAATAGTGTGTTATAAAAACTGTTGTTATACCACATATGACGGAAAATATAAAAGAGAACAAATAAATACTGCATTTAGTTTAATTGGGTCCCGTAAATACCCCATTTTAACAAAATACACTTAAACAAAATGAAAAAAAAAAATCATTTTCTTCAATTTGTATACAAATTTGACAAATTTAGTGCTACTTTATAAAACAAGTTAACATACAATCTTAAGAACCATTTATTGCTGCATAATTTAAAATAGTTTTGAAGTTCAAAAACTGTACCGTTATATTTTTTTTTTTTTTTTTTTTTTAAGAAAAATAATTTTTTTTTTTCATGGTTGTCTCTTGAATAAATTGAAAATATTTTGAGAATGGTAATTATTTTATCTGTAACCACACATTTTAAACAATGCGAAATCGAATAATAAACAAAATAAATTACCTTTTTTTTATAAAAATTTTTTGACTGTTAACTTGGAACGATAAGAACTGTAAAAAAAAATTGCAAAATTTTTACTTCTTCAACGTTTAATAAAATTTTTACCAAGTTTAAGACACTTAAAAAAAAAAACAAAATTCTTTTATCTTATGTCAAATATAATTTTGCGTAGTTTGATGTATTTTTCAAGTTTTTTGGATGCGCCGCTGTATTTATTTTTTTGTAAAAACTGCAAAAATTCAGTTTACATTTTCACTTTTTCAACGCTTACTAAATTTTTTTAAAATTTAAGGTCGTAATATACAAAAAAAAACATGTACACAGTTGTATGCTTTAGTAAATTTTGGATCATATGAATTTTTTTCAGCTTTCTGAAATGTACCGTTATATTTTTTTTTTTTTTTATCATTTGAAACTTTTAAGTTTTTGTTCATGGTTCCCTATCCATTTTATTAAAATTATTCAAGATATATCTTAAAGAAAAATCTCAAAAGTATCTCAAACAATGTTGAATTTAACAGTGAAGAAAAGTGTTTTTTGATTTTGTTATATTTTGTTTACAATTCCGTTTTAACAGTAAATACTGTAAAAAATTGTTTAAAATGTTCACTTTTTGATAGATTGATAGAGTGAGCGGTACATAATAAAATTAAATGTTTACTATCTTGTTCTAAATTCAATTCTGCATCGTTTGAGGTATTTAACAATTTGCTTAAATGTACCGTTATATTTTTTTTAATTTATACCTTAATTTTTTTTTCGTGATTTGTCTTTGAATAAAATATTTTTTTTTTTTTACAGAAGGGTACATAACACAAGCTTGTAAGATATATCAAATGACGCAGAATTAACTAGTTAACAAAATTGTATTTTTTGGTTTTATTTATATTTGTTAAAAAATACATTTTAACGGAAAAAACCCCAAAAAAAATTTAGAAAATTTCAATTTTTCAACTTTGAATACAATTTTTACTAATTTTTGGATTTAAGATATAAAAAAAACAAATGTACTATGATAAAATATTTAATTATGTATTTTTTGAGATATTTTAGAAGTTTGTGGAATGCACCGTTATATTTTTTTTTTTTTTTGTCATCACCATTTTTTTTTTCAAACGCTGATTATGCGGATTGCTCAACAGCTAGAGGCCAGGATATTTCCTCAAATACTCCTTTTAAATAGCTCTACAACCCATCAAAGTCCTAAAGCTATTACCAAAATTTAGGATTTTTGCACAAAATTCCTGGGCTATAATACCGATACATTTTTAAGTTGTCACCTTACAAAATGTTTTGTATTGTCTGAACTTATTTGGTTTAATGAAATTTGTGTTCTAAATATAAAGGGAAGCGTTTCTAATATAAAATGGAAGCTGTTAAAAATTAATTGTAAATTCATGAAGCTCATTGTTTTCTTCTGAAAGTGCATCAAGTGATGACGAGTTTTGTGATGTTTGTAACGATTGTTTATTTGAAAACATGCTGGTATTGTCGACAAGGGTATGTTTAGGTTTTCTACCTTACCTCACTTGCAAATGATTTGGCGAAAAAAATCCTAACAATTAAGAAAACCAAAAAAAAAATGGGAGACGCGAGAGACAGTCAGCTAACAGACTATCCTAAAATCAAATATTGCTCTTTGTCTACCTTTCCCAACACTCTTTATCTCCTTCCGAACCATCCAATACCTTTATGGCAAATGGTTACAGAAACCCATTCGCCAGTCCAGGCAGAAGTCCCGAAGGTAGCCTGTTCCTCGATGATGTCTGTAGGCCTGCTATTCGTCGCACGTCCTTACCTCGTCGGTGGGGTGGGGTCTTGACATCCGAGAACAGACGGGGTTACTTTTGTTTTTTCAGGCCTAATCCGTGTTGTTGAGGGGACATTAAAAAATTTAAGTTCGGAACCCGAATCCTGATTTGTTTAACATTTAAATTCTTACACGGAAAAAATTGTCATATGGTTGGTTGTATGGATGTTCGTACAACCTGAGTGATTTATATAACGATAAAATTGTCTAACAAAAACTATCGAAACTGTCCCAACCAAAAAATTACGATACTCACATAGTCGGTTTTACTTCAAAACATATCTCTTATAATTCTTCGTCCAACTATCCAAACTCCTCTTTGTCCTACATTGAACTTACTAAAACTTACAAAAAAATATATCCTCTTCTCAAATTTCTCTGTATCTATCTATATCGCATCCTTATCCCATGTTCTACCATATCCCCATCCCTCCTTTATTTTCCTTATATCAACATCATCTTATCGTCGTCAGTTGTAACCAAACGAACCAAAACTCATTTCTCAAAAATAAGATATCCTATAGGCTCATGAAACTTAGTCCAAGTATAAGATTTTCTTTTCAGTTGGTATATTTAACATATTTTACTTAGCTTAAATCAATCTTAAATTTAATTTCTCTTATTTGATAATATAGTATCTTTTGTTAATCTTAGTTTTCATAAAGGTAGTTAAACTCTAATTATACAAAAATAGTTCTTCTCATTTTCGTCACTTTTGTTTTAAAGTTCAGATCTTTATTTAGTAACTATTTGTTTTCTTTCATTTATCTTAGTGATTTTGAATTCGCATTATTTTCTACTATTTGTTTTTGTCATTGGTTTCTTGTATAATTTCACTGATTTTTGTTTGCTATATCTATTATGATATATAAAATATACGTATGTGCTTATAAACTGATCATTAATAATGTTGATGAGTTGCAATGCATAAATTATTTCAATATATGTATAGTTTTAAATTCAAATATATAAGTATTTAAAAAAAAAAATGTAATTAAGTGACTTACCCACGAAGTTGTGCACAGCTCCAGAAGGTGTTGTAAAATATATTTTGATGTATGTCTGTTGAATTAAAACCATATTTAATTGAAAAATGTATGTCATTGCACTGAATATCGTTTGATTCTTTAATTAATTTTGCGTCGTCAGAAAACTATTTGAAAGGAAACCAATCACAAACAAAAAAAATTCATATTAAATTTTGGAATGATTCTAACAGATACGTTCTTAATTTTTCTTTCTTTTCAATTTAAGTTATTTTTACAATGTACGATCTGGATTCTTTTTTTTTTTTTTTTTTTTTATTGTTTCGGTTACTTTTATTATATTTTCTGTTTCTATTATTTTTCTTATTCTACGAGGGTGGATATTTACTTAACAAAAAAAATAACTCAACACCACTCTTTTACTGATGTAACACCTTTAAAATTAACTTGAACTTATAAAAATATCGCAGTTCAAAATGTTTCCCTTTAATAATATCGCGTCTATCATATGGCGGTTGATGGAAAATAAAAGGATATTCCTTCTCCTTTTCCTTTTCTCGATATAGGTCACTGGGAATCACTAGCACTGTATTGCATTACGTGTTTTTTTTACCTCTTTTTCTTTTGTCGTAGTTTTATGTTTTTATGTTTGCTTCAGTTTACTCCTCTGTTTCTTGTCTTTAGTTTTTCGTTTTGAGTGGAAATTTTTTATAGGGTGGGGAAGTGAGTTGAGTGTTTCCCAATTTGTCTGGAACGTAAAAAAAGATCACCACTGGTAACTTTTTGATTTCTTCTCTTTCTTCTTCTTTCGTTTCTTCTACTTACCTTTTTTTCGTCCGTAGCCGTCGATGTTTCTTGGCATGGAGTTGGACTATCTGGGACCGGGACAACGCGGAAAGGGAATTTTTTTATCTTTTTTGTGTTTGTCGACATTTAGGGGTTTTTGTTGTTTTTTTTTGTGTAGGTATCTTTTTCCAACCTTCCTACTGGTTTGCCTTACAAAAAAAAGGAACCACGAGTAATTTATTAGTTACCACCTGGTCTGAACCGAATTTAGCATTTCTAATTTTGCATTTATCTTCCTTTTTCTTTTTTCTTTTTATATATAAATTTGTTCTTACCTTTTATATGTAATCCTGCATTCGTATTTTTTAACGATAACCAGAAAAAAGCCTTTTAGGTATAAGACCTCTCGTGGTTACAAACAAATGTATGTTTAAAAATTGCTCAATTCAGTTTCTCCACCTAATTAAAAGAAATGATTAAAAGGAATATTCACAACTAGAACTTATATGGTTCTAACAAATTTTTTTATTTTGTTTTACCTGTTAGAGCTTAAGCTCCTCGTCGACGACGTGACTCGTGTAAAGTTTAAATTGGAAAACAGCGAGAATACAAGCGGATACAAGGTGGCGAGCGAATTTAAATGGCGGTGCCAAAATGGCGGATCGGAAACATTCTGCCGAATGGGAAAAGTTTGGAAACTAAATACTTCGACAAAATCGAACAACTCTTAGGGTACACGCAGAAGCACGACTTTTTTTCGCTTTCGATCATACATAGGTTTATTTTGTCTTGCTTAAATTTATTTGGTTTTTATTTAAGGAGGGTTCCTTACAAAGGTCGTACTTTCTTGAGTAGGTTCTTAATTAAGAATGGACGAGAAAAGAACCCACTGACGCTAGGTTGTGTAGCAGTACTTTTGAGTTGTGAAGTGGTCTCATGCACAGCTGACAGCCGGGCCTTCATCCGATTTTAACTTCGGAGGTTATGTTTTTAGATCTTTGGAATGTACTACGGCTCTGTTTCCCTTTTCATCTTGAGTCTCGAACAAGTTATTACCTATAACTTTAACTATAGTGATTTTCGTGAACTTTGGACACAGTTTAGCACTTCTGTGTTTGGGAGCATTACTCAGTACAAAATTTCTTTTATAAGCTGTATCTCCTACCTTCAAAGTTATTTGCCTACTTCTAAGGTTATATTGCTTGGCGTACTTTTCGTGCGCATTTTCTTACTCAGTTTTTAAATGCTGGTGTAAGATATTCAATTTACAAACTTTAGGCAGCCAGTTAAACTCCGCTTGATTCAAAACTCGTAAGAGCCTATATTCCGATCCATGTTGGACCATTTGTTGGTCAAAAAGGGCCTCATAGGGCGACATCCCTATCGCCGAATAGATCGTTGAACGTAAAGCACTGCCTATGGAAGTGAGATTTACGTCCCAGTTGAGTTGTTTCGCATCTATGTAAGACCGGATGGCTGCTAACAGAGAACGGTTCACGCGTTCACTCGCGTTTGCTTGGGGTGAATATGTGGCGGTTTTATAATGTTTTATCCCAAACTTTGTTATCATGTCTGCAAATTCCTTGCCAATGAACTGAGAACCGTTGTCAGTCAACAGACTTTCCGGAACTCCAAATGTAAGGAAAATTTCCTCAGTTAAAAATTTGACCACTATTTGAGCTGTAGCTATTCGTAGTGGTTTTACAACTACGAATTTTGTTAACTGATCTAGCATAATAACGATTTGTGTATTTCCATTTTTAGACCTCGGATATGGACCTACAAAATCGACATATAAGTGTTGGAATGGCCTATCTACTATGAAAGCTTTGCCCATCTCAGCTCTCAGGGTGGTATTTGGAGCTTTAGTAATTTTATATGTTCCGCACCTGTCTATAAATTGTTTTACCTGAGAGGCCATACTTGGCCAAAAGAATTTTTCACGGAGACGGTATAGGGTTTTTGCGATGCCGCCATGTGCAGCTCATGGTGGATAATGAGCCAAAAAGACCAGATTTTCAGTTAGCGCCGTCGGGATCCATAGTTTCCAAACCATATCATCTTGGCAAGGATTTCCTGTACAGTGTCTGACTTTTTTGTAAACGAAGTTGTCCGAAACTTGTAGGTCAGGCAGCTGATCTTTATTTTTACGGGCATGCTCAATAATTTGTCGATATTCCTCTGACCGGAAGTTAGAGTCATCCAAATCTACGTAGAACATATCCGTAGGATCCGTTTACATCGACCTCGGTTGAGATACATCTAAATGAAGTGCATCTACCTCATGTACCCGAGACAGAGCATCTGGCACCACATGTAGTGTACCTTCCGGTGTTCGATCCCAAAATCGAATCCCTGGAGTTTCATGCTCCAACGTGCCAACCTACCAGTCGGAATCTTCAGGCTCATCAGCCACTTTAAACTGGCATGATCGGTTATGACTGTTAAATGATAGCCTTCAATGTAAGGCCTAAATCTGTGAACTGCCTTTACCGCTGCAAGACATTCTCGTTCTGTAACAGAATAATTCCGTTGAGCTTTGTTCAACTTTTGCGGAAAATAAACAATCGGGCGTTCAGCTCCACTATCATCCTTTTGACATAAATCGCAACCTATCCCTGACGCGGAGGCATCACAAAGAATAATGAATTCTTTGGACAAATGTGGGTTCACCAATACTGGTGCAGATGTTAGAGCAGTTTTCAAAAGCTTTAAGTGCTTGTTCGTCGAATTGAAACTTTTTTGTCTTCTTAAGCGTGTCCGATAGAGGTGCTGTGAGTGTAGAAAAGTTATCTACGAATCTCCGATACCAACCTGCCTTGCCTATGAATCGTCTTACTTGCTTAGGCGTCTTTGGTACCGGGAATTCTAAGATTGCTACAATTTTCGTCGGGTCAGCCTTCAGACAGCCTTGACCCACTATGTAACCAAGGTACTGAAATTCCTGGAAGCAGAACTTCGATTTCTCAACGTTAATCGTTAATCCCGCTTCCAGCAACCTTTTTCCTATAACACTTAATATTCTAATGTGCTCCTCAAAAGTCCGAGAGATTATCAGTAGATCGTCTAAGTAAACGAGAACTTGTTCTCGTAGTGCTTGAGGCACCACCTTTCCTATCAAGTACGTCAAGCTTTGCGCCGCATTCGAAAGACCGAAGGGCATCACTCGAAATTGATATAATAGCCTACCCGGGACGGTAAATGCTGTTTTTTCTCTAGACCCCTTCTCCAGCGGTATTTGCCAGTACGCATCTTTCAGGTCCACACTCGAAATGAAATGTGTCTCCGAAAGGCGTTTGGTTACTTCATCTTCACCTTCCGAAAGTCCAAGCACATGCGGTTCTTGCCAGGTTTTCGTACCAATACGACTTGCGAACTCCATGGGCTGGAACTTTCTTCGATGACCCCCAACTCAAGCATACGATCCAATTCCTTATACAGTAGGGCTTGTATCGCTGGAAATATAGGGTAGTGCCGTTGTTTTATAGGTGTAGCGTCCCCCGTTTCTATTATATGCTCCAATAGGTGATAGGAATAGGTGATCAATAGTTGACTGAAGCATTTTTCGTTCTTCAGTGGAGAGTTGACATTCAACCGCCGATTCATGTACTTTCCTTGTCTGTGTCTCAAAAGAGATCCCCACAATCGAATTGGGAGCGATTTGGAATTTCTTCCAAAAATCGACGCGTTGAGCTAACGATGGAACAATATAAAAATCTATCTTTTCAACCACCCCTTTATAGCGAACATCGGTAGTTAACATTCCCACGATATTTTGTTTTTGTCCATCGGCGGTGGTTACTGAAGATGTAATCTTTTTAAAAGGTATTTGTTCATTCAGGTATTTTGATCCCAGACAACTAATGCTGGCGCCCGAATCTAGTAAACCGGACCAATTTTCGTTGAAAATTTCCACCGTAACGTACGGAAGAAGATTTGTCGATGTACAATCTTAAAAAGCCGCTGATAAGTTCTGGTAGCATTGCTTTTTCATTTTGATTCGGTCCCTTACTCTTTGTATTTTAAGTGATGGTTTCTTAAATGTGACTATCCGCTTCCGCGCTTCATTATATGCTTGCTGTCTTTCATGTACAAATTTTCTTGGTAAATTTATAATTTTATCTAAAGTCTTGTCTGGTAATGGGTTTGTGAATGATTTTTCACGATCGGGTGATGGTAATTTTCTTTTCAATTATTTTTGTTTCTATTGTTCCGGGTTTGGTGTCTCTGAACAATTCCCCCGGTTGAAGAATTGCTCTGCTGGTAGTTTCCCATGCACTTTGGACAACTTGGTAAAACTACGTCAGCGAGACCACAACGATAACAAAACAATGTTCTTCTCGGATCTTCACAATCTCGAAAATTATGCCCTATCTTTTTACAATTCCAACACTTCTGTGGCCTTGTCTCTCCATGTACTGCTTCAACTACTGTATGTACCTCTGGCGCTGTGTTTGGAACTTCGAGTTCGTTTACATTCCGCCGTTTCAATGGATCTGCAAACATAAGCCATTTCGGAAAGGCTGTTGGTATTAAAAGTGATTAGCAATTCTCCCATACGTTTGCGCACATTTTGTTTTATTAGCTCAACTATTTCCTTGGATGGTTTTGGAATGCGTAAGTGCGAATTAATTTTCAATAAGTCGTCATAAAAAGAGTTGAAGGTTTCACCCGGTAACTGTTTTCGATCAGCCATCTTACGCGATAACTCAGAGTCCGTCTCAAGAGTTCTATATTGTTCGAGAAGAGCTAAACGAAGAGAAGGCCATGAAGTATTCGGGTTGCTTTTCGCAAACATCCAAAACCAATTTTCTGCTGGTCCGAAGACGAAATGGTGAAAATTAACCACAATTTCTTCCCAAGGAATAATATAATTAAAACTGTTTTTCACTCTTCCTAAACGAAAGAGGAAATAATCCACCGTCATATTTTGACCGTCAAAACGTACTCCCCATTTATGGTACTGAGTATAACGCATGTGTGAACTTGAAGTCGATGGAGTTGGTTCAGTTTGATTCGCTGTCGAAGCGGGAGAATCGTCCAGATTCAAATTCCCCAATTGGGCGAGGAAGTTTTCGACATTTGAACCTTGAGCCATGTCGACAGGGTGAACAACTGGAGCATTTGTCGAAACTGCTATGGAGGAGGTGGTATATCTATAGGTTGTGGTGGTACTACATTATAGAAGCGATCTCCTGTGATTCCATGTCCTGTCTGAGTTGGTTCGGTACTACTTTGCGTAGGAGTTTTTTTTTTGCTAAGGCTTCTCTCACTATCACAGCCACCCGTTCTAAAATATCAGATTGACTCTAGGCTAGTTCCTCTCTAAGGAAGCGTTGATCTTCCGCTCTTTGCAAACCAATAGAAGCTGAAACGACCTCCTGTACATAGTTTGAAAAGTGTTCCGCTTCTTGTGACAAACTGTTTTCTCCTGCATTTGATCTAGCTGTAGAGTTAACTGGCCCTTGAACTCCGTCAATTCCATTAGCCGCTCCCCCCGCTGGTGGGCTTTCGTCTTCATCGCTCAACACTTCTATTACCCGATTGGATATTTTGCGACATATTATCTCTTCTGTTAAAATTATAAGTTCTACTTAGCGGGGGCCTACCACGCCTTCTTCCCGTCATGGAACTTTCCAAAAAAAAAACTATTTTACCTATATATAATATTCTTTAATATCTAACTATAATTTATTTAAATCAACTTTATCAAATAAAGTCACCTTATTTCAATACGCAACTAAACCAAACTAAAATTGAATTTATCCTACCGGTAACTACTATGTCAAAAAAAAATATTATAATACTAATTATGTATTTGTAATTCTAAACTACTATTAATTAATAAAGCGAACTTTGTAACAATTCACAATTAGAATTTCGCTGTCCTATTAAATAGCAATATTAAACCTCACTCAAAAATTTTTCCAACTTCTGAACTCAAAAATACTCAAACATTTTCGATATGTTTTCATAAATATTCAGGGATGAGAAATATGGCTTACATAGGTGTGGATGCGATATACCGAAAGAAAAAAAAATAACTAACTATCTCCTATCGTGTGCAGATACTTAAACCTTTAAATTTCGTACTCATTTAAAATTCTTCCCGTAGAACATCTTAGAATCTTAAAAAGCATAGGTAATTCCGCAAAGTCACAACAGACATGAGTCAGCATTACCTTTACCCGACCCACCGGATAACGTCAGCGTAATACCAATCCAGGCAGAAGTCTCGAAGGTAGCCTGTTCCTCGATGATGTCTGTAGGCCTGCTAGTCGTCGCACGTCCTTAGCTCGTCGGTGGGATCTTGACATCTGAGAACAGACGGGGTTACTTTTCTTTTTTTCAGGCCTAATCCGTGATGTTGAGGGGACATTAAAAAATTTAAATACGGAACCCGAATCCTGATTTGTTTAACATATAAATTCTTACACGGAAAAAATTGTCATATGGTTGGTTGTATGGATGTTCGTACAACATGAGTGATTTATATAACGATAAAATTGTCTAACAAAAACTATCAAAACTGTCCCAACCAAAAAAATTTCGATACTCACATAGTCGGCTTTACTTCAAAACATATCTCTTATAATTCTTCGTCCAACTATCCAAACTCCTCTTTGTCTTACATTGAACTTACTTAAACTTCCAAAAAAATATATCCTCTTCTCATATTTCTCTGTATCTATCCAGTTCGCATCCTTATCCCATGTTCTACCATATCCCCATCCCTCCTTTATTTTCCTTATATCAACATCATCTCTCTCAATCATCATCATCTTATATCAACATCATCGCTCCAGAAGGTGTTGTAAAATATATTTTGATGTATGTCTGTTGAATTAAAACCATATGTAATTGAAAAATGTATGTCATTGCACTGAATATCGTTTGATTCTTTAATTAATTTTGCGTCGTCAGAAAACTATTTGAAAGGAAACCAATCACAAACAAAAAAATTCATATTAAATTTTGGAATGATTCTAACAGATACGTTCTTAATTTTTCTTTCTTTTCAATTTAAGTTATTTTTACAATGTATGATCTGGATTCTCTTTTTTTTTTTTACTGTTTCGGTTACTTTTATTATATTTTCTGTTTCTATTATTTTTCTTATTCTACGAGGGTGGATATTTACTTAACCAAAAAAAAAAAAAATAACTCAACACCACTTTTTTACTGATGTAACACCTTTAAAATTAACTTGAACTTATAAAAATATCGCAGTTCAAAATGTTTCCCTTTAATAATATCGCGTCTATCATATGGCGGTTGATGGAAAATAAAAGGATATTCCTTCTCCTTTTCCTTTTCTCGATATAGGTCACTGGGAATCACTAGCACTGTATTGCATTACGTGTTTTTTTTTATCTCTTTTTCTTTTGTCGTAGTTTTTTGTTTTTATGTTTGCTTCAGTTTACTCCTCTGTTTCTTGTTTTTAGTTTTTCGTTTTGAGTGGAAATTTGTCATAGGGTGGGGAAGTGAGTTCAGTGTTTCCCAATTTGTCTGGAACGTAAAAAAAAGATCACCACTGGTAACTTTTTGATTTCTTCTCTTTCTTCTTCTTTCGTTTCTTCTACTTACCTTTTTTTCGTCCGTAGCCGTCGATGTTTCTTGGCATGGAGATGGACTATCTTTTTCGTGTTTGTCGACATTTAGGGGTTTTTGTTGTTTTTTTGTGTAGGTATCTTTTTCCCAACCTTCCTACTGGTTTGCCTAACAAAAAAATGGAACCACGAGTAATTTATTAGTTACCACCTGGTCTGAACCGAATTTAGCATTTTTAATTTTGCATTTATCTTCCTTTTTCTTTTTATATATAAATTTGTTCTTACCTTTTATATGTAATCCTGCATTCGTATTTTTAACGATAACCAGAAAAAAGCCTTTTAGGTATAAGGGCTCTCCCAAACCAATGCGGAACATTCGTTGCGGCGAAGAAACATTCGCATGTCAAAATTTATTTACATAGTGATATATGAGAGTGCCCATACCAACCCGGCGGAGAAACATATGAATTAATTTTGACTGACGAATGTTTCTTCGCCGCAACGAATGTTTCGCATTGGTTTGGGAGAGCCTTAAGACCTCTCGTGGTTACAAACAAATGTATGTTTAAAAATTGCTCAATTCAGTTTGTCCACCTAATTAAAAGAAATGATTAAAAGGAATATTCAGAACTAGAACTTATACGGTTCTAACAAAAAATTTTATTTTGTTTTACCTGTTAGAGCTTAAGCTCCTCGTCGATGACGTGACTCTTGTAAAGTTTAAATCGGAAAAGAGCGAGAATACAAGCGGATACAAGTTGGCGAGCGAATTTAAATGGCGGTGCCAAAATGGCGGATCGGAAACATTCTGCCGAATGGGAAAAGTTTGGAAAGTAAATACTTCGACAAAATCGAACAACTCTTAGGGTACACGCAGACGCACGACTTTTTGTCGCTTTCGATCATACATAGGTTTATTTTGTCTTGCTTAAATTTATTTGGTTTTTATTTAAGGAGGGTTCCTTACATGTTATGAAACATACATACAATTACACGAATACAATGACAAAAATAAATCAATTTAAATTGGCGTTCGATTCGCCACGAAATAAATCAATTTTTAGATTGAAATCTGAGTTTACCAATCGAAACACCATAAGTCTTCTACTCGGCTGATTTATCTCAGTATGTAATATTTGTTTTATAAAAAAAAAAAAAACATTAATGTGTAAAAGACTTGCTTATTTGGCAAACATAAAATACTTTTTTGATAATATGAAAAACATTTTTGTGAACATACTTTTATATTTCTTATTAAAGGCTTATACTGGGCACAAGTGCTGATAGCGAAAAGGAAGAGGACATCGTAGAATGGCTTCGCGAAGTTGGAATGCCTGCCGACTACGTTAATAGATTAGCGAGAATGTTTCAAGATATTAAGGTATTATTTTTTTAAGTTATAGATTATTATAAATATATTAATTACAAATCAGTATTACTGGCGCACTCAGCAAAGCAGTTTGTAACTTTCCAAATGTGTAATTATCCTTTTAGAGTTAAAAAGTTTATTGATGTATTTATTGCAAATAGAATTAAAAACAAATATAATTAAATTCAATGATCGATATTTCAAAAATCTATTCGTTAATATTTTTTTGACAGATTATTATGAATTTATATTTATATATTTTTCTAATTGGTAAAAAATTGGTCACGATAACGATAACATTGGCGCCAAAAATTGATAACTGTTTTTTGTAGAATTGTCAAAAACAAGCATTTTTTAATATTCTATCTCACCCCGTTTAGGAGAAAGGGGCATTTTATAAAAAAGTGACTTAAAATGGAAAACAAATATTAAAAAAACAACGGCAATACTTACAATAAAATACTATACCGGTTTTGAAATCCAGAAAACTTTTCTTTAATCCTAAATTTAAATTGAATTATTCATCCCAACAGTTTTCGAAAAATTTGCATGCAAACTCAAAAGTTTGATAATGAAAAATGAAAAAAAAAAGCTTACACAAATTTTTTCAAAATTGTGAAATAAAGTGCTAAATTGGCTTCTAGTGGTCAATGCTTATATAATTCTGAATCGAACTCAAAAAATCGAATGGTTTTATGTCTTCAAGTTTTTGAGATAATTGAAAATAAAAATACATTGTCAAGTAGGTCATCAAGAACTATGTCCGCTATTGTCGGAGAGAGTGGGTTGCCCAGAGAGCATACCAAATGTCTGATTATAAAATACATTGTAATATTCAAAATAATTAAAGTCCCTTGGAAAGTTCTAGATGACCTATTTAACAATGTATTTGTAAAACTGAAGGAAGAAAACATAGAAATAAAGTTCATCACCAAATATGTAGATGACATATTTGCAATCATTCAACGAAAAGACCAAGGAAAAATTCTAAAAACACTAAATAAATACCACCAATTTACCACAAAAATAGAACAAAACAACTAAATACCATTTTAAGATACACTACTTATTCAAGAAAATAATAAAACTGTATTTAACTGGTACTCGAAACCAACGTCTTCGGGAAGAATTATAAATTTCCATTTAACACAGCTAATCTCCCAAAAAATTAATACTGCCTGAAACCTTATCAATAAAATTCTGGAGCTCAGTGATAAACGTTTTCATTAGGAAAACATAAACACCGATCTGCATACTATCGTGTGCCCATCAACTTCGTGTGTTTGTGAATTTTTTTTTTACATTGAAAATGTTTATAGGCTCCTTTTGCACAAATTGTGGTGTTACCAAAACGAATAAAGTAAAAATGAAAATGAACTTAAGTGTAGTAGGGGCATTTTGCGAACAATTTGGTTGGTGTTACCATTGAGTTTATACACATAGAGGAACCACGAAAAAAAAGTGATAACCTTCATTAGGTGTCGCTACATACACCAAATCGAGATTTTAAATTTTTGTGGAATGCATTGACTGTCACAAAAAAAAAATCAACAAAACAGAGCAAGAAATAACAAGAAAAAAAGTGTACGAGAGGTATCTGTTTTATTTTGTGGTTTTTTTGTGTACGGATACTTATACAATCTTCCTTCGATTTTTCGCTTGGGAATAATTTGATGTGATTTTTTGCTTGTGCGTATAGATACATCATCTGTAGTATCATTGAGTTTATACACAGAGGAACCACGAACAAAAAGATATAACCTCACTAGGTGTCGCTACATACAACAAACCGAGATTTAAAATTTATGTGGAACGCATTGACTGTCGCAAAAAAAAATCAACAAAACAGAGCAAGTAATAACAAAAAGAAAAGTGTACGAGAGGTGTCTGTTTAATTTTGTGTTTTTTTTTGTGTACGGATACTTATAAAATCTTCCTTCGATTTTTTTGTATAGATGCGCTTGTGCGTAAAGATACACCATCTGCAGGTATGTATATTATAATATTGTAATGTTTTAGCCAAGGGTTCGCAAATAAAACTTATTTCTTTTATTCAAACTGAACAACAATTACTTTACAAAATAAAACACCTTTATTTCACTTCAAATACTTTAATTCCAATACTTTTATTATAACAAGCACAACTCTTAATTCACTATTTTACACCGACGTTTATTCGTTCACTTCCAAAATTAAACTGAGGTCTTCGGACTAGTGGCCGTGTATTTATATCCGAGAAAAAGCTACTAGAATCTTCTAGGGCTTCTGGAATATGCTGGAATTCGCTTCTCCTCCACAAGTCTCCACAAGTAGCTCAAAAGCTCTCAAAAGCTTTCGTTCAATTAATTATAGCAGTTTCAGTGGTTTATGTATTGGATAACATGAGAGTGGTTTAGGTATTGGATAACATTAGTTAATCTTTTGTCCAAAGATGGCGCTACTAATTTATTTTGTTATAGAAGAACAAAAGATGTCGTTGCTTGCATAAATGGGCATATTCACCACATTGCCCCCTTTTAGGTTTGATCGTCCCGATTAAAACCATTACTCCCGTCACCACCGTTAAAGCGATGTAAACGGTCACAGTGAACTACCTTGAGCTTGCCTCTTAACCCTCTCTGAATGCGGTAAACCACATCATTGATTCGCTTAACAACGGTGTATGTGCCTTCCCAGCTTTGTTGAAATTTTGGTGACAGTCCTTTTTATCGATGGCGATTGTAGAACCACACCAGGTCTCCTTCTTGGAATCCAATCGTTGTTGCACGAGCGTCTCGTCGTACCGTGTTTTCATCCTATCACTAGCTATTTTTATGGTATTCCTTGTCCGTTGATGGATGTCAATGAGTCTTTCTTTGAGGTTATCCACATATTCAACTGGCTTTTTCGGTTCCATAGTACGGTATCCAAATTTTACTTCACTAGGCAGCCCTATTATTGTGCCGAACAGGATCTCCGATGGTGTATGTCCCGTTGAACTATGAACCGCATTTGGATAGGCCATCAAAAACAATGTAATATGGCGGTCCCAGTCTCGTTCGTAGTTACCTACAACCTTGGACAGATGTTCCTTAAGCGTCCTGTTGAATCGTTCGACCATTCCGTCAGATTGTGGATAAAGCGGTGTTGTCCACGTCTTCTTGATGCCAAGGAGAGAGCAAACCTCCTGGAAGATGTTAGATTCGAAGTTTCTTCCTAGGTCAGAGTGAAATTCCAAAGGAACACCGAACCTGCTCACCCAATTGAAGACAATCTGATCAACCACTGTTTTGGCTTCTTGATTTGGGATGGCAAATGCCTCAGGCCACTTGCTGAAGTAATCCATGACTATAAGGATGTATCGGTTTCCGCTGTTGTCCGGAAACGGACCTACGACATATACCGCTAGTCTCTCGAAAGGTGTGCCCACATTGTACTGCTGCATTTTACTTTGAAGCTTTCTACCTGGTCCCTTGGTAGCAACAGAAGTATCACATTTTCTGCACCACTTTTCGACATCCTCTCTTGCATGCAGCCAGTAGAACCGTTGTCGTATCTTTTCCAGCGTTTTGTTGACTCCCAAATGAACCTTCAGATGTTCCATCATGCATCTCTCGAAGAACGTCATTAACCTTTGACCTAGCCACGATCATTAACTGCATCACATAAGATTTGCCATCTGCAGACTCCCATTTACGCCTTAGTACTCCTTCTTGCACATGAAGAGAGTACCACTGTGCCCAATATGCTTTTAGAGCTGGACTTCTATCGGAGATTTCGCCCCATTCTTCTTCTTGTTGGGCAGTCCTCAGCTCTTCATTGCTCCAACCGTAAATGGGATCGGCTCTTATTCGCTGGATGGCAACGGTTTCCTTTCCTTCTTGATGCGTGCAATGCTTACAGTCCTGTTTACACGGTCGCCAAGACAATGCATCTGCGTTTGAGTGTAGCTTTCCTTTCCGATGTTGAATTTGGAAGTCGTATGTCTGAAGTCTCTCGATCCACCTAGCTACTTCACCTTCGGGATTTTTGAAGTTCAGAAGCCAATTAAGCGCACCATGATCTGTTCGAAGGAGGAACTTCTGCCCATAGATGTACTTATGGAAGTGCTTTGTTGCCAAAATCAAAGCTAGAAGTTCCCTTCTGGTCACGCAGTAATTGCACTCTGTACTCGAGAGTACCTTACTGTGGTAGGCGACGACTTTTTCTTTTCCGTCATGGACTTGCGATAGTACAGCTCCAATTCCAACGTGACTGGCATCGGCGTTGATGATGAAAGGTTTTCCAGGAGTCGGATAGGTCAGCACAGGAGCATTACACAAACGTAGCTTGAGTTCCTGAAAACTTTTCTCGCACTGACCTGACCATTTGAACGGCTTCCCCTTTTCAGTAAGTTGATGCAAGCTCTTAGCGATTCCAGCAAAGTCCTTCACAAAGCGCCGATAATATGTGGCTAGACCAAGAAAGCTACGGAGTTGATGTTTATCCTGTGGTGTTGGCCAATTCTTCACAGTGTCAACTTTTTCAGGATCAGTCTTTACTCCTTGGGATGAGATGATATGTCCCAGATATTTAACTTCGGTCTTGAAAAGCGCACGTTTCTCTGGATTTAATTTTAAGTGTTCTTCTCGAAGCCTCTGGAATATGGCCTTGAGGTTCTTACAATTTTCGTCAAAAGTTTTCTCATAAAAGATGACATCGTCCAAAAATATAAGGCATGATTTCCAGGTAAGTCCTTGTAGAACACACTCCATCAGACGCTCAAGTGTTGCCGGAGCGTTCCGCAGTCCGAATGGCATAACTTTAAACTGCCATAGGCCATTTCCTGTGGAGAAAGCTGTCTTCACGCGATCTTCTGGATGAATTTCTGCCTGCCAGTAGCCACTCTTTAAGTCCAGCGTCGAAAACCATTGAGCTCCTTCCATTGCATGAATGAATAATTAAAGGTGTTTAAGTAGATTCTGGGCAAAGGGTAGCTGTCTTTCTTTGTCACATCGTTCAGCCTACGTTAGTTTACACAAAATCCGGTGCTTCCATCCTTCTTTTTGACAAGAACTACTGGTGATGCCCAAGGGCTTTTAGAATTTTCGATTAGCCCATCTTTCTTCATTGTCGATATCATCTCTTCAACTTCGGCTTGTTTGGCTAATGGGAGACGTCTTGCTGGTTGTCGAATCAGTCTTGCGTCACCTGTGTCGATTCCATGTTGTACCAGTTGTGTTCGACCATACTGCCCACTCGTTGAAAAAAATATATCAGCGTACTCATGAAGTAGGCTTCGAGCAACACTAAGCTGATGTTGATTTAGTTTGGATGGCTTCAGAATTTTGGCTTTCATGGTGCTGAATTTTTCGGGGTCCATAGATTTGTCTGTGTTCATTTCTGTGATCTTGGTTTTTGCGGACACAGATTCGCATTTTTCAACTATTTCTCCTTTCCTGAGCTTGACTTCGTACGGTTTGATGTTCAGTATCCGTACGGGTACCATGTTGTTCTTTGGTTCCACTAGAGTCTTCCCTGAGATGATGTTTTGGGAAGATTACTTAGACACTGGTTCTACCATGAGGTATCCATGGCTACCCAGATCGCCCTCTATTTTCGTCCAAACAAACACTTCCGAAGAGGGAGGGAAGCACATGTCTTCTTTGATGACAGTTCTTAGAGTTGTAGAGTTTTCGTTGCCATAAACCATAGGAATCTCTACATTTTGGTAATTCAGCACTTGCTTACCGATATCAAGAATCACTTCGTGCTCCTTCATAAAGTCGATTCCAATTATGCACTCATCACATATGTCTGCTACCAAAAAAAGGTGCGAAAACTCTAATTCTGCCAAACGGATCTTTAGACGAACTTCTCCATATACTCTTGCCGCCTCACCTGTCGCAGTTTTCAGACGACAGCTATTGGTGTTATGTAGCCATGTCATCTCGACCAAGTCTTTTCTTACAATGGAGGCTGTGGCACCGGTGTCAATTGTAGCCACGTGTTTCTTGCCATTTAATTTTGCGTCCACTGTCAGAATTTTATTGTTTCGTTTAGTCTGCGAAACTTGGACTGTGGTTCTGGACCCATCGATACCAGGGCGAGCAGGAACGTTGATGTTATTGCTTACCTGTTCGCGGGTATTATTTCTGCTTCCACAATGTTGACAGTTGACTCTTCTCGGTGGCAATCTGCACTGGCGCTGGAGTTGTCCGATTTTGTTGCAATTCCAGCATCGAGCAGGTCCTTCTCGCTGCCTTCTTTGGAATTCAGTTCTCTGAGAAGAACATTCCTCAACTTCAAGTTCTCTTACCCGATGAATTCCTAAAGGAGCCTGTTCTGATGCTTCCATAGTGAGTGCGAAGGCTAATGCTTCAGAAAGCTTGCGTTTTCCAGCAGTTCGAATTGCTTGCTGGAGATTGAGGTCGGACACTGCACGGACAAAAGCATCTGTTGCTTACTGGTTGGTAATTTCATCTCCTGCAGTCGGGTATGCAATATGCACCAACCGTTCAATCTCTGCTTGGAGTTGTTACAGACTTTCTCCTCTTTTCTGGACTCTGGTATTGAGTTGATCGCGGAAGACTTCTTGCATATGGCCATCCCCAAATCGCTTGCCAATGGCCTGAACAAGAGCACGGAAGTTGCCGTTCTTGTCTGCTGGTAAGGTTTGCAATAATTCAGCACCAGAACCTCTAAGGGCAAGCGTCAGGGCAATAAACTTGTCTACGTCATCCCAGCCATTTGTCGTTGCGGCTGCCTCAAACTGCTTCTTGTAGATTGACCAAGAAGTTTGTCCATCAAAGGTTGGTGGATGCATTTCCTTTTTCCTTGAGCAGTCACCAGAACTTTCTTGAACCTTTATTTTTCGAACTTTTTCTAACTCATTGGCAAAGTTCTGCATTCTGTCTTCAAATTTTTCGAACCTTGTGTCAACTTTCGAGAACTGTTTTTCGACGTTTTCAACACGTTCATCAAGAGCCATGAATTTATTTTCAAATGAGTTTAAGTAAATCTCGAATAGGTTTTTCTGGTCATCTAGAAGGTTCCTTTGCTCGTTGCGTTGTTCTTCCAATCGTACAAGCAGATTCTCTTGGTCATTCGTCTGTTCATTTCGTTGTTCTTCAATTCTCTCAAGAAGATTCTTTTGTTTACTACGTTGCTCTTCTAGAAGATTCTTTTGCTCCTTTCGTTGGTCTTAGAACTGGGCGAGCAGCTGAGCCATCATAATGGTAATGTCTAAGTTTGTACTCACTGGATCTTCCGACATTTCAATTTCAAATAGAAACGTGTCTGGATTTTCACTGTGTTGCCTTAAGTCTTCCTGCAGACGAATAATGAGGTAATTTTTCGTTCCAGCTGTAGGAAGACCTCGTCTGTTCAGTTCTGCCTTAAGTTCAACACAATTCAATGCATTCACAATTTTACCCATTTTGTTTCTATTTTTATTCTTATATTCTTGTATGTCACTTTTCACAAGCACTTTTCTTATTTGCTTATTTATTCACACACTTTATCAATTTTCACCATTAATTATCTGAATGCATAGATAACATAAGTTTTATTCCACTTTACTGACACCAATGTAATGTTTTAGCCAAGGGTTCGCAAATAAAACTTATTTCTTTTATTCAAACTGAACAACAATTACTTTACAAAATAAAACACCTTTATTTCACTTCAAATACTTTAATTCCAATACTTTTATTATAACAAGCACAACTCTTAATTCACTATTTTACACCGACGTTTATTCGTTCACTTCCAAAATTAAACTGAGGTCTTCGGACTGGTGGCCGTGTATTTATATCCGAGAAAAAGCTACTAGAATCTTCTGGGGCTTCTGGAATATGCTGGAATTTGCTTCTCCTCCACAAGTCTCTACAAGTAGCTCAAAAGCTCTCAAAAGCGTTCGTTCAATTAATTATAGCAGTTTCAGTGGTAAAGCTTTCGTTCAATTAATTGTAGCAGTTTCAGTGGTGTAGGTATTGGATAACATGAGAGTGGTTTAGGTATTGGATAACATTAGTTAATCTTTTGTCCAAAGATGGCGCTACGAATTTATTCTGTTATAGAAGAATAAAAGATGTCGTTGCTTGCATAAATGGGCATATTCACCACAATATTATATCAAAGCGTATAGAGTAAAAGGGACATAATTGTGGGTTGTGAGAAATGTATGTTTTTGTTTTTTTTGTTTGTCGATCTATGAACAGTTGTGTGGCTATATCGCTATATCAAGACGATGTTTGTGAAGTCAATTAATAAGAAAATGTCAATAAAGCCGAAAAACGTCAATTGTTCCTAACTTTCAAAGTACAGCTCCGATTTTGATGATTTTTTTTAGGTATTTTGAAGGAGGCACACGTGTGTGTTATATATGTATGTTTATATGTATAGGTATATTTATATTTATTTTTATTATATATTTGGTTTCTCGGATATGGCTTCTACGATTTGGATGAAACTTTCGGAGTTTGTTTTTATAAATAATTAAAAAAATTAAAAATTAGTTATAATAGATAATCCCCCAACCACACCCTATTTTCTCATTTCTCTGCTTAATGGAACAGATTCGTTTCTAGGGATCAAGCGTTTAAAATCAAATTTATCAAAGTAGGTATGTTTTTATGAGCAAATTAAAAATTCACGAATTGTTTTAAAAAGTCAGTTCGGAAATGGCTGCAACTACTTCTAGAAGTTTTCAGAGTTCGTTTTCAATAAGCAAATAAACAAATAGGTACGCCCAATTTACTCAATTTTTGATTTCTCGGAAACGGGTTTACGATTTGGATACAATTCGCAGAGTTCGTCATTTTAAACAAGGAAAATATTTCTTTTCCTATTTCTTTTTTTTTATGGAATTCACAGACAGGATTTTCTCGTTTTGATCGTTTATAAGAACAAGGAAAACAATCTAAAATTAGTTATATTTCGATTCGTCCACTGACATACCTACCAACTTTTCGTATTTGTTTGGTTTTTGGAAGTGCCTCTTACGATTTAGGTGAAATTTTCAGAGTTTGATTTATGACTTTTGATTAAGTTAGATTTAGTGGTATCTTGCAAACGGGTCTAAGGATTTTGAAAAAAAATTGTTTTCAAATCAGGGTGGTTCAAAAACATGGTGTCCGCTAAACTGGAAAGTCAGGGAACAAAATATGATCAGGGAAAGTCAGGGAATTCGGGAAGCGGTCAGGGAAATTTTTTTCCATATCAATTTTTAAAAATTCACTGAACTCCTTTTTCACTTTCTCTCATAAGAAACTTTATCCTGATCGAACATTTCGCTTTGATTACATCTCTTTTTAAATTTATTCATTTCGTATCGGAGTATTTTATTTGTAAAAAATACAAATATTGGCTT
This sequence comes from Melangyna quadrimaculata, assembly GCA_949320155.1. Taxonomy (NCBI): domain Eukaryota; kingdom Metazoa; phylum Arthropoda; class Insecta; order Diptera; family Syrphidae; genus Melangyna; species Melangyna quadrimaculata. The sequence goes on from OX439483.1 coordinate 325,118,806, forward strand.
TCAAATAATAGTTTTTATGTCAAAATCATCTCTGAAAAACAACAAACGAACATCAATTTGTATCTTATTTTACGTTATAAAAAATGGGTATTTCTTTCAAGGTTTTACATTGCGATTCGTAAAAATTGGACAAAACAACCCACAAAACCACGCACAAACCACCCTTATATATACTATTATTAACTTATTCCTTATTTAGTAACGAAGAAAATCAAACAAAAAAATATTAACAAAAAATAGAATATTTTTTTCCTTTTTATGGTACAAAAACATTTTTATCTCAGTCAGTTTTTTACCGATTTTAAGTGTCTTTGTGGTTTTTCAAAGAAGAATAACATTTCACAAAAAGAACATTTCTTGCTCAAGCTACAAAATCAAGTACAAGTTTAACAGTTTATCTAAAATAACGATAATGAAAACGAAGATTTATAGTCCAGTAACCTTGTCGTTTGTATGGAAGGCACCGTTAGCGTCAAATCTGGTATTTCTGATTTTTTGCTGTGTTGTTCAGAATATTGGCCTAGTTAATAACCTAAGTTTTCGACCTCGAGCGGCGACCGCTTCATGGTCAAAAATCAGAAAACCGGCGATTTTTTCGCGCTATTTTTAGTTATTGGTAATTTTTGTCCCAAATAATTAATTTTAAAGAAAAGTATTGTTCTACGAATTCAAAATAACTTAATTTGCTTCAACTTGAGACCAAAGCCAACTCTGTAAACCCAAAATACATCAATTCAAACTTAAGCGATACAAAATTTAGTATTAAAAGTAGTGTTATCAAACAGTATAATGGAAAATAAAGAATGGTTGACATAAATTCATCAAAGCACTGGACCATGAAGATTGGGCCAAAAGAATAGGACAATCATACCGGAAGGGGGGTCTATATACCCCCGTTAAGATGGGAAAAAAATGACTTAAGGTAGAAACAACACTATTGAAACAACAAGCTTATGTTAAGCCCAGAAACCCATTCTTGAATTTTCTTTTTCAATAAAGTTATTTTAATCGATGCTTTTTGAGAAATCAATTTCCAAACTCAAAATATTGAAAAAGCAAATTGCTCCAAGGATCCTGTTTCTACTAAGTAAATAGTTGGAAATTCTTGTTCAGAATGTTGAGTTTGAAAATTAATTTCTCAAAAACTATCGATTGAAGTTGAAGCAAATTAAGTTAATTTAAATTCGTAGAAGAATTCTTTTATTTAAAATTAATTATTTTGGACTAAAATACCAATAACTAAAAAAAGCACGAAAAAATCGCGGTTTTTCTGTTTTTTGACCATGAAGCGGTCGCCGCTCGAGGTCGAAAACTTATGTTATTTACTAGCCCGATATCCTCAACAACTCAACAAGAAATCAGAAATACCAGATTTGACGCTTACGTGAAAGTGTATGGTTACTGTACTATAAGTGCAAACATGGTTTTTTTGTTTACTCGTTCAAAAACGACGACCTGGCTTTGATTTTGGACTATTAAGTGATTTTTGTGTAAAACAAGGACCTGGGTTTGTGATTTTTGTATATGATAAAAAAGAGACTAACTTAAAATAGGTAAGAATCTGACTTAAAAATCTTTTAGTAGGTAACAAACGAACAAAATATTAATTTTTTTTGTTTATAATTTTTTTTTAAATATTTTGTGCCCGTCAGCCCGTTATAAATGTAATACCAAGTTTTTCGCTACTAAATAAGGAAAAAGCTAAAAATATTTCAACCCCTCTAATAATATATAATGGTGGTTTTGATGGTCGTTTTGTAAGTTGTTTTGTCCTAATTTTTTCGAATTACAAAAGATTAAAAACAATACCTATTTTTATTCTGATAATTAAGGTAAAAATTGATATTTTTTGATTTTTTCCAGAGATGGTTTTGACACCAAAAATATTATCTAAAAACAAATATTTGTTTTTTTTTTTTTTACAAATTAAATGCTCCAAAAACTGCTTTTTGCATAAAAATGATGCTTGCGACCCCTAAACATAACTTAAATTCAGGTATTCTATCATAATTTCAAAGAACTTAATTACAAAAATGGCTTAAATCGATCGAAAAATACACAAAACATTAAAGAAAAACTAAGGAAAAAAGGATTTGTTTACCCTAAAACTCATTTTAATCAAAATTAAATAACTTTTGTCACACATCGAATTTGGACAAACGGTTTACGGATAAGGAATGCATAAACAAATACCTATACATGATATGTAGGCCGTTCTTATAGGTGCTGGGCCCAATTTGTCCATTGTCCTTTGACTGTGAGGTTCAACCAACGCGTTCAAGTTTATATTTCAAGTACAATTATTTCTTTTTACTTTTTTCTTCATACTATTTCTGCATACCTGAATTAATACATTTTGATTTATTTAAAAAAAAATAAACTATTAAATTTTAACATCGCAAAGATACATATGATTTAAAAGCATTTTATTTAAACGGTCATTCATTACTATGAATTACATTGCATAGGTATAGTCGTCCCTTTTGTTAAGCAAAACAATTTTTTTTTTAAATTCATGCAGTTATTATTTTTCACTTTAAATGCAATCCGTTATGTATACCTTCAGCCTTATCTTTGAAAAATACAAGGTGAGTTCTTTTTGCCTAAGGTTTAATTAACTCCATTCAAATACGTACATTTTCTACCACTTTGTGCAATATTAATACGTACCTACTCATTAACATTTTTTTTTTTATTTTTTGGTCAGGGAAAATTTTGAAATTGGTCAGGGAAAATCAGGGAAATTCAGGCAAATTAATTTTGAAAAATGGTGGACACCATGAAAAAATTATTATCTTTGTTGTTCTCTGAAAAATTAAATTAAAAAATGATATGTAGTTATAACTACCAGGTACCTACTATTTTTTCAAAATTTTACGTAGGTACATAATTAAGTAGTAATTTGGTTTTCATTATTCAATGCTCTTATCAGTTTTTAGTCGAATGCAAAGAAGTACCTAGATGCTTTTAATGTTAGAAATACAATATACGGGCGTTTCCTTGTGCAATTGTCAGGAAAAAAAGATATGGGTGATTCTACAAATGATGCAATTTCGTATGGCCATATTTTGAAAACGGTTTAACCAATCAATTTGATTTTTTTTTACAATAGTCAATCTAGTCGATTACTACATTGGCAAACAAAATTATCAAGATCTGATACATTTGAATTACTCTAAAAATTCTTCAGTGCCTAGGGTGGTAGGTAGGTAGAAATGGCGGCCACGGGCAGTCTAGCCCATAGCCCAATTAGCGCTGAAGTGCGCCGTTTTGATACTATAACTCGTTTGAACCTGTGGATGGAATTGAAGAGAGAGAATATGGGCATATCCTCAGGATATCGTCGCTTTTTATTTGAGTTTAGAATAGGATTTTGTTGTAGCTTTTAGCACAATCATCAGAAAGTGGATCACTCTCTCAACCAGATCAGCACCCGCACCCGCACCATCCACAGTAAGCCCACTAGGCAGTTCGTTGGCTGGCACTGGAGCGTCCACTGATCTGATTGGATGATCCGCCTCGGCCGCTGTGCACCACAAACCCCCACCAGAACCCTAGTCCACTATCTTGTGATCATAGGGAATCGACGGAAGGTATAATGCAGAAGTAGCCGAAATTTGTCCTGGAGCCATTTCGTCGCGTTGAGAAAAGAAATCAAGTCTTTGATCTTCATTTCAGAAAGTTCGTTAATGTCGTCAAAGAATGCTCTTCCTGGATGGAATTTTAACTTTGAAATGCTTACTGATACTCATTGTGGGGGTGCAGTAGTCAGTGGGAGTCGAAAACATTTCCATTGGAATCAAGTGTGTGATATTGCTGTGACCATAGTGCTTGGCAAACCAATAGTTTCATTCTTTAAGTCTTAAAGCGCTGCAAGATACTAGATATTTAATATGTAAATCAAGTGGTAGAAGGTGCAGAAAAACACTAAAGGCATCAGTCGGGCAGGATCTTATAGCCCCTGTCGTGCCAATGCTAGCAGTTCTTTGAACCTTCCTAAGTCTATCGATGTTATATTTTTTGTTAAGTGCAGGCCACCATACAATCGAACCGTATGTGAGGATCGGTCGTACCACGGTTGTGTACGTCCACAGGATCATCTTCGACTGAAGCCCCCACTTTTTACCAAAGGTTTTACTACAGGCATAGAAAGCTATGCAGGCCTTCTTGACCCTTTCTTCAATATTCAACTTCCAATTTAATTTGGGATCAAGAATAACACCTAAATATTTAGCACTAGAGGAAAGTGTGAGTGTTTGGCCATTGAGTCGGGGTAGAGTGAAGGGGTGTATCTTAGTCTTGGTAGTAAATAGAATCAGTTCAGTTTTGCTTGTGGCCCAGTTGCTGACCTTCCTTAAAGCCATTTCCGTGATCTCACTTAACACAGGAGTAAACTTCCCTGACGCTAAAATCACCAAAACATCAGCATATGCCACCGCTTTTACTCTACATCTTTCCAACTTGCCAAGAATTTTAATCATGCCTAAAAGCCATAGAAGAGGGGACAGAACCCCACCCTGGGGTGTACCTCTACTTACGTGTTTGGTCGAGTTTGTATTACCTAACGTAGCTTGAATCCGTCTGTCTCTGAGCATGGATATTTTCCATTCTCTTATGTAGTCTTCTACACCAAAATCAACTAAAGACTCTAGAATGGATTCAGTAAGCACGTTGTTGAAAGCCCCTTTAACATCTAAGAAAGTGGCAAGAGTATATTCTTTATAGTTTATAGTTTTCTCAATAGTGCGCACTACCTCATGCAGGGCCGTTTCAGTGGATTTGCCTTTAAGGTATGCGTGTTGAGAGTTTTCAAGTGGACATCTATCCAGTATGTCTCTAATATGGATTTCGAGGATGCGCTCTAAGGTTTAAAGCACAAAAGAGGTCAGACTAATTGGACGGAAATACTTCGCAGATTCATGCCCCCGCCTACCGACTTTCGGGATAAAAACCACTCTTACATGTCTCCAGGACTCGGGAACATGGTTCAGAGATAAACATCCTTTAAAAATTGTTTCCAGCTAGGGAACTGCTATCTTTTGCAGTTTCTGGAGCATAATTGGCAGTATGCCGTCCAGGCCTGGAGACTTATACGGTGAGAATGTATTAATTGCCCAGGCAATTTTTTCTTTTGTTATAACGGTATTGATATGCTCTACTCGAGCTGAAGACATGCCCCAAGGTTCCAGCGTCACTAACCTACTGTTCTCGCAGCCCGGGAAGTGCGTCGTCATTAATAGCTCCAAAAACTTTGACCTACTGTCAAAGTGCTTTATTCTCAGTCCCCTGACGTGTCCCCCGCTTGTTTTACAACCGGAAAAAAAACTGTTCTTCTACTGTTGGTTTCACACCAAAATGAACACTAAGTTAATAACCTTAAGTAATAGTAAAGGTCTATTACTCAAGGTTATTAACTTAGTGTTCATTTTGGTGTGAAACCAACAGTAGAAGAACATTTTTTTTTTCCGAAGTAAACAAATTGTTATATAAATTTATTTTACGAACAAAATAAATCATTAAACTTTGTCTCCACGCTTTCTTATCAAATTTCGATAACTAATGTACCGATCGAAGTTTCAGATATGATATAGTAAAGTTTCAAGTCTAGCTAACACATAATAGTAAAAGTTCATTGCGTCCGTTAAACGTCCGAAAACGTGGAATGTCCACTCATTTTCTCAGTCCCCTGGCAAGGATTTGTGCACCAATTTTGTATGAAAGCACGCATATTTTTTAGGCCTACTGAAAACACAGTATAAACAATTATTCTTTCTTATATCAAATAAAACGTTACTTTGTGTTTAGTGCAAAAACTATGAAAACACTCAGTACCCTGGCTTCAGTCTCCCAGCATTTTTTTTATTAAAATGTTCTTAATTGAGGCTATTTTTTAAATGCATTACTTTTTTATTTAACTTTCCTTAAACTTATTATTGAACAAAAAAATTATTTATTTACCACGCTTTTTACTCACTTTTTATTAGAAACAACAGAGATTAAACTGAAGTCTAAAATATAATGTTAGGTACGTTCATTACTCTGGATACTGTTATGTATTTTTTTCTTAAGGATTTATTATGTATTTTGTGTATACATTATATAAGTCGCAATTTTAATAAGAAAACATAATAATTCATAAGATAATTTGTGTTTTATATTAGTTTCCGTAAAAAAAAACTAAGTCCCCTGGACACTTAATTTTTAAAAAAATGCCCATAAAACTGATAATTTTAAATTGTTTGGCTGGCCGGTTTGTGGTATGTGAAAGGACGTTCTAATGTTTCATTTAAGTAAGTTTTTACCAATGTTTGCTTCAAAAGGTGTCGTACCGAAATTATCATCATTTTAGTCCATAGTTTGTTGAATCACCCATATTTAAAATTAAATACGAAGACGAAGGGCCATATTCAAGATATGAATACAGGTTTTTTTTCTAAGAATTTACATACAAATTATGCTAGGTACAAATTTGAAGAAGTAAAAAGTAAATTTTATATTTTGTTTCCCCTTTTTTTGCATAAGTCAGACGAAGATACATGTAAATCCACCAATAGAATATCAAAATAAATTGAAGAATTTTTGCAGAGATTATGTATTGAAAACCCTTTAAAAAGTCTGTTTTTTTTTTTAGATAAAATTGTTTGCTCGGAAAATTTTAGGGCTTTTGGGTGATATTTGAAACAAAATATTCTGTGTATGCCAAAATTTAGTTTATTACCTATATGTCAAGGCATGTACTGTCAAATTCCATTGTAGGATAGCTACCATGATAATGGATTAAAATACCTAAATATGTAATGTCTTGTCTTTAAAACAGCAAACTTTACCTAAATAGTCTTCTTATTTTTAAATATTTTAATTTATACCAAACAATTTAAACTTTAAATATCTTTTTTTAATCAAAATCATTTCGGGAGGGGCTTCAGCCCCTCAAGCCCCCCCTGGCTACGTGCCTCCCTATCAACCAATTGATAACCCTTTTGTATATGTAGGTGTGTAACCTACCAACCAAACATACACCAAAACAGGTACCAGCATATGTACTAATTTTTGTGCATACCTACCTACTTAGAAAAAATATGTCTTTTTCTTAAACATACAAAGTTTTTCTTCAATTTAATTCAACTTGAAAGTAGGTATGTTGTTACATTACAAAGTTTACGTATCTCAAAAAAACCATAAAGTCTAAATGGCTAAAGTTCCCTTTTCTTGAATTCAAAAAAAAAAAAAAAAAATAAAACAGAACTTTAAAATCCAAAATCAATCAAAATTTAGATTTTCATCCCGAAATTAAAATATTTTATGAACAAAAGGCTTTATTCGTTATTGTCTGACCTACTTACTTTCGAAAAAAAAATAAGAAAAATATACGTGCACCTGCACATACATATTTCCATCATCCCAAAAGAAAACAAAAATAAAATTCTACCTTCCCTTTGCGCATGTATGTATGTAGGTACTCATGAGCTCACTCTGCTCACTCACTCTGCTTAATACCCTTGTATATGAAAACTTATCCAATGTTAATACCCGTACATGAATATCGCATAAAAAAGGTGTCTGAGTTCCACATTCAGTCCACAAGATTCCACAAATAGTCTAACTTTAGGAGCAAAATGGTTCGTGTATTGATTATCTGTGGTTCTTGATTTTTTGCATCGCTACCTAATTTGGATGTAACACTTAACTTTCGTTTAGCTGACGTGGTTCCTCTATGTGCATAAACTCAATGGTGTTACCACGGAAGCTACCTACAAAATTAAAATGAACATAATCGTTGTAAGCGATGAACATCGCATCGTATCGAATTGTTGGTTGGGGGATGTTTCGTGCTTGTGCAATTTGCTTGTGCTACCAAAGAAGAAAGAGGAGACTCAAAGAATGAAAAATAAACGATGACAGAAATAATGAGCTAGATGTTTGTATTTGTACGTCTTTTATTGGCAGATGCAGACTGCACGGCACAACTACAGCAGATTATCGAATTTTCGGTTGGTATGTTGTATACAGTCACAGTGCGTGTTTACAGAGTGTTGTGGGTAGGAAAGGAATACATGAAAAATTTACCACAGTAGAATTTACAAATTTTTTTATTATACGTATATAATAATAAATTAAAATAACTTTTTCACAAAAAAAAAAAAAAAAATGAACTTGTCTACGCAAAAAAAAAAAAATAACTTTTTTACAAAAAAAAAAAAATAGTAACTACTTTTTTACAAAAATAAATTAACTTTTTTACAAACAAAAAATTAACTTTTTTACAAAAAGAATTAACTTTTGTACAAAAAAAATAGCTTTTCAAAGAAAATGACTTTTTTCCAAAAAACAAATTAACATTTTTCCAAAAAAAAAAAAATTAACTCTTTAAAAAAAAAAAAATTAACTTTTTTACAAAAAAAATTACTTTTGAAGAAAAAAAATTTCCTTTTTTACAATGAAATTAATAACTTAAAAAACTTAACTTAACTTAACTTAAACTTTTTCCAAAAAAAATTTCTTGTAAAAATAAATATCTTTGGTTACTTGCTCAATCAAAAGTGATGAGAAATTATTCAATTATGTTTTGTATTTTAATTATAAATTATACATATACATTATATTTACGCTCTTTTGTGATTCACTTACTGGGTAACGCTGCTATGATGGTAAAATCAGAAAAAACACTCCTGCTCCTAAACGAAAATTTTAAGGGTTGCCAATTTTCTGGAATAAAATTTTTATAAAAGTGAACGGTGAGTTTTTCAACTAAATTTTATACATATTTGTGCTCAGCCAAAAATAATGTTCGACGGGTGCCTTTGGGTCCTGCACTAATTTGTCGCCAATATAAAGATTTTTAAATATGTGCTTCATTAAGCCAGACATAAAAGATTAATTGAAAAAAAAAACATTCTAGAATTGCATGAAAACTTCGAAAAAAAATGAAAATCAATTTGAGTTAATGTTTTTATACCTTCCTCATTGACTCAATTATTCAAAACTTTATACGGAAAAGTGATGTGGTAAAAAAGTTGTAATTTAAGATTCTTGGTAGCATATTCTCTACATATAGTAGAGGATTAAATAGTTGTAGATATAATAGACAATTTAAAATTTAGTACTTTTTGAATTATGATTAAAAAAGATAAGCATTTTGTGACACCACATAGCTTTATTTTTTCTTGGATTTCAATGAAATAATCTATTTCGTAGCTCGTACCACTAGAAAAATAGAACTAATATACAGTAGAGGAAAGATGAGAGTTTAATGTGGCTGTGCTTGTACCCAATTCTGAAGATGGTTTGTCCCAAACAAAATAGATCAGGGATGACTTTAATTTGTATACAAAATTTATCGGAAAATGTGATACAAATTCATTCTAAAAATGTGATTGCTTTAATAGTAGTTTCGATTTTTCGTGCATAAAATTGAAAAGTTGATACAAAATTTTACAAATTTATAAACAAAACCCACAAAAGCTTCTACAATTAGGTATAAGATAATAAAATTGTTTGCTCGGAAAATTTTAGGGCTTTTGGGTGATATTTGAAACAAAATATTCTGTGTATGCCAAAATTTAGTTTATTACCTATATGTCAAGGCATGTACTGTCAAATTCCATTGTAGGATAGCTACCATGATAATGGATTAAAATAACCTCTAAAATTAATTATAAATTTTAGAATTATTATAGAACCATATTTGTCTCGCAACACAACACACGAGAAATGAATGGTTCCGAGTTAAAAGCTTCTCTACTGGCTCAAACTAGTTTCTAAAAAGGTAAGCCAGTTGACGAGCAAAGTAAGCTAAGTTGGTAAGAAAATGTGAATGTATATCCACTGGATAGCCAGTACTGGCTCGTATGGCCTCAGCACAAGAAAAAAATTAATCGATTTTCTAATCCACTTCACTCACGGAAGGATCGGATTTTCGACTGATTTTCATTACGTGAGTTAAGATTTCGATTTGGAGTTGTGCTAAAATGGTGTTGAGATTACAGAAGGATTTTGGTCAAGTCATCAAATAAAATTGAATACACACACATATTTTTAGACAAATGTTTTTAAACAAACATGCAAAAAAAAACAGTTCATTATACATAAACATAACAAATTTTGACTTGACTCTACTCTTAGGTAGGATTGATTTCGTTGAGTGGTAATGAGATTCGTTCATTACCACTCAACGAAAGTATACAAAGGTTCGCATCAGCTTCGAGGTCCAGCTAGCTTCAATACCACACAAAGTGATCGTAGTAAATAACAAACTTAATACCTTATTAGTCTCCTCATATTAAATATTATACCTAAATATTATACCTAAATATGTAATGTCTTGTCTTTAAAACATAAAACTTTACCTAAATAGTCTTCTTATTTTTAAAGATTTTAATTTATACCAAACAATTTAAACTTTAAATATCTTTTTTTAATCAAAATCAGTTCGGGAGGCGCTTCAGCCCCTCAAGCCCCCCCTGGCTACGTGCCTCCCTATCAACCAATTGATAACCCTTTTGTATATGTAGGTGTGTAACCTACCAACCAAACATACACCAAAACAGGTACATGCATATGTACTAATTTGTGTGCATACCTACCTACTTAGAAAAAATATGTCTTTTTCTTAAACATACAAAGTTTTTCTTCAATTTAATTCAACTTGAAGGTAGGTATGTAGTTACATTACCTACTTACCTACAATTTTGTGTTCTAAAAGTTTACGTATCTCAAAAAAACCACAAAGTTTAAATGGCTAAAGTTCCCTTTTCTTGATTTCAAAAAAAAAAATAAACAGAACTTGAAAATCCAAAATCAATCAAAATTAAATTTTCATCCCGAAATTAAAATATTTTATGAACAAAAGGCTTTATTCGTTATTGTCTGACCTACTTACTTTCGAAAAAAAGAAGAAAAATATACGTGAACTTGCACATACATATTTCCATCATCCCAAAAGAAAACAAAAAGAAAATTCTACCTTCCGTTTGCTCATGTATGTATGTAGGTACTCATGAGCTCACTCTGCTCACTTACTCTGCTTAATACCCTTGTATATGAAAACTTATCCAATGTTAATACCCGTACATGAATATCGCATAAAAAAGGTGTCTGAGTTCCACATTCAGTCCACAAGATTCCACAAATAGTCTAACGTTAGGAGCAAAATGGTTCGTGTATTGATTATCTGTGGTTCTTGTCCTTGATTTTTGCATCGCCACCTAGTTTGGATGTAACACTTAACTTTGGTTTAGCTGACGTGGTTCCTCTATGTGCATAAACTCAATGGTGTTACCACAGAAGCTACCCACAAAGCATCGTATCGAATTGTTCGTATCGAATTTTCGGTTGGTATGTTGTATACAGTCACAGTGCGTGTTTACAGAGTGTTGTGGGTAGGAAAGGAATGGAGGATAAAGGGATACATGAAAAATTTACCACAGTTGAATTTACAAAGGTTTGGAACTTATTTATTATACGTATATAATAATAAATTAAAATTACTTTTTCACAAAAAAAAAAAAATGAACTTGTCTACAAAAAAAAATAAAAATAACTTTTTTACAAAAAAAAAATAGTAACTTATTTACAAAAAAAATTAACTTTTTTACAAAAATTAATTAACTTTTTTACAAACAAAGAATTAACTTTTTTACAAAAAAAAATTGACTTTTTTACAAAAAAAATTAACGTTTTTACAAAAAAAAAAAATTAAAAAAAATCAACTTTTTTACAAAAAAAAAAAATTAACTTTTGTACAAAAAAATTGCTTTTTCCAAAAAAAAAAACTAACTTTTTTACAAAAAAAAAATAACTTTTTTACAAAAAGAAATTACTTTTTAACCAAAAAAAAAAAATAACTTTTTCCAAAAAAAATTTCTTGCAAAAATAAATATCTTTGGTTACTTGCTTGATCAAAAGTGATGAGAAATTATTCAATTATGTTTTATATTTTTATTATAAATTAAACATACATATTATGTATATATTTACGCTCTCTTGTGATTCACTTACTGGGTAACGCTGCTATGATGGTAAAATCAGAAAAAACACTCCTGCTCCTAAACTAAAATTTTAAGGGTTGCCAATTTTCTGGAATAAACTTTTTATAAAAGTGAACGGTGAGTTTTTCAACTAAATTTTATACATATTTGTGCTCAGCCAAAAATAATGTTCGACGGGTGCCTTTGGGTCCTATACTAATTTGTCGCCAATATAAAGATTTTTAAATATGTGCTTCATTAAGCCAGACATAAAAGATTAATTGAAAAACAAAAAAAAAAAAAACAATCTAGAATTGCATGAAAACTTCGAAAAAAAATGAAAATCAATTTGAGTTAATGTTTTTATACCTTCCTCATTGACTCAATTATTCAAAACTTTATACGGAAAAGTGATGTGGTAAAAATGTTGTAATTTAAGATTCTAGGTAGCATATTCTCTACATATAGTAGAGGATTAAATAGTTGTAGATATAATAGACAATTTAAAATTTAGTACTTTTTGAATTATGATTAAAAAAGATGAGCATTTTGTGACACCACATAGCTTTATTTTTTCTTGGATTTCAATGAAATAATCTATTTCGTAGCTCGTACCACTGGAAAAATAGAACTAATATACAGTAGAGGAAAGATGAGAGTTTAATGTGGCTGTGCTTGTACCCAATTCTGAAGATGGTTTGTCCCAAACAAAATAGATCAGGGATGACTTTAATTTGTATACAAAATTTATCGGAAAATGTTGTACAAATTCATTCTAAAAATGTGATTGCTTTAATAGTAGTTTCGATTTTTCGTGCATAAAATTGAAAAGTTGATACAAAATTTTACAAATTTATAAACAAAACCCACAAAAGCTTCTACAATAAGGTATAAGATAATGTTAAAAAAAATTTGTTGATTAATTTAAAAAGAGCGAATCAAATTAATATAAAATAAATTCGTAATTTACAAAATTCTAAACGGATCCTCCAGATTAAGGTTTAAAAATACTGCCCTTAAGATTTACACAAAAAAAAAACTATCTACAAATTCTTGAAAACTTTGAAAAAATTAAAAACAATTTGAGTTAATGTTTTTTTCATCTACCTAATTTAATTAATTATTCAGCAATTATTAATTCAAATTCGATTGTTGGCTCATTACATAAACTAGAGATTACAAAGTTGGAAATCCAATACAAAATTCAAATTGAATGCTTTTTGAATTATGATTATTAAAGACAAGCTGTTTTGACACTCAATCGGACAGATAGATAAAATCGTTCCTTACTTTATATTTTACTGAAGGATTTCAATCTTCTGTTTCTCTTGTCAGTAATTAAGCGCTTTTGTTAATCAAACATAGCTGTGCACTTATTGAAAGCTCCAAACGTTCTGAAACAAACAATAATAAAAAACTATTCTTATGGTTAGAATTAACTGGCTGAACAATTATAACAGTAGGTTCACTTATAGCTAGTACAATTGACGAAGTCGAAAGGAAGAAAACAGTAGGTATACAGTCGAGCCCGTTCATAGCCATATGAAGATGAAATAAAAAAATTTGCTTTTATCCGACTGCAAAATTTGTTTGGCGCACAGAAAAAAAGACTAAATGACGATAACAAACAAAAAAAAAATTCCAAAGTTCTGGGCCGCATTTCTTAAGCCGAATGGCATTCGTATGAATTTGAACATTCCAAATGGCGTAGTAATTGCTGCCTTATGAATATCATTTTAAGTCACAGGTATGTGATGAAAAGCCCTGATAAGATCAGTTTTTGAAAATATTATGCAACCTCTCATTTGCATTGCGAATTCTTGTATGTGCGGTATGGGGTACCGATCTGGTATTATCACCGAATTAAGACGACGCCGACGGTAGTCTCCGCAAGGTCTCCAATCGTTATTTTCTATTTCTTGAACAAATGTAAAGGAAAATACACCGGGGACGAAGAATCTTCTCCAATCCTTTTAGTGAAGAAATAGGATGGCTCCTATAGATTTTGCTTTGACTATAGGAAGCCAAATCAGAATATGGATAGGAATGCTTACCCACTTCCGTATATTCACTCAATTTTGGACAGACTTTGTGGTGCGAGGTTTTTGTCCTCATTAGATATCAAGTCGGTATATTGGCAGATTTATATGGAGGAAGAGTCGAAGTTTAGGGGAATTCTCTTTGGTGTTCATAATTCACCTGCGACATGGCAGCGATTTATCGACACGGTTTTGGGTGCCGAATTAGAGCTATTGGTATTCGCCTATTTAGATGACATAATTATCATTTCTGAGACTTGAGAAGCATCTTGAAATCCTGAAAGAGGTTATGCAAAGGTGTAGTGAGACATGCCTTAAGGTCAGCAGAGAAAAGTGCAACTTCTGTATGCCATCGCTGAAGTGTTTAGGATATATTCTGGTAGAGAGCATGGTTAGGATTCCAGCATGTTAAGGAAGTTAGAAGTTTTATAGGGACTGACGATAGTTCAGCTAGTAGAAGAATAGACTGTAAAAGTATCTTTTACCCATTTACCTTTTGGGTCCTTATTGAATTCATCTGATCAATAGAATTCATCATTCTCAACTTCTTCAAACAGATATATGTACAATAAATTTATAACAATACAATCAAGAATGAACTTCTAAATCTCATTAAACAAACAATAATAATAATTGATAGACATTAATATCAAACTATAGAACAAATAATGAGAATTCTAAGTATAGCTGACAATTCACATCCACACTCATAGTTATATACTGCACCGCTCAACTTTCGGACATTTACCCATTCTAAAGTGTGTATACATATGATTAACAATGGCTGCCAATACGATACATTCTTCCTTGAAGAGTCGGCTGATTCTTCAATTATATCAAGTGGCACTAAAACCAATTTCTGCACTGACCGCATTGTTCGTCGTTTCTTGCTTGCTGCTTGTATTTCCACATTTCGTATGTGGCCATAATTCTAGAAAACGAAATTTGGTGCTGTGTTTTCACCCTTAATAAACATTTGATTACCCACATTCAAAATTCTTCAAATTCTCTCGCGATATTTTCCATTTTGATCGTTACTGAAGTTCATACAAATACGTTTGATGCCTCTATTTCCATAATGAATGGGACATAATGCTGCATAATCGCGTATCGTCGCACTGGATTTTTGGTTGTTTCTTCGATTCGCTATCTGAACAATTGCTAAAGATGTCTTCCATTGAGTGTGATGTGTAGCATTGAGTGGCCGTGAGTTCAAAATTGCTCTCTTACGAGTTTTTTCTTTAACTGAGTTTTGTTGGCACGAGAAATTTGCAAATTTGCAGATATGACACAATGGTCTGATGTGCTTAGAGGCGGTAATACACTAACAGTATATTAATCAGGGTCAGAGTTAAGGAACAAGTCTAGAGTGATCGCAGATTGACCTGCAACGTCAGGGATTCGAGTTGGCTCGTCAACGAGCTGAGTAAGGTGGTTTAACTCAGCAAAAATCTCAACATACCTTCGTTCGGGTGTTGTCTGGCCAGAAAGGTGGAGCCAACTAGAATTGTGAACATTGAAATCGCCCGCAATGACGATTTCAGTGTGAGGATTGTGGGAACAATTCTTTGGATGGAGTCACACAGAGCATCAAATTCGTGAGAAGTTGAATTTCTGTCCAGGTTTGGACTCCTATAAATTAAGCATGTATGAACAATGTACTTGTTTACCGCGAATTTCAACCATACGAAGTTAAAGTTTGTGTTATCACACGCACCATATTGAGGTTGGAGCTGATAAGCAACATCGTTTCTTATATACACAACAAGGCCATGATGGGAAAAGAATAAAGGCACTAAGTGATACCCATATAGATTAAATTCCGAATAATCGGTATTTTCTCCTACCTGAGCCTCACTCAGTGAAAATATAGTTGGTCTGTTAATTACAGAATGAACACTCTAAAATTGCCTCTCATTATTAAAAATTCAAAAAACTTAACTTTTTAATCCCAATTGAGCTTTTCAATACACACTACCACTTTACCACTAGTGTTATGCCTAAGTGATAAAACGCATCGATCCACCCCTGGATTCCTAAAGTGGTCAAAAACAATACATCTGATATTCATTTAGCTCTCTCATTGAATCATTACCTTCCACACTAGCCCACTGTTTATTTATGCATGTCAAGAAAGTGGTAAACAAATCTTGTAGAATAGTGTGGAAAAAAAATATGAAATTCCAGCATACACAACCCGACATTCTATTCCACACGATTCGACATGTGTTAATACATGAATAATTTTAGGAATGGTTCTAATTCTATCCCACATTCTATCACACTTTTTTTTTGTAAGGTTGTATTAATACAAGCAAGTATGTGTTGTGACCCGAGAGCCACAACCATTCTCAGACCCCAAATAAATCTTTCAACATCATCCATTACACGCTACCCAATTCCTAGCGATCAGTCACCTAATGAATCATGAAACAAAGCACCGACTAGGCACAGTTTTCATTTCGTTCTTGTTATGGAACAATATACTTTGCCTATGCACGTCATTATGACTAAAGCCATATGTGCGCCTCTATTGCAACGAATGCAGAAATGTAAATAAACAGCCGCAATGCAATAGAGTATGTCAAGTGCAATGTGCAATATGAAACTTCAGAACTGCGATCGATGATGACACCCCCAAAAGTACTTGAGCGGGCAACCATACGATCGACATGAGGGTTACAGTTCTACGTAGCGATGAGTGAATAATCGTGACGGTGTGTGGCCGATTCTGGTGAACTCGATGGAAAGTGACCTGGTTTTGGTGGTGGTAATTGGTGATGGTAAGTATAGAGATGAAGAATAACAAACTTATAAATAGAGAACCAAATGTGAAGAAGGCAGAGTTAATAATCATAGATCCAAGAGTTAGGTCGCAGTCCAGCAAAATACAGCGGGCCTTTCTCTTTAAATAATAATACTATACTTAAATTATATAATAAATAAATAACCAATCCTAAAACGACATACTTTGAATTAATTCTCCGTTTCTGCTCTTCCCGTTCAAACGGAAGCACGGCCAGAAACGTTACATATGGAAGCAAAATATGAAAAATTATTTCTTTACCATAAATTTGGCAGTCGCGTGGAATTCTTTCCCACTTTCAATTTGGCATGTATTAATACACAGTGGGCTAGTGTGGAAGGGCTTTTATATGAAAGCTTCCCACATAATGCGTTCGATGATTAAACTAAAACAACTTCGTGTGGAAGGGAAGGGAGAGAGTAGGGATTAACCACTCGCTGTCGTTTTTTTTTTATTTCCTCTTTTGCACATTGCACTGTCACATTAACTGCGCGAATATTTCATAGCTTGTGGGTATTAATTTAAATATATTATTTTCTATTGAGACTTTTTAACATTGAATTTTATTTTATTTTTTTTGGGGGTATTGATTTTAAATAATTTGTAAATGTAATTATTGAGGGTTGGAAGTTAGGATGAGAACAACAGGCAACAAAGATAACATAGATGGAGGACAGTTATTGCACAACAAGAAAAATTTACAGATTTTACTCATATAGTAAGAATGGGAGCATTGAAAATGACTTGCATTTGCTAGATAAAATAAAATCATAACTAATTGTTTGCACTTTGTTGTGAAATTATTTAACGCGATTTTAGGATGCGAATTTATATGATACGATGACGGATTTACTACCTGCAAAACACAAATGGATTTCCGAATCCAAAACAAATTTTCACAAACGAGTGTATAAAATAATTAAATGCACTAACCGGTGTTCGTCGCGAGCAAGATGAAATGATGACGTTCTGTCAAACGATGGGTGCGTTAAACAATTTGCACAACCGACAACACATATGTAGTGCTGTCACCCAGTAGCTCAGCAATAAAGTGGGTTCTGCACTTCGTGGGGTTTCATTAATCGAATAATTTGTTCGATTAAAAAAAAAGGATAATAAAAAAAAATGTAAATAAATAAAAAAAGGTAATGTGAAGTACAGGATGTACTTGCACAGAATGGGCGCCAGGAATTTTGTTAGAGCAAAATAGTAAAATTCCAAAACTATGTATGCAATAAAATAAAAATGAAAATGCAAGTTTTTGTTGCTAAAGTGGCTTTTACATTATATTATTATTTGGGAAACCTTTGGGTGGAAGACCCAGAAAAAAAGAAAATGGCGTACGGGGAACCGTTGCGCCGAAAAACAAAAGAATCAAAATTAGCAAACGGATCGTTAACTACCGAATTGACAATATCGCGTCCCACAAACTGGGAAAAGAAATCGAATCTTTAACACCAAACAAAATTATAAGAATTGACACAAAACCAAGTGGAATTCTTTTTCGAATTCCACACTCTACTTATCTGTTTTGTGTGTTATTCCTCACAGCCTCTGTCCTCTATCACCTCGAATCACTTTCTTCAACTCCTATTCGCCTCGAATCACTTTCTTTCTCCAAATTTTCTAAAACACTTTTTCCTCGATTATTCAAATTTTTCGATTTCGATTTTTTTCCTTTCTTCTTGTACATTTTTCTCGGTTTTCTAAAGATCAACCTTTCGCTAAGCTCGCTCTCTGAAAAGTGAACTATTCAAGCTTTTTTTTCTATTCCGCCCTCGACCATTCCATTCACCCACACATTCACGCATTCAGCCATTCGTTTTTGTGATCATCGGTCACGGGATCACGGCTTTCTGGAAAGACTCCTTGCTCCCAGAAAAACTCCGTTGTTGAATTTCAGCGAAACTTTACTCTCACACACACATTCACTAATTCAGCAAGTTGTTGGATGTCGCTCCAAAACTTGCCGAATCTTAATGGCCGAGTTCAGACCCATCCCAAAACTAATTTTTCGAGAAAAATGAAAAAGAAAAAGTTTCTGCTAGGCATTCTCCTAGTTACTACAAACTATTCGCGAGTGATTTGAAGCGCCAAGTAATCATTTTAAAAAACTAATATTTCGAGATAAGAGAGGAAGGCATATCTCTAAACCCTAAATTTACTTCTTCAGTTCTGATAACCCTTCATCTTACCATTAAATATAGAGAAATCTTTAAGAGTTAAAGGTTGTTAACTACCCATCTTGCTGACAATAAAGTTAATTACGTTAATATCACGTTATAATTTAGGATGTTTTTTTTAGATTAACAGTAAGAGTCCGCCTGACTCGCTTACTTCTTCAGCTCATCCGCCGCGCCGGCACATCAACATGCGACCGTCCGTCTACATGGAAAAACGAAGTATTGTATTTTGGAACCAACTGTTCCACTCGATTTCGCTTGAATACCTGTAGTTGTTGCTTTTCTAAAATACTTTAAGAGCAGGTCTCTGGTTGATGGAAACCAGGTATTTACTGAACTTAAAGAGCATTTTGGGGCCACAATAGAAAATGAAGATTAAATGGATTATGGATAAAAAAAATAGACTAGTGAAACTTGTTGTGGTAAAATTTACCGCAACAAATCCCACCCTTACCTCCTAGGAAATGTGCTTACATTTCTGTAACACATTTTCTAAGATTTGCCAAGGTAATGAAAAAAGAGAATGGTTATTTCATCAAAATAAAAATTAAAAATCAAGATTTACAACGAAATTCATCGATTTACAAAACATCAAAATAAAAGCTACTTTACTTTACTGCTTAGTCTTCGGATGCATCGGCATACGGTTTCCAATCTTTAACGTGCC
The DNA here is from genome assembly GCA_949320155.1 of Melangyna quadrimaculata. NCBI lineage: Eukaryota > Metazoa > Arthropoda > Insecta > Diptera > Syrphidae > Melangyna > Melangyna quadrimaculata. The sequence continues at coordinate 325,138,467 of OX439483.1, forward strand.
AAGTTCCGCGCTCCTTTCACTACTATCTTGTAAGACATATGTCCAAGGTGACACACGCTTTTTTTTTTCAAACGGACCGACAAACTTGGGTGCTAATTTGGCAGCATAATAATTCGCGGCATCCGAAACGAAAAATTTCTATGCCATACAATTTCGCCCGGGTGATATTGAACATTACGCCGTCGAAGATTGTAGGTCTGAGCAGATCTTTTAGATCCTGCTTGCAATTTTTTCCTATATCAACCCTAAGTTCCTTGAAACGTTCAGCGATCGCCTCCCGATCCTGAACATTACTTGAACTATCTCCTATTGTTGGTGCTTCCTGACCCGAAGTCACCATATCCCTACCAAAATTCGCATAATAAGGCGAGACACCTAAAACCTCATGCTGTGACGTGCGAATAGCACACGCCACCTTGCTGAGTTGTTAATCCCACACACGGTGGTTTTCAGCGACGTTAGCCCTCAACGTCGTCTTGATAATCTGGTTTATCCTGCGGATGATAATGGGCTGTAAATTTGATTTGTGACGCGTACGCCTGGCAAAGCGCTTTCAATTCCTTAGATCGGAACTGGGGACCGTTGTCACACACGATCACCTTTGGGATGCCAAATAAGAGGAAGACGTTGTCTTCAAGTTCCCTAACTATAGCCTTAGCAGTGGCTTACCTCAACGCGAACAAAAGTGGAAACTTAGTAAAGTAATCTACTACCGTTAAAATATATATAAAACCCCTACTCGATTTCGGAGGTGGCCCCACTAAGTCTACACAAATCATTTCCCATGGTTCCCTACCCTCTCTGTCATTAACCCAGCTGGCTTATCATTCACCGGCTTTACTAGTTGGCAAACTTTACAAAACCTTACATATTTAGTTATATGGGCCCTCATTTTTGGCCAGTAAAACTTTGCCCCAATTCTAGCAAAAGTTTTCCTAACTCCCATGTGACCTGCTAAAGGACCATCATGGTAATCCTGTAAAATCTCTAACCTCCCATTTTTCCCTAACACTCTCTTCCATTCTTGATTATTTTCATGCACTACTATATGATTTGCTTTGACGAGTTTAACCAACTGGCCTTGTTCAACTCGCCAAGCTTGGTACCTAAGTGGATTTGCATTGATTTCTGAAATCATTTTTGCCACCCAAGGGTCAGAATCCTCATCTGAGATACCACCCAACTGTGGCACTCCTCGAGAAAGCATATCCGGAACAACATGCTCTTTTCCCTTACGGTGAATGATTTCAAAATCATATTGTTGAAGCCTAATTGCCCAACGAGCTAACCTGCCCTGCGGATCCTTAAGATTACTTAACCATACCAGGGAATAGTGATCTGTCACAACCGTAAACCGAACACCTTCGATATACGGCCGCAACTTCTCAATAGCCCATAGCACAGCTAAGCTAAGTTGTGGAGTAATTCCTCTCGTTCCTATTCAAAGACCTACTAAGGTAGAAGGCAACCTTTTCTCCCTCATCAAAGCTCTGTGAAAGAACTGCACCGATACCAAAATCTGACGCGTCTGTTTGTAAAACAAAAGGTCGTTTAAGGTCTGGGCAAGTAAGTATTGGTGCTGTCACCAAACACTCTTTTGCCTTCCTAAAACTATCCTCACATTCCTGAGTCCAAATGAACTTCCTATTCTTTTTTAACAAATCTGATAAAGGCCTAAGCAATTCAGCAAAATTTGGTACAAAACGACGGTACCATGAAACTGCCCCTATAAGACTCCTAACTTCTTTTACATTTCTCGGTGCTGGAATTCTAAGCATGCTTTCCACTTTCTCTGGATCTACATGTAAACCATTTCGATTCACTATATAACCTAAAAATTTCAGCGATGGCATGCAAAAATTGCATTTCTCCAGCAAGATGTTGTTCGAAATTGTCTGTAATGATGATGATGTCGTCTAAATAGACGAAGACGTATGGCTCGAGGTCGGCACCGAAAACTGTGTCGATAAACCTCTGCCAAGTCGCAGGTGAGTTGTGAAGACCGAAAGGCATTCTTCGAAATTGAAAAAGACCTCTCCCAGGAACCGTAAAGGCAGTGTAGGGCTTTGATTCCTCCTCCATAGGAATCTGCCAATACGCTGACTTAATGTCTAGCGAAGACAAGAACCTCGAACCCCGAAGCCTGTCCAAAATTTAATTTATATAAGGTAGTGGATAAGCATCCCTATCAGTGTTCTTATTCAGCTTCCTATAATCCACACAGAATCTTTAGGAGCCGTCCTTCTTCTTAAATAAAAGTATTGGAGATGATCACGCACTAGTCGATCTCTCAATAACTCCTGCTTCTAACATTTCGTTTAATTCCCTATCAATATGTTCCTGCATTGCCGGAGGAACCGGATAATACCGTTGTTTAATCGGTTCCGCCGACGTCCTAACCTTGTGCTCAACCATAGTTGTGCACCCTAAGCCTTCAGGCATTTTCTTAAAAGATTCTTCTTTCTTAACACTTTATTTCTCTGTCACTCAACTCAGAACGTTCTGTAATAGAACAAATCGAAACCGGCTGTTCCGAAAAATTCCTCTCACGTGACCTCAAATCCGGGACTATACCCGAGAGTGCCCAAAAATTGCACCAAGGATCACTGTGTGTGTCAGAGTTGGTATGACAAGACAGTCAATCAATACTGCCCTGTCCTCTACTATGATTGGAAGAGAGAGGGTCCCTAACGTTTCGACACCTGTTCCGTCCGCTAACCGAACGCAGCCAACAGTGTCTGTCTTTAAAGAAAGACCTACATTTTGGAGAATACTCCAAGTACCCCTACCTATTATGGTTCTAGAAGCTCCTGAATCTAATTAACCTAAAAATTCAGAACCATAAATGCTAACTCCTAAAAATTGTCTCCTTTCACTACCGTTTGCCTCCAACGTAAAGCCTAAGTGAACCTGATTCACCAACCGGTTACCAGCAGGTAACCTATTTACTGCGTTTGGACATCCCGCCCCGCTGGCGCAAGAGTCCGTTGCCCATTTCCCGAGCAGCGACGACAATTTTGTCTGCTAACACCTAACTGACCACACCCAAAACAACGCCTAGGAGCAGAACACCTATTTGCAAAATGGCCTTATTCATTGCAATTATAACACCTCGTTAAAGTGCCTCTTGAATTCGATTGGCCCTGATGTGCAGTTCCGTTGTTCTCAGGAACAACCGAAACTACAGGAAATTCCCTACCTAATTATGCTAGATCCGCTTCTAGCAAGTTCCTATTGTTCCTAGCACTGGGTGGTGGAACATACGATTCCACATTTGCGCTAACCGCTTCTAAACTCCTACCTGCAACAACCAAATCGGCTACACAACTTGGTTTTACCAAACCAAGCTGAGTTTGGTAGAAAGGTGTCAAGTTCCGCTGAATCATTGACAACTTCCTACTTTCCGAAATTGGATCTGATAACCTACCAAACAAATTTTGCATACTCGCCACATAAACTCCGATGGACTCATCGTTGCCTTGTGTGCGACGCCTAATCTCATCTATCAGTAAGTCATCGTAATTCGGTGGCAAGAACTCCAGCTTCAACTCTCTGACAAGTTCTGGCCACGAATTGACTGATACCCTAATTGCCCTAAACCAAATTAAAGCTTTTCCTACAAAAAGCTCTACTGCTGCCTTAAAAAGTTGAGGTTCCGAAACCATCCTAACCTGACGATATTCACTCACCGTTTCTAAAAACGAGTTTACTGAAGCACCACAGCGCTCATCAGTGAACTTCACATTCCATTTGGAAATTTTCAGAAATTTTTCTGAGCTAACTACAACCCGCTCTACCACTGGGCTGCTCCTATCGCTATTTTCTCCTACGCTACTGCCTGCCACTCCTAAACTCGGCGATGTACGGCAGAAGTAACCACCGACCTAATCTTCTGAGGTTCAGCTGAACACTGTTTTTCAACCTCACTATTCTTATTAATTTCCTTTTCCTGTTTCTCTTTATTTTGTTCTTCTTCCTCTTCTTCCTCTTCACTATCTTCCTCCTCTTCATTTTCATCTTCGTCATCCTCTAACTCTGCCATAGCCATAATTATTTTACTTTTAAGAGCCAACTTGCTCTTCTCCTGACTCTCATTCTCTGGAATGCTTCTATCCATCCAACGCAACCCCCACTCTACCCTTCGTAATAATTTTTTAAATACTCCTTCGAAGTTTTCGACTTCGGAGGATGTTCAAAACAACTTCAAAATTCCTCCTAACTTCTTCTCAACCGCCGCAAAATCCTGTTCAAAGGTGAACGGATAAGCGGGAGGTATAAAAGAATTCCTACGTTTGAGTTTAATAGCTACCGTAAGCGCTTTGCGCATCTCTTCTACTGTGCCTACAGGTAATCCTCTAAATTCTACCTCATGGTGATTTCGTCCTGTGACAATCTATTAACCTG